>JAVJIF010005392.1:0-139775 GCA_038442645.1 Agave tequilana
GGCCAATTGAGCCAGGACATCAAAGCGGTAAGGCGCCGTAGATCCTTCCGCGATGCCCTTTTGAAGGGCTCGAGAAAATCGAGTCTCCTTCTGTTTCTCAACGGGTTGTTTTGTGGAGGGCTTGGTTGGCTCTGCAACTGGTTGTGGAGGGGTTGCCGCCGTTTCGCCATACTGCTTCAAGTAGGGCTGTCCTGAGCGGGTTCCCGCCATCGATTGGTTGGGCTCTGTGGCCAAGACTATTGTTTCTTCCTCTGAGTCGGTTAACGAGGGAACATCAGTCTCGGCTTCTCGAGAGGAGGCACCCACCACATTGCAGGATGAGGCTTTTGCCTTGCCTTTGGATTTCCTGTTGGTCACAGTAGTCCATTGCTGTTCGTTGACAAGGTCAGGGTGGACCCACATGGTTTCCCCTTGAGGTGTAGGAACGGGTACCAAGCCTTTCGCTTGCTGCTGGTGAGGGTCTGTGTTGACCACTCTCAGCTCTCCTCTTGGAATAGGGACCACCCCCGCAGGCGTTGGGGGTTGTCTTCCAAACTGGAGAACTGACGTCACATTAGCCGTCACCTTCTTCTGCTCTGGTCGGAGCTTTAACACCTCCGCGTCAATCAGAGCTTGAAGGATGTCCTTGAAGACGTAGCAGCTCTTAGTAGGGTGCCCCAGGATCCTGTGGTACAAGCAATAGGTGGGATTGTCGGTCTTGCCGACTTCCTCGGGGCGCCTAGCTTCTGGGAGCTTCAGTCGGTTGCTCTTGTTGAGTAGTTTAAAGAGCGAATCGACATGTTCCTCCTTGAAGGAATATTGCTTGTTGGCGCGTGGCTGGCTTGAAGAGCCACTCGCCTTGCCTGATTGAGGTTTGGCGGGAGATTTGGTCTCCGTTGCCAAATTATCCTTCCGCTTTGTTTGGAGGGATGTGTCTGGCGCACGCCTTGTCGACCTTTCCGGCTAGGCTTACCTTCCTCCGCTCTGACACGGGCGATAATCTCCTCAGCCTGTTCACCTTGTTGGACTAATTGCTTCCAGGTGCGACTTTCAGCAACTCCTATTTGAGCAAGGAGTGAGGTTTGGAGATTGTGGCAGCATGTTTCCACCAGGGTGGCCTGGGTCATACCGCTTGGACACCGGAGTGTCACGTTCCGAAAGCTTTCCACGAAAGACTTAACGGACTCTCCCTTTTGCTGTTTAGTAGCCAAAAGGGTGGGCATCGTGACTTCCGAGTCATCTTCGAAGAAGCGTGTTAGGAACAGCTTCTCCAAATCGCCCCAGTTCTTGATAGAACCTTCTGGGAGCTTCATGAACCATTCAAAGGCCAACCCTTTCAGGGTGCCGATGAACAGACGCGCCAGGATGGCATCGTTGTCTACTACATTCCCGGTTTGAGATTTAAAGTAGTAGATGTGCTGGTTGGGTGACCCCTTCCCATCAAAGGCTTGGAGAGTTGGAGCTTTGAACTTGGGCGGGTACGGAACCAAGTCCCATTCAGCCGGGTAGGGCCGGACCACTCCCTACTTCTTGGAGGTCTTTGCGGTTGGCAAGGGCCTTGAGGCGTCGCTCCAGTTGACTCATTCTTTTAGCATGAGCCTTCCCCGGGTCTTGGTCGCCCTTTACTTGCGACGAGGACTTGGACGAGCCGGAAGTAGATCGCCGCGTCTCCTCAGAAGGTTCGGAAGATGAACTTTCTCTCCTTTTTCCCTTTGCCCTTTGACTTTTTAGGAGGAGACCTCCTCCTGTCTTCGAGCAGCTGTGCAATTGCCTGCTTAAGGGAGTTGATAGATTCCTGCTGAGAAAGAATCATATCCATTTGTGCCTTCTGGATCTGCTTTAAACGTTTAGCCGTCTCCTCAGGAGTGCCTGTCATGTAGGCAGAGGTCTCCTTCTCGACGGAAGAGTTCGAGCCCTCGATTCCTCTACGGCGGAGTGAGAATCATTCACTTTAATGCCATGGGCTAAGGCATTATAGTCAATTGGGGAATGGCCCCAGTCCAGGTGCGAGTGTGTCGATACACTCCTTCCGGTTCAGAGTCAGACTCATCTGAGCTGACTGCAGGTTGTTTTCCCTTGCTCCTGCTTGTCATATTCGCAGTGAGCTCCGGGTACTTAACGTCAGAGAAGCTTCTCTTTCTGTGGGAGCGTCTTCTTTTAGCTGACGGGGAATCAGGGTCAGCTGTCTGACTAAAGACTGCTGATGTACGCCTGATCCGCAACGGCACTCAGAGAGCATATGGATGAGTCGTTGGCAGCAACACGACGAAGTGGCCTGATTGGCACTTCTTTTTCGTCAAATAATCCCTCAAGTCCATGGGAGGGGGATTGAAAAGATTAGCCTCGCAACGTCGAAGACGGGAGGCATCCATGTGCTGTACAGCCTGGATGCAGGCTTCAGGGACGCGGTTCTCGCGCCGCAGCTGTTCAGCGCGCGTCTGGCATCTCTGTTGAGGCAAGACGCGCCTGTCGCGTTGCTGCTTGGTGTGTCGGGGCAGAGACACTTGAGAGAGAGTGGGCTGCTGGGCCCCACGTCTATAGGCGCGTGCCTCTTGTGCTTGACAAGGCGCAGAGGCTTCACCTTGGCGTTTTGGTGAGTTGGTCCTCAGAGGACCTAACTGGAGGAATCTAGCGTTTGGGCCGCCAAACGCGGACTTCGCGGGGCGCGAGTAAGGCGCCAGTTTGTATGCTGCATCCAGCCTCAGTCAGACAACCAGAGGTTCCAACTTGCAGCTGGCGCGCACGTCTCCTCTGTCGACGCTCAGCGTTCCGGTTGCGTCGCGGAGGTGAAGATAGACCAACAACATCCTGATGCTGAACATCAGGGATTTTAACCACGCGGGTCTCTGGAGAGACGCTGACGCGGGTGTTCTGTGCGACGTGATTGGTCGCAAAGGCAGTTGTGCCTGGGACTACGCGGGCCTTCTGAGAGGCGTTGGCGCGTGTACCTTGCTTGGCACAGTTGGCAACAGCAGCGCCCGAGAGAGCCACAGATCGGGCCTCGGGGCCATTCCCGTCGAGACCCGGCGGCAGACGCGGGTCTTTGGGCTCTTGGAGCCGGAAGAGAGAAACTCTTCGTACTTCGCCTGGTCGAACTCGACAATGAGCGATTCGACCATCTTCCCCTTACGGAGGACGTCATCCTGTGCCACGATTTGCTCATCAGTGACAAATGTAGTCCCCAGCGGAGTCGCCATCTCTTGTACGCGCCGGAAAAGAGAAAGAGGTCTTTTACCGTAAAGTTTTCCTTGAATCAGATAAAAAAATTACAACAAAACTGCTCTTTCCTTCCAGTTACAAGGGAGGGAGGATGTTGAGTCTTGAATCCTCCCTTATTTAGTGCTGGGTTCTTCGTGTGGCGGTGGAGAGTGAATCTTGTTCTCCGTTGACCGGATGACCGTCGGGATCGTCAGGGAATCTTCTCTTTGGCTGGCAGAGGGAGTAGCACAGCTCTGTCTACCAAAACTCTCAAAGAGAAGGTAGGCAAAGAACAACTCGTACGCAGCGAGCTTGACGAAGAGTTGAGCTCTCTCCTGTCTCGCTCTGTCTCTCTCTGTGATCTTCTGATCCTCTTGATGCCAGATGCCTTTCTGATCACCCTTTTTTCTATCCCCTCTCTTCTGATTGCCTCGACCTCATAGTAAACGAGGCTATTTATAGAGGTCCTAGGGGGTGAACGTGCCCCTAAAAATGCTCCACGATGAGGGGCCAACTTTCCCACTTCCCCGCTATGTGTGCGGTGACTGGCCCAATAACCAGGGCGGTTATAACCGAGGCGCGCGTCTTAATGCTTGAGACGCGGGTGTCGAGCCCACGCGCCTTAATGTTGAGACGCGGGTGTCGAGCCCACGCGCCTTGAGGTTGAGACGCGGGTGTCGAGCCCACGCGCCTTGAGGTTGAGACGCGGGTGTCGAGCCCACGCGCCTTGAGGTTGAGACGCGGGTGTCGAGCCCACGCTCCTTGAGGTTGAGACGCGGGTGTCGAGCCCACGCGCCTTGAGGTTGAGACGCGGGTGTCGAGCCCACGCTCCTTGAGGTTGAGACGCGGGTGTCGAGCCCACGCGCCTTGAGGTTGAGACGCGGGTGTCGAGCCCACGCGCATTGATGTTGAGACGGGTGTCGAGCCCACGCGCCTTGATGTTGAGTCTTCGCGTCTTGGAACTCTACTTTTTAATGGCTTGTCTTTTAGTGATTTTTAGACAGCCTACAGGTATCGATTGATCTTATTGGACGCGAATCATATCAAATTATTCCTCTGGACCTGGGCTTGCTGTTCTAAGCGCCTGGTCGTCTCCTTGGGAGTTTTTATCATGTACGTGAAGGCCTCCTTCTCTACAGAAGAGTTCAAGGCCTGCGATTCCGCAATGGCGGAGTGTGATTCACTTGCTTCAATACCCTGAGCTAGGGCATTGTAGTCGACTGGGGCTACCGCACCAGTTCGAGTACGAGTATGCCTGTACACTCCTTCTGGTTATGTGTCAGACTCGTCAGAGCTAACTGCCAGTTGTTTTCCCCTACTTTTGCTTGCCATGTTTGCAGTGACTTCAGGGTGCTCCATGTCAGAGAAGGCTCCCCTTCTGTGGGAACGATGCCTCTTGGCTGATCGGGAGGTTAAGGTCAATCATCTGAATACCGATTGCTTGCTTACATGTGAGCTGCAGCGGCATTCAGAGAGCATTGCTAAGATGTTCACAGCAACAAGATGGAGTGATCTGATTAGCACTCCTTTTCTTTGTCAAATAATCTCTTAGATCTGTCGGAGGAGGACCAAAGAGATTATCTTCGCGTTTTCGAGGGCTTTTAAGCTTCTGAGAGCTATCCTTGCATCATGAAACTGAGACGCAGGGTTCTGAGATGCGGAGCTCACGTCCTGTAAGACAGACACGACTCTTGTGTCTTTGGCTCTAGGACGCAGGCTTCGTGTCTCTGCTGAGACGGGATGCGGACCTTGCGTTGTTGGTTGTCGCATTAGCTAGCGACGCTTGAGAAACGCAAGCCTTCTGGGTGCCGCGAGTAGCTGTAGAGACGCAAATCTCCTATCTCCAAGGGGGAGGTACGGACTCGCGCCTCTAAACATCGCGTTTGAGAAGTGGAGCTTCAGAAACGCAAGCTTAGTGGGCTTCACATTTAGGTCTCCAAACGCGGGCTTCGCGCGTCTGTCATGGTTCAGAAAAGACGCGGGCTTAAGCTTCACATTCTGCTTTCGTTGGGTAGATTACTGACAGGTCATTGTTCTAGCTTCTTGTGTCTGTAGCTGACACGCGCGTTGTCTCTAAGGATGTTCAGCGTTCCGGTTACGCCGTACGGGTTGTTGGGAACCCCCGGTAACCTGGACTGAGGAAGAGGACGGTGTGTGAGCGGGCTGAACGTCAATGATGCTAACCTCGCAGGTCTCATGGGAGAGGTTGATGCGAGCCTTACATGTGACGCGGTTAGCCACGACACTCTTCGCGGCAGTCACGTCTGAATGAATCTTTGAAGGGATCTGAGAATGGGTCCCTGAAGAGACCTTGTGGTACTGCCGCGCCCTAAGGCTCTTGGAGCCAGAAAAGAGGAACTCTTTGTTCTTTGCCTGGTCGAACTCGACGACAAATGATTCGACCCTTTTCCTATGTAGGTGACGTTACCTTGCGCCACAACTTACTCATCAGTAGAGAAAGTAGTCCCCAGCGAAGTCGTCATCTCTTGTTTGACGTAAATCCTTTATTTGACTGTAAAGAAAGTTATAACAGATTAATTATCCGATTACAAGAGAGGAAAGATATTCAAGCAATCTCCCCTTTGTTTAATGCCGGGTTCTTGATGTAGCAATGCAAAGTGAATCTTGTTTTTTATTGACCGAGTGAACGTCATGATCTCTTGGGAATCTTCTTTGGACCGTGGACGAAGTAACACAGTTTTTTTCCAACAAAAATCTCAAAGAGACTTTAGGCAAGAACTAACTTGAGCTCAGCAAGTTGCTAGAAGAGCTTTTCTCCTTTGTATTTCTCAGCTAGAGATTCTAGTCTTTCCAAGGCTTACCACCAAAGTTCTTCTGACCAAATTTTTTTGACCCCTCTTCAATAGCAAACTGAGCTATTTATAGGGGTTTCAGGGGTAAAAGTATCCCCTAAAAACATTCCATAATAAAGGTTAACTCCCTCAATATGTGGGCAGTAATTGACCAGGTAATGGGGGCAGTTATAACCGAGACGCGGGCTTTATGCCTCACGTTTTGTCATTGAGGTAATGCTTGAGAAACGCAACTTCAAGTTCTGTGCTATATGTATGTGAGGCGCGGGCTCCAGGCTCTACACCTGGGTATTGTATGAATACCTGAGACGCAAGTTTCAAGCTCTGCGTCTTGGCCATTACAGTGAGGCAGAGACGCGGGTCTCAACCTTTGCGTCTTGATACTACAGTGGTGCTGAGACGCGACTTTCAAGCTCTGCCTCTTAGTTATTAAGATGCGGGTCATTCTTCGCGTCTTGGTGCTGCGCTAGTGGCTATGCTGCCTTGCGTCTGGAGTTTGGACCCTGCTTTCTAATGAATTGTACTGATGATTTTTTGACAGTCTACAACGGCCACACCAGCGCTTTGGGCCAGGGTTTGTCCCTCTAGTCTCCTTTCCTCTGGTGCCTATAAATACCCCCTTGGGGGTTCTTCAGAGAAATATCCAGAGAGTAAGGTAGTTTCTTTTCATGTTGTAGTTTAGAGTAGTTTAGTTTAGTTCTTCTTCTTCTTCCTCTTTGTATTTTCATTCTTTTAGATCTTGTAATAAGAGAGAGAGTGGTACATGGTTGAAAAGTAAGAGTGCTTGTAATAGAAGGTGACAAGGTATGAAAGGTCTCTCTTTACCTCTCTTTGTTTTCTTCTCTAACTCCTTTTATATGTTTAGCTAATTTTCTCTCATGGCAACTATCTACTAACCACTAACTTACTAACTTCTTACTTGATAATCCACATGAATCTTAGCCTCTACTTGGCATTGCTCTTGCAAGAGTCATTGATGGGTCATGATGATGGCTTCTAACACTCTAACATCCTAACTCTCTAACAAGCTAACATTACTTTACTCAATACTTACTTTTGTTTAATTTTGATGGTTTAAGTGCAACTTGCACTTATTGTGTTGAGTTTGGATGTGAAAGTTATCGCATAGGTCATGCTTTGAAACGCTCTTAAACTAAGGACTAGTGATAGCCAAGGATATATGTGAGGCAACTATCACTAAGAGGTTAGCATGGTAGTGGAGCCATTAGTAATTAGTAGCCATGAGTTTTCTTTCTTTTTAACTTTGTTTTATAAATATATCAAAAACTACAAATATCATCTTTTATATTTTCCACTTCTTTGTGTTTCACCGTACTCTTCTCTTTTCATTTTTTGGTTTCTTTTCTTTCACTTCTTTAAAACGTTGAAGAAATTGTTAACACACACGTGAATATTGGTAAAGTTTCTATAGCTTCCCGTCCCTGTGGATTTGACCGGTTTAGCCTCTATGCTATAATGGAAGTATCGAGGAAGGGAAAGCACGCACTTTTAATCTTATTTTCAAAACACGCACTTTTCATGCACGATTTTCCCCCGATCAAATTTTAGCGCCATTGTCGGGGACGGGAACGGTTTGATTTCACGTTTTTGTTAACTTTTCTTCTCTATTTTTTGATGTGCAGGTCAAATTTTTAGCATTGCAGAAGTCCACACTTGCTTTTTTGTGGTTGGGTAAATTCTTGTATATTATTATATCTGCTGCTACTTTTTGTTTATATTACCAGTGCACTATAATAATTTTAAGAACTAAAATATGGTAATTGGATGTTTTAAAATGGTTTAGACATTTGCATCTAGGCACGTGTCATTTCAATTCCAATATACTGTATTTTATTCTTGTGGTATTGTGATCTGGAAGGGGGTGTACATATTGTATTGCATATAATTAGGACAAACACGTGGGTGATTTACTCTCTTGTGTGTTCATTCTTATCTATATTGCATACTTGCATGAATTAACTTAAGAAAAAACCAATACAACATAAGGTGAGAAAGTCATTACCCTCCCTTACCCCAAAAATCACCTCCTCACTCACACAACCCAAGCCTAATAAAAATTGCTAGACGTTGGCCCCTAGGGACATCTCTAACTCATTTAGGAGATAACCTAAGGGTAAAACTATTAGAAGTTCTTATAAAATTGGTGTCTAAGATTAGGCATTGAGAGGCGAAACCTCGAAGAACAGTGGTTTGGCATAATTAGGCCCGTTGCTCCGGCACGGATACCTCCCACTGATCTTGCCCCTACCAGGCCGATTAACTCGTGGTCAGATTCTAACAATGTACCTCCCATATATAGTCTAACCAGTTAGGAGTCATCTAGGTCTAAGTCAACCCTAGCATATGCTTGTTTCTTTTTCTTTATTTGTTTATTTATTTGTTTTTTTTGTAAATTGTGATATAGATTTCAACAAACAACAATTTTTCCATTCAAATATGAATCCATTTTCACCTACCTCATTTGACTCGGATAACTCCAACCCGACTATGTACAATATGAACCAATGATATATGCTGAGTTGGAATTATCCGACTCAATATGACCCATACCCCCAATCTTATGACCATAATTTTCAAAATAATTTCAACTCTTCATGAAGTCAATGGGGATCACCTACCCCGAGTCAAATTTCTACCATTTTGTCCACAATTTTCACAATATTCATTCTCTGATTTTGATTCATATACTCCTTTTCTGAACCACCAATTGAAAAAAAATCATCATTGGAAAGGAGTTTGAAAGAAGTGATAGAGGCCCAAAATAATTTGAAAAATGGTAGCCTCATCTGCCCACAAAATTTTCAAAATTCATGTAATTCTTTTCCAGAATGATCAAAGAAAAATTATTGTTGGAAAAAAAACTATGGAATTCGTGCAAGTGACTGAGCGAATAATGAAAAAATATGATTGACTTCCCATGTCCACCATATGTTCATATGACACACGAATCATGTCATTTGGAAATCCAGCTCCAATTTCATCATACCACATGAACTTAACCAACATCAACCTCTTGATAGTTTGGCAAGTTATCTATTTCTTGAAATTAAATTTGAAGATGAATGTGAGCCTGAGCTTCAATCTAGCGATTCGAGTCCAATCCTTGAATCAATATCGACCCCTGTAGTGTTACCTAAACTAAGTAACGTTCTTGAGCCAGTTTTGATTTTCATGATTCCTGAACTTGAATCGACCATTTCACCCATTTACATTCCTTCTGTTGACGAAAATTAAGATTTAATTTCATTACATCCATTTAAACTTACCCAAAATTTTGAGAATCACCTTAACATTTTGGCAAGTTATCCTTTTCTCAAAATTGAACTTGAGCTTGAAAGTGATTCTGAACCTCAAGTTGGTAATTCCATTTCACTTTTGATTCAATAATGACTCTGATATCTTTACTATATTTTTTCTCTCTGGAGTCAACATTGAATCCTATACTAGTACACTATGAAATTGAATCACCAATATCTTATGATCACACTTCATTGATGGAGAAAGTGTGTGGATATCAATTCTTTAGTTTAGACCCCTGATCCAATTTCGGCTCCCCTTTTGAATCTCAACTTGATCTGAGTCAAATTTCTGAGTCAGTATCGGTTTTGTTCCTGTTCCATTTGAGTCCAAATCAATCATCTCTCAAAATCACCCTTCATTGTTGGATAAGAATGTTGAAGAAAATGACTCATTAATTATTTTTGAAAATTGAAAATTAGATGGGGATAAATTTTTACATAAAACCATTCACTCAATTATCTTTTATTGGGTCATATTAGAGTGGTCATTAGTGGGTTCCTTCAAGATCCACATTATTTGATATGGCAGCAATGCTTGGCCCAATCAGACCACCACCGGAGCCACCACCATGAGGTAATTTTTCTTCCCTTCTCATTTGTTTCATGTATATACACATTCACGATGCATTGAGGACAATGCATAAGATAAGTATGGGGGAGGGTTTACTAACATAGGTTAGTTTTAAATTTTCTTTCTTTTACACTTCTTTTAGAAACTTTTTAAAATTTTCTTTTGGATAAAAACTCTTTTCTTTTCTTTTTACAAAACTTTTTGACATAAGGGAAATAGTTTTGGTTTATTCTTAAGAAAATTAAGATAATCTTAGGAATTACGGAGGCCTAAAATTATGAAATTTTAAACAGAGTCCAAATAATAGATCTTATTTAAATTTTAGGATAAGAAAGTAAGATTAGAAAGATAATTTGATCTTGAATTTTTTTTCCTTAGATTTATGCACTTTACACTTACACAATTTTTGAGATTAAAACAAAGACTGAAAATGTCATAAAACATATATATAAAAAATAAAATAATGATAAAATCACTTACTGAAGTTGGGTAATTATGCCTCAGGAAGCATGATTATTCAGATCTAAAACGGTGGACAAAAAAATAAAACATCTCCTTTAGTTTTATGGCCTTGTTTATTGAGTCCTTAAGTCCGAGGGATATTTTCTCATCTGGTGCCCTAAAACTATCTGGTTTGGGAGTCACCGACTAAAAGGTCACTACCCAGGTAAGTTAGAAAGCCTAAGAAAATTAAGGGAAGAAAAAAATAATAATAATATAAATAAATGGCATGAATGTTTGAGTCGATATCCCAAAAGTCTTCAAAGTTCACAAAGTGCATATTTTTCTAAGAGTTTTATGAAAGATCAAAAAATCAATTCAATTTTAAATTCTTACATTTAATTTATGACAAAATTTTGCATTTCGACTTACTTTAAGGAAGTAATTTTTGAGCGCCAAAGCGTCTTTCCAAGCTAAAAGGAAGGACACACTGGCGACATGTCCTCCTTGAAGGAATATTGCTTGTTGGCGCGTGGCTGGCTTGAAGAGCCACTCGCCTTGCCTGATTGAGGTTTGGCGGGAGATTTGGTCTCCGTTGCCAAATTATCCTTCCGCTTTGTTTGGAGGGATGTGTCTGGCGCACGCCTTGTCGACCTTTCCGGCTAGGCTTACCTTCCTCCGCTCTGACACGGGCGATAATCTCCTCAGCCTGTTCACCTTGTTGGACTAATTGCTTCCCAGGTGCGACTTTCAGCAACTCCTATTTGAGCAAGGAGTGAGGTTTGGAGATTGTGGCAGCATGTTTCCACCAGGGTGGCCTGGTCATACCGCTTGGACACCGGAGTGTCACGTTCCGAAACCTTTCCACGAAAGACTTAACGGACTCTCCCTTTTGCTGTTTAGTAGCCAAAAGGGTGGGCATCGTGACTTCCGAGTCATCTTCGAAGAAGCGTGTTAGGAACAGCTTCTCCAAATCGCCCCAGTTCTTGATAGAACCTTCTGGGAGCTTCATGAACCATTCAAAGGCCAACCCTTTCAGGGTGCCGATGAACAGACGCGCCAGGATGGCATCGTTGTCTACTACATTCCCGGTTTGAGATTTAAAGTAGTAGATGTGCTGGTTGGGTGACCCCTCCCATCAAAGGCTTGGAGAGTTGGAGCTTTGAACTTGGGCGGGTACGGAACCAAGTCCCATTCAGCCGGGTAGGGCCGGACCACTCCTACTTCTTGGAGGTCTTTGCGGTTGGCAAGGGCCTTGAGGCGTCGCTCCAGTTGACTCATTCTTTTAGCATGAGCCTTCCCGGGTCTTGGTCGCCCTTTACTTGCGACGAGGACTTGGACGAGCCGGAAGTAGATCGCCGCGTCTCCTCAGAAGGTTCGGAAGATGAACTTTCTCCCTTTTCCCTTTGCCCTTTGACTTTTTAGGAGGAGACCTCCTCCTGTCTTCGAGCAGCTGTGCAATTGCCTGCTTAAGGGAGTTGATAGATTCCTGCTGAGAAAGAATCATATCCATTTGTGCCTTCTGGATCTGCTTTAAACGTTTAGCCGCCGTCTCCTCAGGAGTGCCTGTCATGTAGGCAGAGGTCTCCTTCTCGACGGAAGAGTTCGAGCCCTCGATTCCGCTACGGCGGAGTGAGAATCATTCACTTTAATGCCATGGGCTAAGGCATTATAGTCAATTGGGGGAATGGCCCCAGTCCAGGTGCGAGTGTGTCGATACACTCCTTCCGGTTCAGAGTCAGACTCATCTGAGCTGACTGCAGGTTGTTTTCCCTTGCTCCTGCTTGTCATATTCGCAGTGAGCTCCGGGTACTTAACGTCAGAGAAGCTTCTCTTTCTGTGGGAGCGTCTTCTTTTAGCTGACGGGGGAATCAGGGTCAGCTGTCTGACTAAAGACTGCTGATGTACGCCTGATCCGCAACGGCACTCAGAGAGCATATGGATGAGTCGTTGGCAGCAACACGACGAAGTGGCCTGATTGGCACTTCTTTTCTTCGTCAAATAATCCCTCAAGTCCATGGGAGGGGGATTGAAAAGATTAGCCTCGCAACGTCGAAGACGGGAGGCATCCATGTGCTGTACAGCCTGGATGCAGGCTTCAGGGACGCGGTTCTCGCGCCGCAGCTGTTCAGCGCGCGTCTGGCATCTCTGTTGAGGCAAGACGCGCCTGTCGCGTTGCTGCTTGGTGTGTCGGGGCAGAGACACTTGAGAGAGAGTGGGCTGCTGGGCCCCACGTCTATAGGCGCGTGCCTCTTGTGCTTGACAAGGCGCAGAGGCTTCACCTTGGCGTTTGGTGAGTTGGTCCTCAGAGGACCTAACTGGAGGAATCTAGCGTTTGGGCCGCCAAACGCGGACTTCGCGGGGCGCGAGTAAGGCGCCAGTTTGTATGCTGCATCCAGCCTCAGTCAGACAACCAGAGGTTCCAACTTGCAGCTGGCGCGCACGTCTCCTCTGTCGACGCTCAGCGTTCCGGTTGCGTCGCGGAGGTGAAGATAGACCAACAACATCCTGATGCTGAACATCAGGGATTTTAACCACGCGGGTCTCTGGAGAGACGCTGACGCGGGTGTTCTGTGCGACGTGATTGGTCGCAAAGGCAGTTGTGCCTGGGACTACGCGGGCCTTCTGAGAGGCGTTGGCGCGTGTACCTTGCTTGGCACAGTTGGCAACAGCAGCGCCCGAGAGAGCCACAGATCGGGCCTCGGGGCCATTCGAGACCCGGCGCATCCCGGGCCCCGCCGAGACCCGGCGTCGAGACGCGGCGTAGAGAAATTGGAGGAGAAGAAGAAACTCTTCGTACTTCGCCTGGTCGAACTCGACAATGAGCGATTCGACCATCTTCCCCTTACGGAGGACGTCATCCTGTGCCACGATTTGCTCATCAGTGACAAATGTAGTCCCCAGCGGAGTCGCCATCTCTTGTACGCGCCGGAAAAAGAGAAAGAGGTCTTTTACCGTAAAGTTTTCCTGAATCAGATAAAAAAATTACAACAAAACTGCTCTTTCCTTCCAGTTACAAGGGAGGGAGGATGTTGAGTCTTGAATCCTCCCTTTATTTAGTGCTGGGTTCTTCGTGTGGCGGTGGAGAGTGAATCTTGTTCTCCGTTGACCGGATGACCGTCGGGATCGTCAGGGAATCTTCTCTTTGGCTGGCAGAGGGAGTAGCACAGCTCTGTCTACCAAAACTCTCAAAGAGAAGGTAGGCAAAGAACAACTCGTACGCAGCGAGCTTGACGAAGAGTTGAGCTCTCTCCTGTCTCGCTCTGTCTCTCTCTGTGATCTTCTGATCCTCTTGATGCCAGATGCCTTTCTGATCACCCTTTTTTCTATCCCCTCTCTTCTGATTGCCTCGACCTCATAGTAAACGAGGCTATTTATAAGAGGTCCTAGGGGTGAACGTGCCCCCTAAAAATGCTCCACGATGAGGGGCCAACTTTCCCACTTCCCCGCTATGTGGCGGTGACTGGCCCAATAACCAGGGCGGTTATAACCGAGGCGCGCGTCTTAATGCTGAGACGCGGGTGTCGAGCCCACGCGCCTTAATGTTGAGACGCGGGTGTCGAGCCCACGCGCCTTGAGGTTGAGACGCGGGTGTCGAGCCCACGCGCCTTGAGGTTGAGACGCGGGTGTCGAGCCCACGCGCCTTGAGGTTGAGACGCGGGTGTCGAGCCCACGCTCCTTGAGGTTGAGACGCGGGTGTCGAGCCCACGCGCCTTGAGGTTGAGACGCGGGTGTCGAGCCCACCCTCCTTGAGGTTGAGACGCGGGTGTCGAGCCCACGCGCCTTGAGGTTGAGACGCGGGTGTCGAGCCCACGCGCATTGATGTTGAGACGCGGGTGTCGAGCCCACGCGCCTTGATGTTGAGTCTTCGCGTCTTGGAACTCTACTTTTAATAATGGCTTGTCTTTTAGTGATTTTTAGACAGCCTACAGGTATCGATTGATTCTTATTGGACGCGAATCATATCAAATTATTCCTCTGGACCTGGGCTTGCTGTTCTAAGCGCCTGGTCGTCTCCTTGGGAGTTTTTATCATGTACGTGAAGGCCTCCTTCTCTACAGAAGAGTTCAAGGCCTGCGATTCCGCAATGGCGGAGTGTGATTCACTTGCTTCAATACCCTGAGCTAGGGCATTGTAGTCGACTGGGGCTACCGCACCAGTTCGAGTACGAGTATGCCTGTACACTCCTTCTGGTTATGTGTCAGACTCGTCAGAGCTAACTGCCAGTTGTTTTCCCCTACTTTTGCTTGCCATGTTTGCAGTGACTTCAGGGTGCTCCATGTCAGAGAAGGCTCCCCTTCTGTGGGAACGATGCCTCTTGCTGATCGGGAGGTTAAGGTCAATCATCTGAATACCGATTGCTTGCTTATGTGAGCTGCAGCGGCATTCAGAGAGCATTGCTAAGATGTTCACAGCAACAAGATGGAGTGATCTGATTAGCACTCCTTTTCTTTGTCAAATAATCTCTTAGATCTGTCGGAGGAGGACCAAAGAGATTATCTTCGCGTTTTCGAGGGCTTTTAAGCTTCTGAGAGCTATCCTTGCATCATGAAACTGAGACGCAGGGTTCTGAGATGCGGAGCTCACGTCCTGTAAGACAGACACGACTCTTGTGTCTTTGGCTCTAGGACGCAGGCTTCGTGTCTCTGCTGAGACGGGATGCGGACCTTGCGTTGTTGGTTGTCGCATTTAGCTAGCGACGCTTGAGAAACGCAAGCCTTCTGGGTGCCGCGAGTAGCTGTAGAGACGCAAATCTCCTATCTCCAAGGGGAGGTACGGACTCGCGCCTCTAAACATCGCGTTTGAGAAGTGGAGCTTCAGAAACGCAAGCTTAGTGGGCTTCACATTTAGGTCTCCAAACGCGGGCTTCGCGCGTCTGTCATGGTTCAGAAAAGACGCGGGCTTAAGCTTCACATTCTGCTTTCGTTGGGTAGATTACTGACAGGTCATTGTTCTAGCTTCTTGTGTCTGTAGCTGACACGCGCGTTGTCTCTAAGGATGTTCAGCGTTCCGGTTACGCCGTACGGGTTGTTGGGAACCCCCGGTAACCTGGACTGAGGAAGAGGACGGGTGTGAGCGGGCTGAACGTCAATGATGCTAACCTCGCAGGTCTCATGGGAGAGGTTGATGCGAGCCTTACATGTGACGCGGTTAGCCACGACACTCTTCGCGGCAGTCACGTCTGAATGAATCTTTGAAGGGATCTGAGAATGGGTCCCTGAAGAGACCTTGTGGTACTGCCGCGCCCTAAGGCTCTTGGAGCCAGAAAAGAGGAACTCTTTGTTCTTTGCCTGGTCGAACTCGACGACAAATGATTCGACCCTTTTTCCTATGTAGGTGACGTTACCTTGCGCCACAACTTACTCATCAGTAGAGAAAGTAGTCCCCAGCGAAGTCGTCATCTCTTGTTTGACGTAAATCCTTTATTTGACTGTAAAGAAAGTTATAACAGATTAATTATCCGATTACAAGAGAGGAAAGATATTCAAGCAATCTCCCCTTTGTTTAATGCCGGGTTCTTGATGTAGCAATGCAAAGTGAATCTTGTTTTTTATTGACCGAGTGAACGTCATGATCTCTTGGGAATCTTCTTTGGACCGTGGACGAAGTAACACAGTTTTTTTCCAACAAAAATCTCAAAGAGACTTTAGGCAAGAACTAACTTGAGCTCAGCAAGTTGCTAGAAGAGCTTTTCTCCTTTGTATTTCTCAGCTAGAGATTCTAGTCTTTCCAAGGCTTACCACCAAAGTTCTTCTGACCAAATTTTTTTGACCCCTCTTCAATAGCAAACTGAGCTATTTATAGGGGTTTCAGGGGTAAAAGTATCCCCTAAAAACATTCCATAATAAAGGTTAACTCCCTCATTATGTGGGCAGTAATTGACCAGGTAATGGGGGCAGTTATAACCGAGACGCGGGCTTTATGCCTCACGTTTTGTCATTGAGGTAATGCTTGAGAAACGCAACTTCAAGTTCTGTGCTATATGTATGTGAGGCGCGGGCTCCAGGCTCTACACCCTGGGTATTGTATGAATACCTGAGACGCAAGTTTCAAGCTCTGCGTCTTGGCCATTACAGTGAGGCAGAGACGCGGGTCTCAACCTTTGCGTCTTGATACTACAGTGGTGCTGAGACGCGACTTTCAAACTCTGCCTCTTAGTTATTAAGATGCGGGTCATTCTTCGCGTCTTGGTGCTGCGCTAGTGGCTATGCTGCCTTGCGTCTGGAGTTTGGACCCTGCTTTCTAATGAATTGTACTTGATGATTTTTTTGACAGTCTACAACGGCCACACCAGCGCTTTGGGCCAGGGTTTGTCCCTCTAGTCTCCTTTCCTCTGGTGCCTATAAATACCCCCCTTGGGGGTTCTTCAGAGAAATATCCAGAGAGTAAGGTAGTTTCTTTTCATGTTGTAGTTTAGAGTAGTTTAGTTTAGTTCTTCTTCTTCTTCCTCTTTGTATTTTTCATTCTTTTAGATCTTGTAATAAGAGAGAGAGTGGTACATGGTTGAAAAGTAAGAGTGCTTGTAATAGAAGGTGACAAGGTATGAAAGGTTCTCTCTTTACCTCTCTTTGTTTTCTTCTCTAACTCCTTTTATATGTTTAGCTAATTTTCTCTCATGGCAACTATCTACTAACCACTAACTTACTAACTTCTTACTTGATAATCCACATGAATCTTAGCCTCTACTTGGCCTTGCTCTTGCAAGAGTCATTGATGGGTCATGATGATGGCTTCTAACACTCTAACATCCTAACTCTCTAACAAGCTAACATTACTTTACTCAATACTTACTCTTGTTTAATTTGATGGTTTAAGTGCAACTTGCACTTATTGTGTTGAGTTTGGATGTGAAAGTTATCGCATAGGTCATGCTTTGAAACGCTCTTAAACTAAGGACTAGTGATAGCCAAGGATATATGTGAGGCAACTATCACTAAGAGGTTAGCATGGTAGTGGAGCCATTAGTAATTAGTAGCCATGAGTTTTCTTTCTTTTTAACTTTGTTTTATAAATATATCAAAAACTACAAATATCATCTTTTCTATATTTTCCACTTCTTTGTGTTTCACCGTACTCTTCTCTTTTCATTTTTTGGTTTCTTTTCTTTCACTTCTTTAAAACGTTGAAGAAATTGTTAACACACACGTGAATATTGGTAAAGTTTCTATAGCTTCCCGTCCCTGTGGATTTGACCGTTTTAGCCTCTATGCTATAATGGAAGTATCGAGGAAGGGAAAGCACGCACTTTTAATCTTATTTTCAAAACACGCACTTTTCATGCACGATTTTCCCCCGATCAAATTTTAGCGCCATTGTAGGGGACGGGAACGGTTTGATTTCACGTTTTTGTTAACTTTTCTTCTCTATTTTTTGATGTGCAGGTCAATTTTTAGCATTGCAGAAGTCCACACTTGCTTTTTTGTGGTTGGGTAAATTCTTGTATATTATTATATTCTGCTGCTACTTTTTGTTTATATTACCAGTGCACTATAATAATTTTAAGAACTAAAATATGGTAATTGGATGTTTTAAAATGGTTTAGACATTTGCATCTAGGCACGTTTCATTTCAATTCCAATATACTGTATTTTATTTGTGGTATTGTGATCTGGGGGGTGTACATATTGTATTGCATATAATTAGGACAAACACGTGGGTGATTTACTCTCTTGTGTGTTCATTCTTATCTATATTGCATACTTGCATGAATTCAACTTAAGAAAAAACCCAATACAACATAAGGTGAGAAAGTCATTACCCTCCTTACCCCAAAAATCACCTCCTCACTCACACAACCCAAGCCTAATAAAAATTGCTAGACGTTGGCCCCTAGGGACATCTCTAACTCATTTAGGAGATTAACCTAAGGGTAAAACTATTAGAAGTTCTTATAAAATTGGTGTCTAAGATTAGGCATTGAGAGGCGAAACCTCGAAGAACAGTGGTTTGGCATAATTAGGCCCGTTGCTCCGGCACGGATACCTCCCACTGATCTTGCCCCTACCAGGCCGATTAACTCGTGGTCAGATTCTAACAATGTACCTCCCATATATAGTCTAACCAGTTAGGAGTCATCTAGGTCTAAGTCAACCCTAGCATATGCTTGTTCTTTTCTTTTTGTTTATTTGTTTATTTATTTGTTTTTTTTGTAAATTGTGATATAGATTTCAACAACAACAATTTTTTCCATTCAAATATGAATCCATTTTCACCCTACCTCATTTGACTCGGATAACTCCAACCCGACTATGTACAATTTGAACCAATGATATATGCTGAGTTGGAATTATCCGACTCAATATGACCCATACCCCCAATCTTATGACCATAATTTTCAAAATAATTTCAACTCTTCATGAAGTCAATGGGGATTCACCTACCCCGAGTCAAATTTTCTACCATTTTGTCCACAATTTTCACAATATTCATTCTCTGATTTTGATTCATATACTCCTTTTTCTGAACCACCAATTGAAAAAAAATCATCATTGGAAAGGTTTGAAAGAAGTGATAGAGGCCCAAAATAATTTGAAAAATGGTAGCCTCATCTGCCCACAAAATTTTCAAAATTCATGTAATTCTTTTCCAGAATGATCAAAGAAAAATTATTGTTGGAAAAAACTATGGAATTCGTGCAAGTGACTGAGCGAATAATGAAAAATATGATTGACTTCCCATGTCCACCATATGTTCATATGACACACGAATCATGTCATTTTGGAAATCCAGCTCCAATTTCATCATACAACATGAACTTAACCAACATCAACCTCTTGATAGTTTGGCAAGTTATCTATTTCTTGAAATTAAATTTGAAGATGAATGTGAGCCTGAGCTTCAATCTAGCGATTCGAGTCCAATCCTTGAATCAATATCGACCCCTGTAGTGTTACCTAAACTAAGTAACGTTCTTGAGCCAGTTTTGATTTTCATGATTCCTGAACTTGAATCGACCATTTCACCCATGTACATTCCTTCTGTTGACGAAAATTAAGATTTAATTTCATTACATCCATTTAAACTTACCCAAAATTTTGAGAATCACCTTAACATTTTGGCAAGTTATCCTTTTCTCAAAATTGAACTTGAGCTTGAAAGTGATTCTGAACCTCAAGTTGGTAATTCCATTTCACTTTTTGATTCAATAATGACTCTGATATCTTTACTATATTTTTTTCTCTCTGGAGTCAACATTGAATCCTATACTAGTACACTATGAAATTGAATCACCAATATCTTATGATCACACTTCATTGATGGAGAAAGTGTGTGGATATCAATTCTTTAGTTTAGACCCCTGATCCAATTTCGGCTCCCCTTTTGAATCTCAACTTGATCTGAGTCAAATTTCTGAGTCAGTATCGGTTTTGTTCCTGTTCCATTTGAGTCCAAATCAATCATCTCTCAAAATCACCCTTCATTGTTGGATAAGAATGTTGAAGAAAATGACTCATTAATTATTTTTGAAAATTGAAAATTAGATGGGGATAAATTTTACATAAAACCCTTCACTCAATTATTCTTTTATTGGGTCATATTAGAGTGGTCATTAGTGGGTTCCTTCAAGATCCACATTATTTTGATATGGCAGCAATGCTTGGCCCAATCAGACCACCACCGGAGCCACCACCATGAGGTAATTTTTCTTCCCTCTCTCATTTGTTTCATGTATATACACATTCACGATGCATTGAGGACAATGCATAAGATAAGTATGGGGGAGGGTTTACTAACATAGGTTAGTTTTAAATTTTCTTTCTTTTACACTTCTTTTAGAAACTTTTTAAAATTTTCTTTTGGATAAAAACTCTTTTCTTTTCTTTTTACAAAACTTTTGACATAAGGAAATAGTTTTGGTTATTCTTAAGAAAATTAAGATAATCTTAGGAATTACGGAGGCCTAAAATTATGAATTTTAAACAGAGTCCAAATAATAGATCTTATTTAAATTTTAGGATAAGAAAGTAAGATTAGAAAGATAATTTGATCTTGAATTTTTTTCCTTAGATTTATGCACTTTACACTTACACAATTTTTGAGATTAAAACAAAGACTGAAAATGTCATAAAACATATATATAAAAAATAAAATAATGATAAAATCACTTACTGAAGTTGGGTAATTATGCCTCAGGAAGCATGATTATTCAGATCTAAAACGGTGGACAAAAAAATAAAACAATCTCCTTTAGTTTTATGGCCTTGTTTATTGAGTCCTTAAGTCCGAGGGATATTTTCTCATCTGGTGCCCTAAAACTATCTGGTTTGGGAGTCACCGACTAAAAGGTCACTACCCAGGTAAGTTAGAAAGCCTAAGAAAATTAAGGAAGAAAAAAATAATAATAATATAAATAAATGGCATGAATGTTTGAGTCGATATCCCAAAAGTCTTCAAAGTTCACAAAGTGTATATTTTTCTAAGAGTTTTATGAAAGATCAAAAAATCAATTCAATTTAAATTCTTACATTTAATTTATGACAAAATTTTGCATTTCGACTTACTTTAAGGAAGTAATTTTTGAGCGCCAAAGCGTCTTTCCAAGCTAAAAGGAAGGACACACTGGCGACAGAGATGAAGTCTCCCTCTAAGCCCCAGCCGGCTAGAGGGGGTAGCTCTTTAAGCCAGCCACACGCGAACAAACAGAACTCTTTTAAGGATGAGCATGTTGATTCATTGTTCAAGTTACTCAATAAGAGCAACAGACTAAAGCATTGTAAAGGTAGATGTCCTGAGGAGGTAGGCAAGACCGACAACCCTAATTGCAGTTTGTACCACAGGATGCAGGGACACCCTACCAAAAGCTGTACATCTTCAAAGATATCCTCCAAGTTTTGATTAATGCAGAGGTGCTTAAGCTCCTGTAAGTACACCTAGAGGGGGTGAATAGGTGTATGGCTAATCTAATGATAAAAATGCGGAATTAAAACTAAAATGCAACACACTTAGTGTAACCAAAGAGTGTAGCTGAATTCCCGGAGAAAGGCTCTGGTCTATCTCCTCTAAATTTCTCTAACTAAGAGTTCAGGTGCTATGTAAAGCTCTCTTAGTTTAATACAAGTGAGGCATACAATCAAACCCAAGCATATAAATGATATGGACAATATGATGCAATGCACAATATAAGAGAGAGTTAGAGATAGTGAATCAATCACAAACAACAAGATATGTTTCGAGGTTCGAGCCACTGCTCTACGTCCCCGCCTTCACACAGAAGGATTTTCACTATATCATCCACACAGGACTTCCTACACAGGGAACCACCACTGAGGATTTGGGTAATAAAAATCGGGAGTACGCAACTCTCTCTCCAAAAATACAACCTCTACATAAGAGGCAAGACACAACACAAATCACCTCTACACTTAGAGGGAGGGGCACTTAGCCAAACAAGATTAACCTCACAATAGAAGGATAAGGCTCAAAGCCAACACTTCAACAATCACCTCTACACTAGAGGAATAACACAACCTCCAAAATCACCTCTCACTAGAGGGATAATACAACCTTCACAATCATCTCTCACTAGAGGGATACCAACAAATAAAAGGAAGGTTACAACACTTGGTGGTATCAACAACCACAAACCAATTTTCTCACTAAAACAAGATCCTAATAGATAGGATAGATATGTTAGCTCAAGTGTGAGAATATAAAGAGTTTAAAATAAAATCACAAAGAAAAACTCTTGGGAAAACTTCTAGAATAGCTATAGAATGAAGATCAAAAATCAATTCCCAAAGACTCTATTTTTCTTTGAATTTTTCAAACCTTTTTAAACAAATAAAGATCAAATCTTTAAGCCCAAAACTCTTTTAAAAACTTGCTGTTAAACACTTGTAAAGGTGAAAAAAATTGCTCTCTAAAAACTTAGTTGAAACAACACAACGTAGTTGGTATTTATAGCCCAAAAATAAATCTACCCGTTGGCAGCAGCAAAGGGCAAATTTTTCCTTCCAGTCGACCGCCCGGTCGACTAGCCAACGGTTATTTTTATGAGCGTTGAGCCACCGGTCGACCGCCCGTCGATTGGCACTGGATACAGAGAGCAGCAGCTCTCTGCCGGTCGACCGGCCAGTCGACCGGGGCCATTTTCAGAGAGCAGAGCTCTCTGGACGGTCGACCGTTCGGTCGACCGGCCCACCAGCCCAAGCTGGCATGCACGTCTGTGCACGTCGGTCGATCAGACCGGTTGACCGACTTCTGCAGTGGTCGACCGTCCGGTCGACCGACAAAAGGCCTGGTCCAGCTTTTAGGGATTAAAAGGCTTGTTGTTTTATTATCAAATAAATCTCATAAAATCACATAAATTTCACAAAAATATGTTCTTATAAGATCTTTAAAATTCTAATATGTGTGACAAAAATTCAACACATATTATAAACAATTTGAACCATTTTTGTGATATTGAATTTAGGCTTGAATACAAAATCGGTATTTTTAAAAACCAAACTTTGAAATGGAAATTCGATTTTTTCAAAACACATGTAAATACAAAAACATGATATTGAAACAAACTTTGAATTATATTATATATGGATAGAATCCAATATACATATAAAGAATTATATATATATTTGACATGAAATCCAATATAGCTTAAACTGAAAACCAAAAACTAATAAACTGAAAACTTTTGTGTGTGTGAATTTTAGCATATCAACACTATCTAATCTTTACGCAAGATCTAAACAAACTAAGCTAAACAAATCGAAGTCTTCTTGTAGAACTCCTTCTCCAAGACGACTCAATCCAAATGTGATCCAACAAACATGACTCCAACCGAGTGCTAGAAGCGATCTTGACGCTCGAGCTCTTGAATCAATAGTGAAAGCTCCAAAACTCCTTTGTTAAAGCTAATCACCTACAAATAACTTGATCAAATATCTGAAACTAAATATCACATGATTATTAGTAAATTATAACTAGATGAGTTAATCATCATCAAAACTAGAGTGAAAGGCTTCTGGGCCAACAATCTCCCCTTTTTGATGATGACAAAACTCATGGAGTTATATATGCATAGATTAAAGTTAAGCTTCATAGAAGCTCCCCTTAACTCATGCATAGCAATAAACAATAAAGATATGCAATGAATGCTCAATATAAACATGCATAATAAACATGTAAAGGAAATAAACATGCTCTAATATCAATTGCTCTTATACCAAATGTAAAAGTTAACAAAAGTAAACATGCATAAACATGCATATATAATTCTCCAAATTTCTCTCCCTTTTTGTCAAATCATCAACAAAGGGGCACGAGATAAACTCAAAAGAAATTTTCTTCTTTTTGTTAGATCAAACAATAAAGTTACATGTATGCGATATACATTCATGAAGAAGAGAGACGTAAAGTTAACTCCCCCTGCATACATGCATTTATATGAAAAGAGAGGATTAAACCCTAACCACATAAAGCATAATATATAATGTATAAAAGGAGATGTGAAGCTCCCACTATACACGTGTACTACATACCAAAGAGAGGTCAATCACTCCAATATAAAAAGTATATTTAACATGAATCTATATATAGAGAAGATGTTAAGCTTCCCTTGCATATAAGCAATAAATATCAAAACATTATGATACCAAATTATGATACCAATAGAAACTACACAATTTTTTTCTAAGGTACCAATTGAAAACATCTTGTAAAGTGTTGATACAATAAAGAATGAAACATTGTGTGTTTGATACCAATTGAAACAAATATATATTGTAAATCTTGATACCAATTGTAAATATTAGTACTAATTGAAAATAGTTTATAATTTTGATACCAATTGTAAGAATATATATATATATATATATATATATATATATATATATATATATATATATATATTGCAAGTATTGATACCAAATGAAAGTAAAAACCAAATTTTTATGAAAACACAACTCATTTCAATAAAGATACAAATATAAAATGAAGAATGATACCATTTGAAAAATATAAACCAATTCTTTTTGGTTAAACACTAAAATTATTTTGTAATAGAGATACCAAATAGAGAATAATATCAATTTAAGATTCTTGATACCAATAGTGAAAATGTTAGCATATAACAAAAAAATATATTTTTCATTAGGAGCGTAGGAAACTAATTGAAAAGTGAGATATCAATATTATTTTTCAACATAAAGAGTGGGAGTAAGATACCTATTGTAAACAAAACTGATTGAAGTAAAACATGAAGTTTTCTCTTCCTTTATGAAATACAAATGAAAACGATGCATAAGCTTGTATAAGATACCAATTGAGAAATTATTGTCATTAAGGACTAATCAAGCTTACATAACAAAATTTGTGCTCTAAAATATAAAGATATAGTAAGTACAATCAAAACACATATATATGTATGAAAAATTAAATACCAATCGAAATTGATACTATTTGAAGTTGAAGCATACATATATATAGAAAAAACACATATGAGTATAAAAAAATGTCAATTGTGATACCAATTGAAAACACAATGAGGATCAAGTGTATAACTCATAAAGACCTCCCTTTCATGCACATGTTTAAAAGAATATGCAATTTGAGTATACAAGGTGTGGTCACCCATCCAACGACCTTTTGATGGAAGGGGTTTTCAAAATAGGATTTGAAATTAATTTTGATAGGTTTGAAAACTCTTCCAAAATGAAAAAATATGCAACTAGTTTTATGATAAACTTGAAAACTAGTACGAAATCCTTCAAGTAAGGAATAAAACAAGAATATATCTATGAAAATATGAAAATCACACGATCATCGAAACTCAAAGTCTACAAAGCACAAAAAGCTCATGAAAATAAAAATCATGAGTAAACATCAAATAATGTGAGTGTACAAAGTCATGTAATCAACAAAATCATGAATGAGGCATTTAAGCTCAATATGAAAATTCTTTATCAAAATCATCAAAACTAAATTTACTTTAAGGTATATGTATGTTTAGTCTAAACTTAGAAATATGCATACATATCCAAACACAATTGAGCCAAAAGAAATTTTACATGAAATGCAAATGACTCAAGGGTATACATGTATATCTTATAGTTTTAACAAATTACCATATACATGAAGCTAAATACATATTCATACAAAATATGTCCAAAAATAGAGAATACAAGTTAGAATGCACTAATTATCAAAACTAGGCTATACTAGTACATCTAATGAGTACAAATGAGCAATCAAGCACAAACATATAATAATCTATTTCTGGCTCACTAGTTGTACAAGTATATACACGAGTTTTAATAAAAGTTACATTTAAACATGTAATCAAAATATGAAGTGCAAAAATTATAACCAAAATTAATGTGATCATTATGGCAAATGCACATGTTTTAGAGTTATGATATACAACATAACTAAACTAAGGTGAGATTACAAAAAAAATATAGATCCATATAACAAGGGTATCTCAAATACTAATCATGTATATCACAAGTCTAATTATCATGGTATTTAACATAGTAATCAAAACATGCTAAAAATCAATAACATAAAAGCATGTAAATTAAATGGGAGTTAGAGATCGTAACCAAAACCATTAGGGCTTATCTTTAGGTCTCCAAACCATGGTGGTTCTCCCACCAAACTCCCCTTGAAAGTAATTGATTGCTAAAGTAAATGAAACAACCAATGAAGTTAAGAATATACCGTGTAGCTTGTGGCTAACGGGTCGAGTCCACGAGGAGGGATGCGATAGAAGCGTTTCGGTGAAGTAAATAGAAACAAAGAAGTGTGTCAGTTTTTAAGAAAAAGAGAATGGAAGGAAAAGAGATGAAAAGAGAAATTTCAACTTTCAGAAAAGGATTTGGAGAAAGTGATTTGTAAAAAACTTTAAGAGTTGTGATGTTGTTTTATAATATGAAATCAAATCTGGGCTTACTATCTTCCTACTCACTTGTTCATTCTTCTCTTAAATATTAAGTCCCTCGGGTTCATTTGCAAGACTTAAAGTTGATTCTTTTTAGAGAGCTTTAAGTAAAGCACATAAGATGTAGAGGGTTGAGTTCTTTATCTTCAAGAAAGAGTTGGAATCAGATATTAAAACATAAAGCGCGAAGAAGCAAGAATGAATTAAAAATGATTCACAAGAAGATCAAGAGAGAATAGTGAATTCAACTATCTATGCCCATCCTCATGTGCCTTCAAGAACACTTTCAAAAAGAAAGGCTTGTAAGGGAGGCATGCATATGAGCCATCGGGACTTTTTCTTTAAAAAACAGAGGAGAAGAAAACAAGAGAAAGGAGATAGCTAGCCCAGAAAACCCTTTAGTTATTCATGGAAAACGACAAAGCAAAAATAAACATGCGCAACATACCGAAACACGAGTGGAGAAAAGATGGCTTGCTCTTGAATTGCTGTCACTTCAATCTTTGATTACAAGCTCTCAGTCCTCTCTCTCACAAGCTTTTAAACTGAACTACAAAGTAAACAACAGAGTTACAACTTGTGTTCTAACTAACAATGAACCTAGATCCTAAGAAAATAAAAGCCAAGTTTAATCCTAGTCTTCGCTGCCTTTTTCTCTGCTGAAGGAGGTATTTATAGCCAAAAACACAACAACCAAGATCCCGGGGAGGTCGGGGGAGCAAACGCTCCCCCTAACTCCCCAAGATTGCCGCAAAAACGCGGCTTTTGCCGCGTTTTTGCGGCATTGGTGTGGCAAGGTGGCCACACCATAAGGGGGGAGATTCCTGGGGTGAAGGGATTCTCGCATATATGGTTGATTTTCTTGTTTCTTCTTCAACCTCTGACTGAATCAACATTTGATTTTCTTGGCTCCGATTCCTCGATTCAAGGAGGGATTTTCTCAACTCCTTGATAGCCCAGATTTCTTCACTTCGAGTTTAATCTGAATTATTTCAGAATAAAGTGGGCTTTTGGGCTTGTTCCTCATTTATTTCTTTGAGCATTTGGGCATACATTTAGCAAAGAAAAAGACAATTATTAATATCATTTATTAGCAAATAAGTATGGTAAAGTGACAACATAAATGCAATGTATGTGACAAATCACACCCCACACTTATCTTTTACTCGCCCTCGAGCAAAACATTAGACTAACTTGAATCAATTATTAGACCACTTTCGCAGGTCACTCGATTGCACTGAGCATGTGCAACAAGCCGTTGAACCTCTAGGTCACCCCTAGAGGACGAGTTTTGTCTCGTGAGGGTTTTCAGCGGATTACACCCACAAAATCCAAAAAGGAAAAGGTTAGTATTTTCGAAAAGCATTTTTTTTTTCTTTTTTTTTCTTCTTTTTTTTTCTTTTTTCTTTTTTTTTCTTTTTTTTTTTTGGAAGGCGAAAATATTTGAAGTATATTTGTGAGAGTTTAAGTAATCTATAAGTTATAGGAATATCAAATTTTTCATTCCTAAACTTAGTCTCCATTCAAAACATGTTGTTAATTAAAGTAAGGAGTCAAACTGTACTTCTCATCTAGTCTATTAATTTACCCTGAGTCGTATGCACCATCGTGACTGTGAAGTTTACTAAGGGTTCTTCAACATTAACTCTTATGCCTCATATTTATTTATTTTATTGTGAACTTTTATTCCTCCATTTCATTAGGCTTTCTAATCTGCTCATGTAACGAGCTTTCAGTCGGTGACACCCAAACCAGACGGTTTTAGGGCACCAGGTGAGAAAACACCCCTAAGGACCTAAACACCCGAGCAGATAAGGCCACGAAACCAAGGTTTTTATTTACACTATGTAACCTTTTAGGCGTGAATACTTATGCTTCATGAGGCACAAGTATCCAGCTTAATCAGAGGATACACATTATTTATACGAGGTACCCTTTTAGGCGTGAATACTTATGCTTCATGAGGCATAAGTACCCAGCTTAATCAGAGAATACCTTTTTTTTTTTTTTCAAACTTGTCTAATTATCTTTTGCATAAATACTAAGGCTTGCTTAGGCCAAAGCACCTAGCTACTCAATAATTAGACTCTTTTTTTTTTTTTATAAGGCATAAGAGTCTCTATTTTCAAACCCTAAGTGTGTGAGTGTATTTTGTGTGCATATGTCATCAAGGTAAATATCAAGACTAAATTACTTTCCCAGATTTTCTTCCTAACCCTAAAAATCAAACAAGTTATCTTATTTTGACCAAGTGAAAGAAATCCTAATTATGATTCTCCTATTCCTTAAAATTGACTTAAATACTTACAAAAAATATATCAAAATATTGTCTACCCTTTTCAAAATTTTTTTTTATATATCCATTTTTTTCTCTTTTTTTTTCTTTTTTCTTTTATCAGCTATGTTAGAACCTGAAAATCACCTAGAGGGGGGGGGGTGAATAGGTGATTATGCTAATCTAAGGCCAATTTAAGAATTATGAAGCAAATGCAATGAGATGAATGAATGAATATGGCAATAGCAATCAAAAACACTAAGTAATAGCAATAGAAAGTAAACCAATCGCAAAGACAAAGATATGTTATCGAGGTTCGAGCACCCAGCTCTACTCCCCGCCTTCCCCAGAAGGATTCTAGCTACTTTCACTATCACAGAGATCAATTGCAAATGGAGTACCCAACTCCTACAATTTCAGCACAATACAATTTCTAAGTAATCAAAAGATCACAAACTCTCTCTTTCAAAATCTCTTCCCTTACAAAGTCCTTAGAGAATATTGAGAAGGAATGAAGCTCTTGTGTAAGTGAAGAAAGAAAATCAAATTCAGAGAGTATATCAAGAACACTTCTGAAAATGAATGAGAAATATCAGCACAAAAACAAGAAACAAGCTCTTTTGAAATATCCCAAACTTTTGAATTTTCTCTTGAATAATTGTTGTAAAGAAACTCTCCCCAAACACCCCTATTTATAGGAGAGGGCTAGGGTTTAGGGTTAGGAATTAATTACTGAAGATTAGGAAGTAATTAGTTCCAAATATACCCTCCAACGGATATTTAATTTCAAAAATCAAGTTAAAACAGATTTAAAAATATGCCCGTTTTACTGTTCAACGGCCATATCGGTCGACTGGCCCGGTCGACCGATAGTTCAAAAATTTGACCGTTATGAACTATCGGTCGACTGGTACAGTCGACTGCTCCTGACTGAGACTCAAAACATGTACCGGTCGACTATCGGTAGACAGCCGGTCGACCGAAAAGATAAAGATAAACTATCGGTCGAAGGCCGGTAGACCACCGGTCGACTGGTAAGATACAGAGAGCAAACTAAAAACTTCGGTCGACTACCGGTAGCCTACCGGTCGACCGACAGACGTGCACACGGATACGTGCACTCTGCCAGATCTTCGGTCGACTGGTGGTATATTGCCGGTCGACCGGCTCAGGTCAAAAATTGAAATAGAAAGGGAATTTTGAGAGGAAAAAATATTTTGATCAAAACTATTTTGAACAGGAAATCAGTATACAACATAAAACAGATTTGTAGAAGGAAGAATTAGTGTTAAAGTATTTTTGTATATTTTATGAGGAATAAACTTGGAAATAGCATACGCGTGAAAACGTGTGTGTTTGAGCTTCAAACCTACTCTCTATTCTTTAACATGCTATAAAGCTATAAAACAAAACCTAAGGACCTCTGAAGCAATCTTTGAGCCATCCAATGCCTTGCAAGTGCCTTCTCTTCTATGATCCTTCCTTGATGTGCAATTTGCCTTCATTGCTATATGGAACTTAGAAGTTTTTGCAAAAGCGAAGCGAATGAGCTCTAAACATGGTACAAAACCTGAAATGCATCTTGATCAAATCATTAGTACCAAATAGCACTTATTTGGTTTGTTATCATCAAAACACAAAACAATGGAGAGTGTAACCTCTTGGGCCAACAATCTCCCCCTTTTTGATGATGACAAAACAAATAGGCTATTTACAAAAATATGGGGAGGAGAAAACTCCCCCTCAAATTATGCTATATTTAAACATTATAAATATGCTCTAGATACCAATAATTGAAATGATAAAAAAGAAATGATGCACCAATTATTGAAATCAACAATACAATACAAATGAAACTTTAAAACTTGTACTTGATACCAAAAACACCAAAATCAAAAATTTGCTCCTTGATACCAATTTAAACTTAAATCATAGAGATTCAAAAAACACATAAAAACTCATAAATTCATATGGAACCAAGACCAAATGAACTTATTTTTGTACATGTAACTTATTCTCCCCCTTTTTGTCATACATCAAAAAGGGTTATGAAAAACATGTTTAATCAATAATACACATATTTAATTCTCCACAAATAAACGAAAATCTAGCAAAATCAAGTGGTTTTGTAAAAATATCGGCTAGTTGAAAATCGGTGGAAACATAATCAATATCAATATCACCTTTCTCAAAATGATCTCTAAGAAAGTGATATCTAATCTCAATGTGCTTGGTCTTACTATGTTGATTTGCATTTTTAGTAAATGAATAGTACTAGTATTATCACAAAATATTTTAATATTTTTATAATGCAAATCATAATCAAGGAGAGTATGTTTCATCCAAAGGACTTGTGCACAACAAGCCCCGCGGCAACATACTCCGCCTCGGCGGTTGATAGAGCTACGGAATTTTGCTTCCTAGAGGACCATGAAACAAGACAATTACCGAGAAATTGACATGTCCCACTAGTACTCTTTCTATCTACTCTACAACCCGCATAGTCGGCGTCCGAATAACTAATCATAGAAAAATCTATAGTTTTCGGATACCAAAGACCTAATCCAATCGTTCCCTTAACATATCAAATAATGCGTTTTACGGCAATTAAATGAGATTCTTTGGGACACGATTGAAATCTAGCACAAAGACACACACTAAACATGATATCCGGCCTACTTGCCGTTAAATATAAAAGACTACCTATCATGCTTCTAAACAATTTAATATCAACATTTTTACCTTGTTCGTCCTTATCAAGCTTGGTTGTAGTTGCCATGGGAGTGTTGCAAGTTTTAGCGTCTTCAAGTCCAAACCTCTTCACGAGTTCCTTTGCATATTTGGCTTGGCTAATGAAGTTCCCATCTTGCAATTGCTTGACTTGGAGTCCAAGGAAGAAGTTGAGTTCACCCATGGAGGACATTTCAAATTCTTGTTGCATTACCTTTTCAAAATCCTTGCATAAAACTTCATTAGTAGAACCGAAAATTATATCATCAACATAAATTTGGACAATCAAAATATCATTATCAACATGCTTAGTGAATAGAGTAGTGTCTACTTTGCCTTTAATAAAATTGTTTGAAATAAGAAAACTTGAAAGCCTTTCATACCAAGCTCTTGGAGCTTGTTTCAAACCATATAAAGCCTTATCGAGTTTGAAAACAAAATCGGGATGAACATGATCAACAAAACCGGGAGGTTGAGCAACAAAAACTTCTTCATTAAGAATCCATTTAAAAATGCACTTTTTACATCCATTTGAAAAAGTTTGAAATTTTTAAAAGATGCATAAGCTAGTGTTATCCGTATGGCTTCAAGCCGTGCTACGGGTGCAAAGGATTCCTCAAAGTCGATTCCCTCAACTTGAGTGTAACCTTGGGCCACTAACCTAGCTTTATTCCTAATGACATTTCCGGACTCATCCAACTTATTCCTAAAGATCCACTTAGTACCAATTATTGGTCTATCGTGGGGCTTAGGAACAAGGTGCCAAACTTGGTTGCGTTCAAATTGATTGAGTTCCTCTTGCATGGCAAGCAACCAATATGGGTCCGTCTCGGCTTCGAGAATGCCTTTGGGTTCAAAATGAGAAATGAAAGCAAAGTTACCACATAGGTCATGGAGTTTGGAGCGCGTTGTGACTCCTTTGGAAGCATCACCCAAGATGAGCTCCTTTGGATGATTTGTAGCATATCTCCAAGCTTTGGGAAGCGGTTGAACGCTTTCCTCATTATCCTTTTGAACTTCACCTAAAGGTTCTTGCTTTTCTTCTTGCGCGGGTGAGTCCTTCAAGGATAGTTTCTCCAAGCTTTCACCTAATGGTTCAAACTCTACAACATTCTCAACACACTCATTAGATTCTTCAAACTTAACATGCATGGTTTCTTCAATAGTAAGTGAAGATCTAATGAAAACTCTATATGCTTTGCTAGTAGAGGAATATCCTACAAAGATAGCCTCATAAGCTTTAGCATCAAATTTACCCAAATTCTCTTTAGTGTTCAAAACAAAACATTTGCATCCAAAAACTTTGAAATAGGAAACATTTGGTTTTCTAAAATGATACATTTCAAAAGAAGTTTTCGAAGAATTTTTGCATAAATAAATACGATTCGATATATAGCATGCGGTGTTTACGGCCTCGGCCCATAAATATTGAGGGAGGTCGTATTCACTTATCATTGTCCTAGCCATCTCTTGAAGTGTTCTATTTTTCCTTTCTACAACTCCATTTTGTTGTGGAGTTCTAGGACAAGACATTTCATGCTTAATTCCCTTTTCATCACAATAAGTTATGAAGAGTTGGTTAACAACTCACCACCTCTATCACTCCTTATTCTCAAAATCGGAAAACCTTCTCTTTTTCAACTCTTTTTCTAAAAATCTTAAAGTGAGAAAAAGTTTGATCTTTATTTTGCAAAAAGAAAACCAAGTAAATCGAGAGAAATCATCAACTAAAACAAATGCAAATCTACTTCCATTTAAGCTTTTAGTTTTAGTTGGTCCAAATAAATCCATATGAATTAATTCTAGAGGTCTAGTTGACATGATATCCTTGATTGGTTTAAAGGAAGACTTGGTTTGTTTCCCAAGTTGGCACGCACTACAAATGCGGTCTTTCTCAAAACTCAAGCAAGGAATACCCTTCACCAATTCCTTTGAATTAATTCTAAAAAGATGTTCAAAAGAAGCATGTCCTAATCTTCTATGCCAAAGCCATGAATTTTCATCAAAAGCATTTAAACACTTAGTAGAACACTCTACATTAAGCATGTCAATTATATAAACATTGTCATCACGAAAACCGGTCAAAATACAATCATTTGATTTAATATCAAAAATCTTGCAAGAAGTATCATCAAAAACAACTTTAAGACCACGATCACAAAATTGACTAATACTAAGTAAATTATGCTTCAAACCATCAACTAAAACAACATTCTCTATTATAGGAGATGTACCAATTTGGATATTACCGATACCAATTATCTTGCCTTTGGAATCATCCCCGAAGGTGACGGAGCCACCTTCCATGTACCTTGATAGGGTTGTGAAGTTGTTGATATCCCATGTCATGTGCCTCGAACAACCACTATCAAGGTACCACCGCTCCCTACGTCTTGGAGCCTTGGTGTGTACCTACATCAAACATTTTAGGACTTGATTTTGGTACCCACATTTTCTTGGGTCCATGAGGGTTAGAACCATTAACCCAAACAAGATTATTTGAGCTATGCAATTTATCATAACAAATTTTGCTAAATGTCCATTTTTGCCACAATATGTGCATCTATACACTCTACCATATTTAAATGCATAATGAGTGTGTGTTTTGTGAGCATTGGCATTGTGAGCATGAAAAGATTTAGCATGAGAAGCATTAGAAGTATGAGCATGTGGAATCTTATCATGAGAAACTTTAGCATGAGATGTATGCTTTTTGGAAAATTTTTCTTCAAGTTTCTTTGTATTAAAAGCACAATCTTTTAAAACTTTTTCAAAATCACTCATTTTAGCTTAAAAGAAGAAATTTCATTATTATCAACAATAGGGGTTTTACCCTTACAAGAAATCTTATAAGAATGAAATTCATTTTGAATGGAAATAAGATTAGAAGAAAGATCCTCTTTTTCTTGTGAAATCAAAGCAAGTTGAGATTTAAGAAAAGCAACTTCCTTTTGTAGTTTAAAACACTCCATTTTCTTGTTATCATAAGTTTCGGAAAGTTCTACAAAAGCATGCACTAGAACTTCCTTACTTAAATCATCATCATTATCATCTATAGATTCAAGAGTTTGAGGGGTTACCTTGGGTGTGTTTGCCATGAAACACATGTTTGCGGTGTCCGCCTTTTCTTCATCTTCGGACTCGCTTTCCGAATCCCAAGTGGCTTGTAAGCCTTCTTTTCGTCTTGCTTTCTTGGCTTGAAGGAGGAAGTCATTTTCTTCTTGAATTCCGGGCAATCGGCCATGATGTGTCCGGGCTTGCGGCAATTGTAGCAAATGATCTTTCGCTCCTCTTTACCTTCAAACTTTCTCCGAAAATTTTGCTTGTTCTTCCGGTACATCCTCTTGATGTTGCGCACGAGGAGGGAGAGCTCCTCATCTTCTTCTTCATCTTCATCTTCGTCTTCAATGGTGAGGAAGAAGACTTGAAAGCGATAGACTTCTTCTTTGTTGGAGCCGCCTCTTCTCTTGCTTTCTTCTCCATCTCATAGGTTTTGAGGTTCCCTATGAGACTTATGATGTCCATCTCGTCTTTGTCGTTCAATTCCTTCAAGGTAGTAGACTTGATCTCCCAAGATGGAGGAAGAGCCCGTATCACCTTGCGTACCTTTTGGTCGTTGGAGATGATGTCACCTAATGAAGAAAGACCATTAGTGATTTTTGTGAAACGAGTAATCATGCAATCAATTGTTTCATCATCTAGCATCTTAAATGATTCATATTGAGACCGCAAGAGATCTACTTTGGCTCTCTTGACTTGTGAGGTCCCTTCATGCGTGACCAATAAGTGTTGCCACATCTCATAGGCGGATTGGCAATGAATAACACGTGTAAGGTCATCCTCATTCAAGGCGGTAAGAAGGGAGTTTTGGGCTTTTGAGTTAGCCTCATACATCTTAAAGTCAAGGTCGGTCCAAGTGCCCTCATCACCATCGGGTGCCTCATAGGGTTTGGTCAAGGATTTGGCAACTAAGCTACCTAGTGATTGCAAAAATATAGTCATCCTAACCTTCCAAATAGGGAAATTAAGGCCATCAAATTTAGGTGGAGATTTAATGTTGTCGGCCATGTTTACTAGTGTGTGTATGAATGAATGAAAATGTTGATTAGCAATATTTTAGGATCTCTCTAAGGATGTTAAGCCAAACCTAGAGTCCAAGCTCTGATACCAATTGAAAATCACCTAGAGGGGGGGTGAATAGGTGATTATGCTAATCTAAGGCCAATTTAAGAATTATGAAGCAAATGCAATGAGATGAATGAATGAATATGGCAATAGCAATCAAAAACACTAAGTAATAGCAATGGAAAGTAAACCAATCGCAAACACAAAGATATGTTATCGAGGTTCGAGCACCCAGCTCTACTCCCCGCCTTCCCCAGAAGGATTCTAGCTACTTTCACTATCACAGAGATCAATTGCAAATGGAGTACCCAACTCCTACAATTTCAGCACAATACAATTTCTAAGTAATCAAAAGATCACAAACTCTCTCTTTCAAATATCTCTTCCCTTACAAAGGTCCTTAGAGAATATTGAGAAGGAATGAAGCTCTTGTGTAAGTGAAGAAAGAAAATCAAATTCAGAGAGTATATCAAGAACACTTCTGAAAATGAATGAGAAATATCAGCACAAAAACAAGAAACAAGCTCTTTTGAAATATCCCAAACTTTTGAATTTTCTCTTGAATAATTGTTGTAAAGAAACTCTCCCCAAACACCCCTATTTATAGGAGAGGGCTAGGGTTTAGGGTTAGGAATTAATTACTGAAGATTAGGAAGTAATTAGTTCCAAATATACCCTCCAACGGATATTTAATTTCAAAAATCAAGTTAAAACAGATTTAAAAATATGCCCGTTTTACTGTTCAACGGCCATATCGGTCGACTGGCCCGGTCGACCGATAGTTCAAAATTTGACCGTTATGAACTATCGGTCGACTGGTACAGTCGACTGCTCCTGACTGAGACTCAAAACATGTACCGGTCGACTATCGGTAGACAGCCGGTCGACCGAAAAGATAAAAGATAAACTATCGGTCGAAGGCCGGTAGACCACCGGTCGACTGGTAAGATACAGAGAGCAAACTAAAAACTTCGGTCGACTACCGGTAGCCTACCGGTCGACCGACAGACGTGCACACGGATACGTGCACTCTGCCAGATCTTCGGTCGACTGGTGGTATATTGCCGGTCGACCGGCTCAGGTCAAAAATTGAAATAGAAAGGGAATTTTGAGAGGAAAAAATATTTTGATCAAAACTATTTTGAACAGGAAATCAGTATACAACATAAAAACAGATTTGTAGAAGGAAGAATTAGTGTTAAAGTATTTTTGTATATTTTATGAGGAATAAACTTGGAAATAGCATACGCGTGAAAACGTGTGTGTTTGAGCTTCAAACCTACTCTCTATTCTTTAACATGCTATAAAGCTATAAAACAAAACCTAAGGACCTCTGAAGCAATCTTTGAGCCATCCAATGCCTTGCAAGTGCCTTCTCTTCTATGATCCTTCCTTGATGTGCAATTTGCCTTCATTGCTATATGGAACTTAGAAGTTTTTGCAAAAGCGAAGCGAATGAGCTCTAAACATGGTACAAAACCTGAAATGCATCTTGATCAAATCATTAGTACCAATAGCACTTATTTGGTTTGTTATCATCAAAACACAAAACAATGGAGAGTGTAACCTCTTGGGCCAACAATACCCTCCCCCACACTTATCTCATGCAGTGTCCCCAATGTATGAAAGAAATGTATAATTGCATGAAATAAAATGGAAAGGAGGAAAGTTACTGATACACTGGGTCAAAAAGACCCATTACCGTTACCGTTTCATCTACCGGCACCGATTCCAAGAAAGGTTTAAGGCGTTGACCATTTACCTTAAAGTCATTTCCATGCTTGGGGTCACTGATCTTAACTGCGCCGTGTGGAAACACGGTCTTTACAACGAATGGCCCAGTCCATCGTGATTTCAATTTTCCTGGGAAAAGATGAAGCCTAGAATTGTAGAGTAAGACTTTTTGACCAGGGACAAAGGTTTTTCTTATGATGTGCTTGTCATGAAAAATCTTCACTCTATCTTTAGTGATCCTAGCATTTTCATAGGCCTCATTTCTCAATTCCTCCAATTCGGAAATTTGTAATTTCCGAAGGTCACCGGCCTTAGTCAAATCGAAATTCAATTGCTTGATTGCCCATAAGGCTCGGTGCTCTAACTCAACAGGCAAGTGACAAGGTTTGCCATAGACTAGCCTATAGGGAGACATTCCTAAAATCGTCTTGAAAGCGGTCCTGTAGGCCCATAGAGCATCTACAAGTTTTAAGGACCAATCTTTCCGGTTTTGGTTCACAGTTTTCTCCAATATAAGTTTGACTTGTCTATTTGAAACCTCAACTTGCCCACTGGTTTGAGGGTGATATGGTGTGGACAACTTGTGTGCTATGGTATACTTTCGCATAAGGGCTTCAAAAGATCTATTGCAAAAGTGGGTGCCATTATCACTGATGATAGCACGAGGGGTTCCGAAGCGGGAAAAAATGTTCTCCCTCAAAAACTTTATGACAACCTTGTTATCATTAGTTTTGCATGGAATGGCTTCTACCCACTTGGACACGTAATCCACAGCAACCAATATGTATTGGTTCCCAAATGAGTTAGGAAATGGACCCATAAAGTCGATGCCCCAAACATCAAAGAGTTCTATTTCTAGAATTGGGTTGAGGGGCATCATATTTCGATGTGAGATCCTACCTACCATTTGGCATCTAGGGCACGTCTTGCAAAAATCATAGGCATCCTTGAACAGAGTGGGCCAATAAAACCCGCTTTGTAGCACCTTTTCAGCAGTCTTGCGGGGACCAAAGTGTCCACCGCATGCAAGTTCATGACAAAAGGATAGAACACTCCTAACCTCCTCATCGGGAATGCATCTCCTAATAATTTGGTCGGAACAGTACTTGAAAAGATACGGTTCCTCCCAAAAGAAATACCGGACTTGGGATAAGAACCGGTAAACATCATTTTTGGACCAATGAGACGGAGTTTGGTTTGTGACTAAGTAGTTGACTATATCAGCAAACCAAGGTTCCCTAGAGATAGCTAAGAGATGTTCATCAGGAAAATCCTCATTGATGGGTAATTCGTTGCATGGAGAATTGGGAATCCGTGAGAGATGGTCAGCAACGACATTTTCTACACCTTTCTTGTCTCGAATTTCGAGATCAAATTCTTGAAGAAGGAGGATCCAACGAATGAGTTGGGCCTTGGCATCCTTCTTCATCATGAGATACCTAAGTGCAGAATGATCGGTGAAGATGGTAGTTTTGGACCCTAGTAGGTAGGGACGAAACATCTCTAAGGCAAACACTACTGCCAAGAATTCCTTCTCGGTCGTAGTGTAGTTCAGTTGAGCGTCATTGAGAGTCCTACTAGAGTAGTAGATCACATGCTGCTTGCTATCAGTGCGTTGTCCTAGGACAGCGCCTATGGCAAAATCAGAAGCGTCGCACATAATCTCAAACGGCTTAGACCAATCCAGGGCAGATATGATTGGTGCAGAAATCAGCTCTCTCTTAAGCTTCTCCCAAGAAGTGATGCAGTCAGCATCGAAAGTGAAGGACACATCCTTAGCTAACAGATTAGTCAAGGGCCTAGCAATTTGCTAAAATCCTTGATAAATCTTCGGTAGAATCCAGCGTGTCCTAAGAAGGATCTAATGTCCTTAACGCATTTGGGCATGGGGAGCTTAGCAATCACCTCGATTTTGGCTCTATCCACTTCTATTCCTTTCTTGGATATTTCATGACCCAAGACAATTCCATGTTTCACCATGAAGTGGCATTTCTCCCAGTTTAGTGTCAATTGTTTTTCAGTACAACATTTGAGGACGAGTTCAAGATGGTGGAGACATTGAGTGAATGAATCTCCGTAGATGGAGAAATCATCCATGAAGATTTCTAAGAAGCGCTCTACTATGTCAGAGAAAAGACTCAACATGCAACGTTGCATAAGCCGAATGGCATCCGACGATAAGCAAATGTCCCAAATGGACAGGTAAACGTGGTCTTTTCTTGGTCCTCAGGAGCGATAGGGATCTGGTTATAGCCCGAGTAACCGTCCAAGAAGCAGTAGTACTCGTGACCTGCTAAACGTTCAAGCATCTGATCAATGAAGGGAAGTGGAAAATGGTCCTTACGAGTTGCAGCATTCAGTTTCCTATAGTCAATGTAAACTCGAATCTTCGTGGGAAGTCGAGTTTGAACCAACTCTTTGTTCTCGTTTTCCACTACGGTGAAACCAGATTTCTTTGGGACCGCGTGGACAGGACTGATCCATTGGCTATCCGAAATGGGATAAATTATCCCATTGTCTAAGAGTTTTATGATTTCAGCATGAATAGCCTCTTGCATTATAGGGTTTAACCTACGCTGCGGGTCTCTCTTGGGTGTGGCATCTTCATTGAGATGGATGCGGTGTTGAACGATGGTTGGACTTAATCCCTTGATATCAGTCATAGTCCACCCGATGGCTTCCTTATGTTTTCTTAGAATATCTTTCAAATCTTTTTCTTCCCCGTCATTTAAATGGGAGGCAATGATGACGGGAAAGGTCTCTTGTTCGCCTAGATAGGCGTACTTGAGATGCGCAGGAAGGGCTTTCAATTCTAAGGAAGAGGAAGGCTCACTAGAAGGACTAGTCAAATCTGTTGGCTCCATAGTTGGTGAAATCGGGTTTGAAGCCCAATTCACGGTAGAATCTACCACCTGATCGAGATTAAAGTCATCAGACTCTAACTCGAAGTCAATCTCCATTTCTGATTCTAATTCTTCCCCGTGTTCACTTGTCAAGTTCTCAATTTGGTTTACTTCAAAAGTTTGGTCCTCGATGTCACGGGGTTTGATTTGTCACATACATTGCATTTATGTTGTCACTTTACCACACTTGTTTGCTAATAAATGATATTAATAAGTGTCTTTTTTCTTTGCTAAATGTAGGCCCAAATACTCAAAGGAATAAAAGAAGAACAAGCCCAAAAGCCCACTTTATTCTGAATTAATTCAGAATAAATTCGAAGTGAAGAAATCTGGGCTATATCTTGGCATATCAAGGGGTTGAGAAAAACTCTCCTTGAATCGAGGAATCGAAGCTAGAAAATCAAAAGTCGATTCAGTCAGCGGTTGAAGAAGCAACAAGAAAACCAGCAGGAGATACGAGCCCCACTTCAAACGGGGAGACCCACCAACAGGGTGTGGCCACCTGGCCACACCCTTGCCGCGGAAACGCGGCTTTTGCCGCGTTTCCGCGGCAATCTTGGGGATTTACGGGGAGCGTTTGCTCCCCCGATCTCCCCGGGATCTTGGTGGTTGGGTTTTATGCCTATAAAAGGCTATATTGTGCACTGAAAATGGACGTCAATGCAGAGTTAGGATCTTAGACTAGTTTTTTTATTTTGTAGTTTAGTCTTTACTTTTATGTAACTTGTATGTAGCTTAGGGTAGAAGAAGATTCATGTAAGTAAGAGAGAGGGGTTGATGTTGAGAGTGACACCGACGATGTACCCTACTCCTTTCTTTCATTGTCTCAGCAAGCAATAAAGGTAACATTTGTTTATGTTTGTAACTTTAATTTCCATTTTGTTTTGCTTTCCTCTTCCTCTTCTACTTTACCTTGGTTGTATTTGTTGAGTCTACAAGTGAATTCCAAAGCAAGTATAGCTAAGCTACGTGAGAGCCAGCGATCGTTCATGAAGACGTTCTCCTCTTCCAAGCTCGCATCACTTCGTTCTTCTTATGCTTGACGATATAATGTGCACGGGGACCGAGCTCGAGTTTATGATCTATGCGTTGAACGCCTCCGAAGCAAAAAGGTAGAACTTGCAAAAAGGTTTCCAAGTAAGTCATCATCAACCTAGGTAAGTATCCTTTCCTTTTCTTTCCTTTCCTTTCTTTTCTTTCTTTAGTATAGATCACCAACACTTCTCCCAAATCGTTTTCATTCTTCTCACTTCATTGTATCTAGTCGCTTTTCATCGTTTTCTGATTTTCCACCTTCTTCACCCTTCGCTTTCTTCTTAACTTTAACCTTTAACTTTCTTTTTCTTTTTCTTAACTTTAAAAACAGAGAAGAACCTTCGCTTATTTTCATAAGATTTCAATAAAGACACGTAAAGCTTCCATCGCAAACCCTCCTTGTGGATCATGACCCGCATTAGCCACTTGCTATAGCGGAAGTATTGAGCACTTGCACGTTTTTATTATAAGATCTGAAAATCCGTATTTTTTGTGCAGGTTTAGCATCAATCAAATTTTGGCGCCGTTGCCGGGGAGGGTAACATGTTTTTTATTGAAATCTGAAATTTTTTTTTTTTTTTTTGAAATCTGAATTTTTTTTAGAACTAAACGAATTTTCTTCTCTGTTGCAGGTTCAGGGCAAGCAAAGCTAAAATTAAGGTTGCAGTAACATATAAGTGGCCTTGGGCCTTTGCTATAGAAAGCAGAGACCAAGGGCCCTCTGAATTGCCGCATTTCCACGGCAAAAGCCGCGGATCCGCGGCAAGGACGAGTTGACTACTAACAGATTTTTGCAGGGCTGCTAGCTTTGCAAATTATAGTTTTCTGCAATTATTTATTTCTTATATGCCATCACAAAAACCTGCTAATAATCAACAGTAAAAAGTTTGTTGCAAAAGTTAAAAATTGATTAGACGTTTGCATTTTAGGTACGCGTTCTTTTCAATTCATTTATTTTTTTACTGTTGAAGAGTGCTGGAGACAAGGTATGTAAGCATAGCATATAGCATAGGAAACATTCTTGGGTGATATTTGCTTTTGAATGTTACTTTCTTTATCTTGCACACCTTGCACAAAATCATCTTAAGGGCACTAACCCATAACAAGATAAGGTGGGGATTTAATCACCCTTCCTTAGCCCAAAAATCAGAATCCAAGCACTCACTAATCCAAGCCTAACCTAAAATCGAGTAGACGTTGGCCCTAGGGACATCTCGGACTCAATTAGGAGATTATCCTAAGGGGGAAAAATGTTGGAATCTAACTCCTGCAAAATCAGTGTCTAGGAAAGGGATTGAGGGCCGAAAGCCCGAAGGTTGGTGGTTATTTAATTAAGGAACGTCTTTGACGGAAAACCTCCCACCAACCTTGCCCTGACCTGGCTGATTAGCTTGTGGTTAAAGTCTACATTAGACCTCCCGTGGACAGTCTAACCAGTTAGGAGTCGTCTAGGTCTAGGTCTACCCTAACTTAGGTTAGAATTTTTTTTCCTTGTTTGTTTATTTGTTTGTTTTTCTTTCTTTTTGTTTGTATTCCATTGTGTGATATGGCTTATAATAATAATTTTTTCAACTATAATAATAATCCATATTACACGTCAAACTCTTTTTCGGATATTACCAACCCGGCATATCATGACTTTAACCAACCTAGTGTGCCGGATTGGTCTTATCCGAATCAATATGACCCATACCCCCCATCTAATAACTATAATTTTCATAATGATTTCAACTCTCACCGAGTCAGTGGGGATTCAACTCCCCCGAGCATAATTTCCAACCACCTTGCCCTCCTTCTCCACCCAGTCCACATTATGTTCAAGATTCATACTCAGTTCCACCCGTCCAAAATAGGAAACCATCAATTTTGGAACGGAGTATGCGTGAGTCCAAACACAAATCCCAAAATCTGATGGACTCACAATTTCAATACCACTTCCAAGACAACTCTTCATCTTTTCATCAAAACAATGAACCCATCAATTATGAAAAGATGCTAGAAGCCATGACTCATGCTCAAAATGCTAGAAATCGTGACATAGATATGATGGTCGAATCTCTACGTTCCCACCGTCCTGATGTCACTTACCATTCTGTTAGAGCCAAAGAGTCATGTTGTTTTGGAAATCAAGACTCTATTTCAGAACAACCATTTGAACTTACCCAAACTCCAAATTTTGAAAAAGATATTGACAGTTTGGCAAGTTATTCCTTTCATGAAATAGAACTTGAGAATGAATATGATCTTGAACCCCAACTTAGTGATTCAATGCTTCTTCCTGATTCAATAATGACTCCGGTATCTTCACCTGATTTCGATCTTTCCCCGAGTCAACATTGGATCCTGTACCAATCTATAATGAAATTGAATCACCCATCTGTGAGGATCATATTGAACTTGACCAATTATACACTCTTGAAGATCCTATTGACAAATTGGCAAGTTCTCAATTTTTTGATATTGAAGTCAATGAGATATGTGACCTAGATTCTCATATCTGTGATCCAGTTCAACTTTCTGAATCAATCTTGACTCCTGTTGTGTTACCAAACTTGAGTAATGTTTTAGAGTCAGTTTTGATTCCTCCACCTATCATTCATGAACTGGAATCACCCACATTAAGTCACATTCCATTGTTAGAAAATGCATGTGGACTGGAGTTTCAATTTCTTGACTTGGACCCAATTTCTGAACCTATTTCGACCCTGAACCTTTACTTGACTTAAGTCACCTTCCTGAGTCGGTATTAGTTCCTGTCCTTCCTGAGTCCAAGTCAACTGTTCTATCATTTCATACTCCATTCTGGGACGAGGCGGTTGACAAATTTGACTCCGAAATCAATTATGGAATTTGGAAATTAGATGGGGTTAAATTTTTAATAAAAATCCTTCATGGATATATCTTTTTAATGGGTTATATTAAAGATAGTGCTGGTGGGTTCCTCCGAGACCCAAGAAAAGTTGATTGGGCCACGTTTCGTGGACCAATCAGACCACCACCGGAACCACCACCTTAAGGTAACCTTTTCCTTCCCTTTCTTCTTTTTCATGCATCTATGCATTAATTCATACATTGAGGACAATGCATGAGATAGGTGTGGGGGAGGGTCTAACATAACTTTTCTTTTTTTTAAAAAAAAAAATAATAATAATAAATAAAAAAAAATTGACATTTTTCTTTACTTTTAAAAAACTTTTTGAAAAATAGAAACAATATTTTGACTTATTTTTGTAAGAAATTAAGTTAATTTTAAGGAATAGGAAAATCCAAATTAGGATTTCTTATACTTGGTCAAAATAAGATTATTTGTTTGATTTATAGAGTTAGGAAGATAATTTGTCAAAGTAATTTGGTCTTGATCTTTACCTTGATGAAATATGCACACTTCATACACTTACACACTTAGGGTTCAAAAACAAAGATTCTTATGCCTTATAAAAAAAAAGAGAAAAAAAAAAGAAAAATAAACAAATCTAATTATTGATTAGCTAGGTGCTTTGGCCTAAGCAAGCCTTAGTATTTATGCGAAAGATAATTAGATAAGTTCGAAAAAAAAAATTGATGAATAAATCTAATTATTGATTAGCTAGGTGCTTTGGCCTAAGCAAGCCTTAGTATTTATGCGAAAGATGATTAGATCCTCTGATTAAGCTGGGTATTTGTGCCTAATAAAGCATAAGTATTCACGCCTAAAAGGGATTCATATAATAAAGTCCTTAGTTTTGTGGCCTTGTTTGCTCGAGTCCTTAAGTCCTAGGGGTGTCTTCTCACCTGGTGCCCTAAGACCGTTTGGTTTGGGAGTCATCGATTAGAGGCTCGTTACATGGGCAGATTAGAAAGCCTAATAGAACTAAGGAATAATACCACAAAAAAAAGTATATATATAAATAAATAAGGCATAAGAGTTAGAGTTAATGAACCCTTAGTCAAAATTTTCAGTCACAAGGTGCATATGACTTAGGGTAAAGTAATAGATTAGATGAGAAGTACAATTGACTCCTTACTTTGATTGATAACAAATTTTGAATAGAGACTAAGTTTAGGAATGAAAAATTCGGGTTCCTATAACTTATAGATTGCTTAGATCTTACAATCATATTTCAAATATTTTTCTCTTTCAAAATGCTTTTCGAAAATACTAACTCTTTATTTCCCTTTCTTTATGGATTTTGTGGGTGCAATCCGCTGAAAACCCTCACGAGACAAAACTCGTCCTCTAGGGGAACCTAGAGGTTTAACGGCTTGTTGCACATGCTCAGTGCAATCGCGTGACCTGCGAAAGTGGTCTAATAATTGATTCGAGTTAGTCTAATGTTTTGCTCGAGGGCGAGCAAAAGATAAGTGTGGGGGTGTGATTTGTCACATACATTGCATTTATGTTGTCACTTTACCACACTTGTTTGCTAATAAATGATATTAATAAGTGTCTTTTTTCTTTGCTAAATGTAGGCCCAAATACTCAAAGGAATAAAAGAAGAACAAGCCCAAAAGCCCACTTTATTCTGAATTAATTCAGAATAAATTCGAAGTGAAGAAATCTGGGCTATATCTTGGCATATCAAGGGTTGAGAAAAACTCTCCTTGAATCGAGGAATCGAAGCTAGAAAATCAAAAGTCGATTCAGTCAGCGGTTGAAGAAGCAACAAGAAAACCAGCAGGAGATACGAGCCCCACTTCAAACCGGGGAGACCCACCAACAGGGTGTGGCCACCTGGCCACACCCTTGCCGCGGAAACGCGGCTTTTGCCGCGTTTCCGCGGCAATCTTGGGGATTTACGGGGAGCGTTTGCTCCCCCGATCTCCCCGGGATCTTGGTGGTTGGGTTTTATGCCTATAAAAGGCTATATTGTGTACTGAAATGGACGTCAATGCAGAGTTAGGATCTTAGACTAGTTTTTTATTTTGTAGTTTAGTCTTTACTTTTATGTAACTTGTATGTAGCTTAGGGTAGAAGAAGATTCATGTAAGTAAGAGAGAGGGGTTGATGTTGAGAGTGACACCGACGATGTACCCTACTCCTTTCTTTCATTGTCTCAGCAAGCAATAAAGGTAACATTTGTTTATGTTTGTAACTTTAATTTCCATTTTGTTTTGCTTTCCTCTTCCTCTTCTACTTTACCTTGGTTGTATTTGTTGAGTCTACAAGTGAATTCCAAAGCAAGTATAGCTAAGCTACGTGAGAGCCAGCGATCGTTCATGAAGACGTTCTCCTCTTCCAAGCTCGCATCACTTCGTTCTTCTTATGCTTGACGATATAATGTGCACGGGGACCGAGCTCGAGTTTATGATCTATGCGTTGAACGCCTCCGAAGCAAAAAGGTAGAACTTGCAAAAAGGTTTCCAAGTAAGTCATCATCAACCTAGGTAAGTATCCCTTCCTTTTCTTTCCTTTCCTTTCTTTTCTTTCTTTAGTATAGATCACCAACACTTCTCCCAAATCGTTTTCATTCTTCTCACTTCATTGTATCTAGTCGCTTTTCATTGTTTTCTGATTTTCCACCTTCTTCACCCTTCGCTTTCTTCTTAACTTTAACCTTTAACTTTCTTTTCTTTTTCTTAACTTTAAAAACAGAGAAGAACCTTCGCTTATTTTCATAAGATTTCAATAAAGACACGTAAAGCTTCCATCGCAAACCCTCCTTGTGGATCACGACCCGCATTAGCCACTTGCTATAGCGGAAGTATTGAGCACTTGCACGTTTTTATTATAAGATCTGAAAATCCGTATTTTTTGTGCAGGTTTAGCATCAATCAGGGTTGTTTTCCTAGATGGAAGACATTGACTTCTCTAGTCATGTCTCCAAAGGTTAACCTCATAGACCCATTCCTGCAATTAATGATGGCATTAGCAGTGGCAAGGAATGGTCGACCTAGGATGACCGGAGTTTGAGCCCTACGATTGGAGTTGGACACAGGTTGTGTCTCCAAAACTATGAAATCGACAGGGTATATGAACTCCCCTACCCGAATCAGGACATCGTTAATTTCCCCTTTTGGAACTTTAACAGAACGGTCAGCCAGTTGGATGGTGACTCGAGTTGGACTAAGGTCACCCAACCCGAGTTGTTGATAAACAGAGAATGGAAGCAAGTTGATACTTGCTCCCAAGTCAAGAAGTGCACGACTAATCTCGGCTTGTCCTATTGTGCAGACAATGGTAGGGCTACCTGGATCTTTGTACTTGACAGGGATAGGACCCGAAAATAGCTCACTAATATTAGTGGCTAGGAAGACTTTCTTAGGAACATTAGTCTTTCTCTTCTTGGTGCACATGTCCTTAAGAAACTTAGCATAGGAAGGAACTTGTTGGATGACATCAAGAAGTGGCACATTTATTTTCACTTGATTAAACATCTCTATTATCTTGTCCATGTGCGGATTTTGCTTATTGTTTTTCAGCCTATTCGGAAATGGTACTATAGGCTGGTGCACCTGGCTGGCTGACTTGTCTTTTTCAGACTCGTCAGATTTGGAAGAGCTTGGATTGGATGAGGTGGAAGCTTGATTGTGGTTGTGCTGAATAGGATTGGTGGGTGTTAATACTTGGTTATCAACTTTCTTTCCTGACCTCAATGTATGCACAACATTACATTGATTGAATGAAGGATCCTCAGCCAAATGAGCTTGTTGGGAATTCCTCGGATTGGTGACTGGCTGACTAGGCAGGGTACCCTTTTGTCTCTCATTCTGTGGGTTGGCTAGTTGGCTCATTTGAACCTCTAACCTCTGAATGGTTTGCATGAGAGTGTCTTGATTTTTCATATATCTCTCCATGTTCCTTTCAAAGTCAGTCATTCTCCTTTCCAATTGAGGATTCTGGAAGGAGGATTGTGGAGATTGGTTAGGAAAGTTCTGTTGATAATTTGGAAAGCTTGGTGGATGGTTGGGAGAATTATGATGGAAATTGGAGAAGTTGGGTTGATGATTGGAAGAATTGTTACCTTGATGGAAGTGGTTAGCATGATTGGATCGTGAATGGTCATTGTTGTTCTGGCTCCATGAGAAATTTGGGTGATTTCTCCAGTCGGGATTGTACGTTGGGGCGTAAGGGTTATTGTTCGGCCTTGAAAAGGCCGCATTCATCGGTTCGTGTTAGGATTGCTGAGCTTGAAACACTGGGCATTCCTCAAACACATGGTTCATGGCTTGACAATAAGTGCAGCCCGGGGGTGGAAATTGGTTCGGGCTGACTTGATTGACTGGACTTGGTTCTTTTGTCTCTAGAGCTTCCAGTCTTCTAGCTAAATTAGCTAACTTAGCCTCATTAGCGATGGACGATTCTATGGAATGGAGACCTCCTTTCGAAGAGATGGAGTTAGGATTCTTAGGGGTCTCACTCGCAGATTCCCATTGGATGGTTTTCTCAGCTAAATTTTCATACAAATCCCATCCCTCATCTTCATCTTTCTGCAAGAAACCCCCTTCGCACATACTTTCTAGGAGGGTTTTGGTAGAATAGTCTAAACCGTCATAAAGAATTTGGCATTGTCGCCATTTCTCTATTCCATGATGTGGACATTGGACAAGGAGGTCCTTAAAGCGTTCAAAGTACCTCCAGAACGGTTCACTAGGCTCTTGCTTAAATTGCATGATCGTCTTCCTAATGAGAGCGGTTTTATGGATAGGATAGAATTTCTTCAAGAAGACCTTGATGAAACCATCCCAAGATGTGATGGAACCGGCTGCTAAGCTGTAGAGCCACTTTTTTGCTAGGTCCTTAAGTGCAAACGGGATAAATCTCAACCTAATAGCATCGTCTACAAGGTGTGAGATTTTCATCATAAGACATACTTCCTCAAATTCTCTTATGAAGAAGTAGGCATCTTCGGACTCTAGACCATGAAATTTGGGGAGTGTGTTGATGAATTGAGGCTTGAGCTCAAAATTGTATTCACCAACCGATGGAAGTGAGATGCATGATGGAAGTGAGGTCCTAATGGGGTAGAACCTATCCTGCAGTGATGTGGATTGAGCCATTACCGGATCTGGTCTTGGTTCAAACTTAGGTGGTGATGTGTGTCTAGTCAACCTAGATGAATTAGGGTCTCTCGACCACACTTGCATACACAATCACAGTCACAATCACAACAAGTTCAAACAGCGGTCAACAATAGAAATCAACCAAGCCTAGTCTAAGGTATCCTTGACCTAGACAACTCCTAACTGGTTGATTGTCCACAAGAGGTAGAATGTAGACCTTGACTACAGGCGAATCAGCCAGGTCAGGGCAAGTTTGGTGGGAGGTTTTCCGTCAAAAGACGTTCCTTAATTAAATAACCACCGCACTTCGGGCTTTCGGCCCTCAATCTCTTTCCTTGACACTGATTTTACAGGAGTCAATTTCCAACACTTTCCCTCTTTAGGATAATCTCCTATTGAGTTCGAGATGTCCCTAAGGCCAACGTCTATCAAATTTTAATTAGGCTTAGGTTGTGCGTGCTTGGAGATGGTTTGTGGGATAAGGAAGGGTAATGACTTCCCCACCTTATCTTGATTTGGGTTTTGCCCTTAGAATTGATTCGTGCAAGTGTGCAAGATATAGGAAAGTAGCATTCAAAAGCAAAAGCACCCAAGAATGCTTCCTAAACTATATGCTATGCATACATACCTTGTCTCCAGCTCTCTTCAACAGTAAAGTAAAAGAATTGAAAAGACTTGTGCCTAGAATGCAAATGTCTAATCAATTTTTAACTTTCAACGAATCTTTTACTGTTGACTTAAAAACAGGGATGTTGGATAGAAACACTAGCACAAATATGACATATAAAAACTAAAGTTTTTGCGAGCAATATGTCCTGCAAAACAAAGTTTTTAGTAGTCCCAAAAAAAATTTCAGATTTGCAAAGCAATTTCTTGAAATTCTGTTTCCTACTTTCGAGAGTAGGGGCACAGAATTTTCAAGTCTTCTTGGCAAAGCTTGAATGCTAGATCTTGATCTTCGAGTCCCTGAAATAAACACACAAAAGTTGTTAAAACAACTACACCGTTCCCTCCCCGGCAACGGCGCCAAAAATTGATTGCTAAAGTAAATGAAACAACCAATGAAGTTAAGAATATACCGTGTAGCTTGTGGCTAACGGGTCGAGTCCACGAGGAGGGATGCGATAGAAGCGTTTCGGTGAAGTAAATAGAAACAAAGAAGTGTGTCAGTTTTTAAGAAAAAGAGAATGGAAGGAAAAGAGATGAAAAAGAGAAATTTCAACTTTCAGAAAAGGATTTGGAGAAAGTGATTTGTAAAAAACTTTAAGAGTTGTGATGTTGTTTTATAATATGAAATCAAATCTGGGCTTACTATCTTCCTACTCACTTGTTCATTCTTCTCTTAAAATATTAAGTCCCTCGGGTTCATTTGCAAGACTTAAAGTTGATTCTTTTTAGAGAGCTTTGAGTAAAGCACATAAGATGTAGAGGGGTTGAGTTCTTTATCTTCAAGAAAGAGTTGGAATCAGATATTAAAACATAAAGCACGAAGAAGCAAGAATGAATTAAAATGATTCACAAGAAGATCAAGAGAGAATAGTGAATTCAACTATCTATGCCCATCCTCATGTGCCTTCAAGAACACTTTCAAAAAGAAAGGCTTGTAAGGGAGGCATGCATATGAGTCATCGGGACTTTTTCTTTAAAAAATAGAGGAGAAGAAAACAAAAGAAAGGAGATAGCTAGCCCAGAAAACCCTTTAGTTATTCATGGAAAACGACAAAGCAAAAATAAACATGCGCAACATACCGAAACACGAGTGGAGAAAAGATGGCTTGCTCTTGAATTGCTGTCACTTCAATCTTTGATTACAAGCTCTCAGTCCTCTCTCTCACAAGCTTTTTAAACTGAACTACAAAGTAAACAACAGAGTTACAACTTGTGTTCCAACTAACAATGAACCTAGATCCTAAGAAAATAAAAGCCAAGTTTAATCCTAGTCTTCGCTGCCTTTTTCTCTGCTGAAGGAGGTATTTATAGCCAAAAACCCAACAACCAAGATCCCGGGGAGGTCGGGGGAGCAAACGCTCCCCCTAACTCCCCAAGATTGCCGCAAAAACGCGGCTTTTGCCGCGTTTTTGCGGCATTGGTGTGGCCAGGTGGCCACACCAAAAGGGGGGAGATTCCTGGGGTGAAGGGATTCTCGCATATATGGTTGATTTTCTTGTTTCTTCTTCAACCTCTGACTGAATCAACATTTGATTTTCTTGGCTCCGATTCCTCGATTCAAGGAGGGATTTTCTCAACTCCTTGATAGCCCAGATTTCTTCACTTCGAGTTTAATCTGAATTATTTCAGAATAAAGTGGGCTTTTGGGCTTGTTCCTCATTTATTTCTTTGAGCATTTGGGCCTACATTTAGCAAAGAAAAAGACAATTATTAATATCATTTATTAGCAAACAAGTATGGTAAAGTGACAACATAAATGCAATGTATGTGACAAATCAGTAATGTATCTAAAATTGTCACCGTTTAGCTCGGAATGCATTCACCTCAAGGCACCAACACCCTCACGTCGAGTGAAAGCCCACACCTACATCAAATAAAATAGGAGTGACTTTTGGTAGCCATACTCTATTGGGTCCATGGGGGTTAGCACCTTTCCTAACCCAAACAAACTTATTTGTAAAATTTGAATCATGTGTCCTATCATAAAAAAATTTTGCAAGGTGTCCCTTACGTCTACAATGTGTACAAGTGTACACATGAGTATACATGGTGTTATATGTATGAATGTGAGAAGCATGTGTATATCATGATTTGTGTGCATGCATAGAAGGAGCATGTTTCATACAAAACATGGATTCTAACCGTGTGTGGTTCATGGCACGTTGGCTCAAAGTGGAGCCCAAACAATCAACACTCTTCTTTAAAATATTTATATTATTTTCAATAATAGTAGGCGCGGTGGAGCATGCAATAGGTATACTAGGTGATGAAGCATGGCAAACATGTGAGTTAATATCATTTTTTAAAAAAATATTTACTTTTGAGACCAAATCCAATTCTTTTGAAATAGAAGCAATTTTATTTTTCAAGATTTCATTCTCTTTTAAAACAAAATTAAGTTTTAAAGACAAAGTCTCATTTTTCTTCAAAACAATATCACAATCATTTTTATTTCTCAAAATTTCATTTTCCTTTAGGGCAAGGTCAAGTTGGGATTTCAATGAGTCACGTTCACTTGAAATCTCTTCCTTCTCTTACAAAACAACATCAAGTTTAGAAGATAAATTTTTATTTTCTTCGTTTAATGTAAAACTTTTCTTTTTCAAAAGTTTATATTTTTCTAACAATTTTTCACAAATAATAGATAGTTCTTCATTTAAAGCATCGGTAACATAATCATCGCCAAAAGAACTAGCACTATCATCAAGAAGAGTTTCCGAATTTACTCAAGGGAGTCATTCCCTTGGACCATGTAGCAAGTTTGTTCGGACTCATCCACCAAGAGTTCCTTCTCCATAATGTTTAGCGTTTGAAGCATTGGAGAGGTCAAGGTATTCCATACTACAAAGGCGGAATCACAATGAGAAATCACAGAAAAATATTCTTTGCTTAGTACGCTCCTAAGTGCCTCAAGGGGTTGTGCATTGGCCTCTATATGCTTGCTATTACCAAGATAAGATTTCTTTGTAGTGGCAAGGTGAACATGCATTCCTAGGGCCTTGAGATACATACTCATCTTAAACTTTCACATATTGATATTAGAAACATCAAACATGGGAGGGGCAAGGTAATCCATGAGTGTGTGTAAACAAGTAAGTGTTCAAATGCAAATACTAGATTAGCAACCAGGATCTCACTCCTAGTTGGTTAACCTAATATTAAGAGTGTGTGCTCTGATACCAATTGTAAGTACACCTAGAGAGGGGTGAACAGGTGTATGGCTAATCTAATGACAAAAATGCGGAATTAAAACTAAAATGCAACACACTTAGTGTAACCAAAGAGTATAGCTGAATTCCCGGTGAAGGGCTCTGGACTATCTCCTCTAAATTCCTCTAAATAAGAGTTGAGGTGCTATGTAAATCTCTCTTGGTTTAACACAAGTGAGGCGCACAATCAAACCCAAGCATATAAATGATTTGGACAATATGATGTAATGCACAATATAAGAGAGAGAGAGTTAGAGATAGTGGATCAATCACAAACAACAAGATATGTTTCGAGGTTCGAGCCACTGCTCTACATCCCCGCCTTCACACAGAAGGATTTCCACTATATCGTCCACACTGGCCTTCCCACACAGGCCTTCCCACACAGGGAACCTCCATTGAGGATTTGGGTAATACAAACCAGGAGTACACAATTCCTCTCTCTAACAATACAACCTCCACACAAGAGGCAAGGCACAATACAAATCACCTCTACACTTAGAGGGATGCGCACTTAGCCAAAAAGATCAACCTCACAATAGAGGGATAAGGCTGAAAGCCAACACTTCAACAATCACCTCTACACTAGAGGGATAACACAACCTCCAAAATCACCTCTCACTAGAGGGAGGGTTAACACAACCTTCACAATCATCTCTCACTAGAGGGATACCAACAAATAAAAGGAAGGTTACAACACTTGGTGGTATCAACAACCACAAACCAATTTTCTCACTAAAACAAGATCCTAATAGATAGGATAGATATGATATCTCAAGTCTGAGAATATAAAGAGTTTGAAAAACAAAATCACAAAAAAAATTCTTGGAAAACTTTAGGATAGCTATAGAAATGAAGATAAAAAATCAATTCCCAAATACTCTATTTTTCTTTGAATTTTCCAAGCCTTTTTGTAACAAATAAAGATCAAATCTTTAAGCCCAAAACTCTTTTAAAAACTTGTTGTTAAACACTTGTAAAGGTGAGAAAACTTGTTTTTTAAGAACTTAGTTGAAACAGCCCAAAGAAGTGGGTATTCATAGCCCAAAAATAAATCTGCCCTTTGGCAGCAGCAAAGGGCAAATTTGTCCTTCCAGTCGACCGGCCAACGATCAATTTTATGACCGTTGAGCCATCGGTCGACCTGGGCCATTTCTAGAGAGCAGAGCTCTCTGGACGGTCGACTGTTCGGTCAACTGGCCCACCAGCCCAAGCTGGCGTGCACGTTTGTGCACGTCGGTCGACTGGACCGGTCGACTGACTTCTGCAGCGGTCGACCGTCCAGTCGACCAGCAGAAGGCCAGGTCCAGCTTTTAGGGATTAAAAAGCTTGTCTTTTTATTATTAAATAAATCCCATAAATTCACATAAATTCCATAAAAATATGTTCTTATAAGATCTTTGGAATACAAATATGTGTGATAAAAATTAAACATATGTCATAAATAATTTGAATCATTTTTGTGATATTGAATTTAGGCTTGAATACAAAATCTTTATTTTCTAAAGACCAAACTTTGAAATGAAAATCCGATTTTTTCAAAACACATGTAAATACAAAAACATGATATTGAAATGAACTTTGAAGCATATTGTATATGGATAGAACCTAATATACATATAAGAATTATATCTATGTTTTTGACATAAAATCCAATATAGGTTAAACCGAAAACCAAAAACTAATAAACTGAAAACTTGTGTGTGGTGTGAACTTGAGTATATCAACACTATCTAATCTTTACACAAGATCTAAACAAACTAAACTAAACAAATCGAAGTCTTCTTATAGAACTCCTTCTCCAAGTCGACTCAATCCAAACGCGATCCAACGAGCTTGACTCCAACCGAGTGCTAGAAGCGATCTTGACGCTCGAGCTCTTAAATCAATAGTGAAAGCTCCAAAACTCTTTTGTTAAAACTAATCACCTACTAGTAACTTGATCAAATTCTGAAACTAAATATCACAAGATTATTAGTAAATTATAACTACATGAGTTAATCATTATCAAAAATAGAGTGAAGGGCCTCTGGGCCAATAGCTCCGCCCGGAGCAGAAGAAAGTGACAACTAACATGACGTTATTTCTTATTTTGAGGTACAGCCTCCAATGCCAGCCGGACTAGTTCCCATCTCGAAAGGGAACTAAGGGTGGTTAATACAGATCCACACCACCAGTGAAAGAAAGGTCTCATATTTATTCCTACTTCTCAGGAAGAGATCATGTGGGTTCATCCTGACCTTGTGGAAGGTCAACAGTGGACTACTATTACCAACAGGAAGTCCAGAGAGAAGCAAAGCTTCGCCTTGCAATGTGGTGTGTGCTTCCTCTCGAGAAGCGAAAACTGATGTCCCCTCGCTAACTGATTCAAAGGAGGAGACAATCATCCTTGCTGCAGAACCGAATGTACCTCTCGTGGCAGGGACTCCCTCGGGTCAGTTGTACTTGAAAAAATATGACAAAATGGTGGTAAATCTGCCTAAGCCCACCCAAGAGCCAACCAAGCAATCCACGAAGCAACCCGCGGAGAAGCAAAAGGAGTTTCGATATGCCAAAGTTCTCCTGAAAGATAAAGTGGAGGGATCTTCAACACCTTACCGCTTTGATGTTTTGGTTCAACTGGCCAACATCCCAGCAAGGATTGCCCTCTATGAGCTCATAAGACTATCCAAGTCAATAAGAAAAGCTCTGAGAGAAGCGTTAGCCAATGCTGAGGCCTTCATGGTTTAGATTTCGGCTAAACCAGAGGAGGAAGATGAAGGAAACTGCCTCCACGCCTCTCAACATGTCCCCTGTATAACCTTCACTCTAGACGACATGCAGGTTAAGGAGAAACATGATAGGCCCCTGTACTTCACAGGGTATATTGGATCATGTAAGGTGAGCCACATTCAGGTGGATCTAGGATTCGTGTTGAGCATCATGCCCCGTCGGGTCATGCAACACTTGGGAATCCCCACTCATCGACTAAGCGCCACTCAAACTACCATTTATGATTTCAATACTAATGGTACGTGCCCGATGGAAAAGATTAAACTCAAATGCTAGATTAGGGACCTAAGATCCAAGGTGACATGCTATGTTATTGACGCCGACACTTCATATAATTTACTGCTGGGACGACGATGGATTCTTCGCAACTCTATTGTCCCCTTTACTCTCCATCACATCATGAAGTATATCGACGGAGATGGAAAAGTCTGAACATTGATCGCTGAAAGGCATCCATTCAAGGGGCTAGAGAACTACTTCACAAACTCCCATCTGTACCAGGATTCTCTAGAGACAGATGAGAATTCCTAGCCAGAGGACTAGACTCTGGCAATGAAGCTGATGTCAAGCCAGAGGCAGAAGAAGAATGTCTTTGGGAGCAGAATTCACTTGTAACAAGCGTTAATAAGTTCGATGTTAATAACACCGCCAATGATGTAGGAGAGTCGTATATTAATGAAGATTTAGATTTGGCTTATTTTTTTGTGTTTGCTTCTGATTTCGTGCCATCAGATACTAGTACTGATGTAGATGATGACCCCTGGTCAGTAATAGATGCCTTTACATTATTGCATGTACCGGTGAGATCATTTCTCACGGCATATCAAAGCGCCAGTGATACACAAGGATCCTTCTTTGAGGTCCCAGCAAGATACAAAAGTGAAAAATTGATCCTTTTCTAAAGAGTCGAATCCAAACCAACAGTTTGTGAAGACTCAGAAAGTGAGAATAAACTCCCTCAGTTCTCTCATTATGAGCTAAATGTATTCAGAATTATGGAGAACATGGGGTATGACCTAACAAGTGGTCTTGGCTTGAAATTCGGCAAAGGAAGGCGAATATTGCTTCGATCCTTCGTCCCAAAGGGAAAGCCCCTGATTTTTATCACCGAACTCGCAGGGGGTTTGGCTATGTGTCAACTCCAATCCTGTCAGTCTCTGAGTCTAAAGGGTCATTACATCATAATCTCGTCAGACACATCATTGTGGGAGTCAGATGTCAGTGTCAGCAACATGTTCAAAGACCTTTCGGTAAACATGGTTTCAGCAAGCCACCCAGAAAATGGAGATGAAGAAATGATCCAGTTAGATATAGTTCCTTGGATCAAACACCTAAAAACTCTCTGGGATATTCGCTTTGAACAATGCAAACCACCCACAGAGGATAAGGTAACCAAGATTAATCTGGGGGATGAGGCCAATATTAAGCCCATCTTTATAAGCAAAATCTTAGTACCTCCCGAGAAGGAAGTTCTAAAATCTCTTGTGTCAGAGTATATAGAAATTTTCGCTTGGAACTTGAGGATATGCCTAGGCTCGACCCTTAGGTGGCTATACATCGCCTCAACATCAATTCAGACGTGGAAGCTTGTCAAGTAATAACAACAACGGTTCTGCCCAGACATAATGGACGCGATTCAGTCAGAAGTCAAGAAATTTATAGACTCCGGTATCATCAGGGAAGAACAACACCCTAATTGGGTGGCTAATATCATTCCTATCACTAAGAAGAATGAGAAGATCTGGGTTTATATTAATTTTTGTGATCTAAATGAAGTTTGTCCTAAAGATGAGTTCCCTCTTCCAATCACTGATGTCATGATCAACAACACATGTGAGTTTGAGTGGATGTCCTTCATGAATGGATTCTTGGGATACAATCAAATTAAGATGTACCCTGACAATGAGAAGCATACATCCTTCAGGACACCATTAGGAGTGTAATGCTATACTGTGATGCCCTTCAAATTAAAAAACATGAGGGCAACATACCGGAGAGTTATGAATGCAATTTTCTACGAGCATATACGCAAAGCAATAGAATGCTATATAGACGATATTGCAGTGACAAGCTGTGCCAAAGGTGATCACATAGCAAGTCTGAAGATAGTATTAAATTTTATGCGAGCGATCAATTGATGATGAATCCCACCAAATCCTTCTTAGGGGTAGCCAGCGATAAATTCCTTGGGTTTGTCATGACATCCAAAGGAATTCACCTCGATGCAGAGAAAGTCCGCACCATCCAAGAAACGCAACCTCCAGGGAATCTTAGAGAGCTTAAAAGATTGTAAGGGTAACTAGCCTACATCTGGAGGTTTATCTTAAATCTCTCAGGACAATGCCAACCCTTCATCAAATTAATGAAGAAGGGTTTTTCATTCATCTAGGATAATGCTTCCCAACAAGCGTTCGAAGAAATCAAGTAGTACCTCACGCATCAACCTGTCCTTTCAGCTCTGGTGTTAGGAAAACTTTTTAGCCCAGAATAATGATTAGGGATACGGATAGGAAATTTACTACCTGAGTAGAATCATGTTCAGAGCTGAACATCGATACAACCCGATCGAGAAGGAATGCTTAGCATTGGTGTTTGCCGTCTAGAAGATGCGACACTACCTGGTGAGCCAAACCATACACATCATATATTTTAAGATTGCTTATGAAGAAGCCATCATACTGAATGGTTGATTAGCGAAATGGGCCATATTGCTCTCTCAATATAAGATGCAATTTCTGCCACAAAAAGCTGTGAGGGACAAACAGTGGAAAACTTCTTGGCTGAACATCTAGATCCAAGAACGATCAAACTTTATGAAGATCTCCTAGATGAGGTCGCTGAAGCTTGCATGACCTAGACGACTTTCGAAGAATAGATGTGGTAGCTCTTCTTCAAAGGTGCATCAAGAACAGGTCCTCGAGGAAATATCATAGCAGGAGTGGGCGTAGTGCTTGTGGCCCTACAGAACTACGTAATTCCTCGTACATTCTCTTTAACTGAGCCATGTTCCAACAATATAGCGAAATACAATGCTCTCTTGATCAGGATACAAATCGCCAATGAGATTGGCGTTAAAAATCTCGAAGAGTATGTGATTCAAATCTCATTATTAATCAAGTTCGCGGGGAATATGAAGTCCGACATGAAGACTTAGTTCCCTATCATAACGCAAACATCCACATGGCAGAGAGGTTCAAAAACTTCTACATCGACCATGTACCTCGCCAGCAAATACACATGGAGATGCACTGGCGTCTCTCACCACTTCCTTGGTTCTGCAGAGAAAGTACTCGTCTCCAGCTATAACCTGTATGGTCTAAAACTCGTCCCTGAAGATATCAAACTCCAACATAAAACCTTCAAGTCAGAAAAGCTCTAGAGACTTCAGCAGGTCCAGAGCTCAGAAATTGGTGATCTTATACATTGACTATGCCTTGTATGGCATTCTGCTCGATGAACCTAAAGAGGCGGCGACCATTAGAAGGAAAGCCCCTAAATTTTACTATAATGCGATCACAAGAACACTGTATCACCAATCGCATGATGGAATCCTCCTCCACTTTTTATCACATAAAAAGGCACATATAGCACTCAAAGAGGTTCATGACGGTATGTATGGAGCTCATCAATCTGGTCCAAAGCTTGGTGATCATCTCCAGAGACTTGAATATTATTGGCCAAATATGATCCCTGACGCCATCGCGTACGCTAAGCGATACCATACCTGTCAGATCCACGGTGACTTCATTCATCAGGCATCTGACTTCTTCCTGGCCATTTGAAACGTGAGGAATGGATGTGGTTGGTTGTATCAGCCCACCTTCATTCAAAGGACACCAGTTTATCTTAAGCATAATTGATTACTATTTTTCATTAAAAACTGATCGGAGAAAACTTACAAAAAAAAGATTGAGGAGCAAAGTTACAAGTAAACTCTTTAAAAAAAAAATTACAGGTAGATTTCTTCTGAGTTTTTTGGGAAAGTATGCCTGTAGGAATTTGAATAGTATGCAATCACTTTATCCCTTTGACGATGCAATCAGTCAGATGGTTAAGCTGCCTTCTCGGTAGAATTTTCTTCTCGCTTGGTTCTGAAAGTCTTCAAAGATAGAAGGCATGTTAGAACCCTAAATGAAAGAAAGCTAAATCTTTGAGGTTTTGAAAGCAAGCTGAGGCTTGGGAAGCAAGAAGACAAGAAGGCACTTATACTATAGGTCTCTTCTCAATCTCTTCCCTTTTTCTCTCCTTTGCAAGGGGCTATTTATAGCAAAAATAGGGGTGTAACTGCCCCTTGAATTCAGCAAGACTGAATCAGTCTATTAGCTTCGCACAACGCTATAAATAGTCTTGCCGTGAAGCTAACTGCCAGCTTCCAGTGAAGCTAGAAAGTTCGTGCGAACTATTAATTACCAATGTGGCTTAATTGTCTCCACTTAATATGGGATGAAGTGGGCAGGTGTAACCGCCCACTTAAATTAACCCTACTAAAGTAGCTGGTTTTCCCCATTAATCTCTCATGGGATTTTGAAACGGTCAATTGATGACCTGGTAAAGCTCGTCGCAAAGCAAAGTGATAATATCTTTTCAGGCGAAGTTACCTTCAAAGTTTCATGCGAAGTTAGAACATAGCTCATAGCAGAGCTGGGTGAAGCTTTAAGCTAAGCTAGAAGTTTAGCTCAGAGTAGAGCTGGACTATTCCTTCTTCCAGCAAAGCTGAGGATGAAGTTTCTAGTGAAGCTTTAAAGTAGCCATCAGCGGAGCTGATGGGAGCTTCGTGCGAAGCTAGTAGCTTCCACCTTTTAGTGAAGCCAGCTCTCTTTTGGGCTCATGCGAAGCTAAGTATTTGATCAAACCTAGCTTTATAGGCCTACTTTGGACTCTTTACAGTAACCTTGGCTTACCGTCTGCTTCACTGGATCAGTAAAGTCCAAGTCACTGCTTCGTCCCTCAGAGATGAGCAAAAATTGGTCGTCAGCTTGTCTGCAACTTGTCTTTTATAAATGTCGACAAGTTAGACATCTTTTAGACCGATTGAAGAGAAATCTGAGAGTTTTGTCTTTTTAGAGTGTCAACAAAACTTCCTTCAAAGTTTTCATTAATGTGGAATGGATTGGTGCATATTCTGAAACGCTTTGAATTAAAAACCCGATACCTGCATTGCTCAAGTCAAGAAAAATCTACTGGGTACACTGAACTAGGTGATCAGGCTGGTTCTATCCTGGGACTTTCCATGAAAAATAAGCTCTTAGCGCAGCTAAGGACGGGCTCTTAGAAGAGCTAGGAAATGAGCTCTTTAGCAGAGCTAAAACATAAGCCCTCAGTGGAGCTAAAACATAAGCTCAGTGGAGCTGACCAAGCTTCATGCGAACCTAATGATGAGCTCACAATAGAGCTATATGCGAAGTTTAAATTCGCATGTAAGCGAAGCTAAATAACTTCATTGTGAATGATTATTGAACCTCGAACCGTCATTTTAAATTAAATTTGAAACAACAGCTCGCACTCCTTTTTAGGAGGCGAAGCTATATGCGCATGAAGCGCCTATAAAAGTCATACTTGGCTAATTAGAGAAGCTAATTCTCTCTCAAAATTACAGGTTTTTCAGAGAAAAATTTCTCTTCGTCTTTTTCGTCTAGAATCTTCCAGAACTTTCTTCAAGTTCTAATGGCTCCCAAGTAACATGCAGAGAAGAGGTGGCAACCTCTACGACGGCGCCGCTGTCTTCACCTCCGGCAAATGAATGCCTTATTCTGGGTAGGGATTTTTTTCCCTTTTCAGATATTTTTATCCCTTTCGTGAAGCCAATTTTTGGATATTTCATGGTGAATTTGCCGTGATTCACCATGATTTAGTGATCTCAGAGAGTTTATCTCCCTTAATTTTAATTCTGTCAATTTTTAGGGGATTTAATTCCCCTTTAATTTCATGTAATTTCATGAATCAATTTAGAAACTGAAAGTTTTCTTCATCAAGCTTCCATGAGAAGCTATCTCTTGGGGCTTTTTGCATTCTGTCAAGTGATAGAATGCGAAGCTAAGCGAAGTTAAGCTTCTAAAGCAAAGCTGGATAGAGGACTTAAGTCCTTTAAATTACTTTAGGCATAAGTGCTTTTCCAGCGAAGTTAGCCTTTTGGGCTTTTTGCATTCTATCAAGTGACCGAATGCGAAGCTAAGCTTTTGAGCGAAGCTAGATAGAGGAATTTTTCCCTCTTAGGCATAATTGCCTCTTAAGCTTTCATGCGAAGCTAACACTTCATAACTTGCTACACTCTGCCTTTATACAGAGTGCGAAGTTAAGCCTCAGGGCAAAGCTAATGCTAGGTTAGCTTTGCTTGGAAAATGAAGCTATGCCTTAGTAACTCGTTACTTTCTGCACTCTGCCTTTGTACAGAGTGCGAAGATAAGCTTCGGGCCGAAGCTAATGCTAGGCTAGCTTCGCTTGGAAAGCGAAACTATGCCTTAATAGTTTTACTTTCTTTTCTGTTCTTTTTTTCTCTGGGCTAACATATTTTCTTATTTTTGCTTCTGCAGTGCACTATACTCCTGAGCCTCTGAACAACCTTTCGGATCAGCCAGGGGATGGATGGAAATATTAGTCTATTATTCCAGGGGCAGGCTTCCTTGTTCAGTAAACGGAGGACTCCTGATCGTGATGCCCTGATTCATACCGGAGATCAATGCACAATGAGGAGTATTTTGACCACTGCTCCTCTAGAGGACCGTGACTGAAAAATTTACCAGAAGCCCAGCTTTATGTTTGGAGATGCTGTGCCTGACATGGATCATCAGCTATTGGCTGTGGAAGGGCAGTGGATATTCACTCTAAACGGCGAGAAATATACCTATTGTCTAGCAAGCGCCATTTCCCTTTGTCCTTCTTCCAATGTGTGACGAAGCTTACGTAGATGAACCAGCAGGTGATCCTGACCACCGACTCGGTCCATATGGGTATTCTGATGGCTTCCTCTCACGACTATGGCAGGGCAGGCCCTCCTCGGTGTATACTTGGTCTACACTCTGAAAATGTTTTACAAGATATCTCGGTGGGGGAGAACCGGCTTTGGCCCCAACTCTTGGTAATTAGTTTTTCAGAGTCAACAATAATTATCCAATGATTGACTTTTGGACTCTGGGTTGGATTAATCCTCTAAAGGCCTGATGGAGAGACTTAACTTTGTACGTCTTGGCTCATCTCGAAGAAGACCTGGAGAGGCTAGGACTCCGCGAAACTATCAGGTCCACCTGCTATGGTATTTAGATTAGCGTAGCGAATTTCTACGCCATCTTCGAGTTGTACTGTCCAACCACATGGACTTTTCACTCCTAGAGGCAATTGGGCATGGCTTTGCATGAGATGTAGGATGTCTCTGCATTGCCAATGGGATTTCTTTCTTATGAAGAATACTTCTCCTGTGAAGCAGAGTTGGCTCTACTGGAGAAGCAGGAGCCCGCCTAGTTTGAGACTTACCGAGAGCTAATGTGCGACTTCTACATCTACTTGGATGTGTATGGTAGTTATAAGGGAGGTTCGAACAGCTTGAAGAGTTGGGCGGATTATTTGTTCCCTAACTTGGAGAATGCTCCTGAAGAGGCTCAATTTAGGGTCGTGGAAGAAGATATCTTCCGAAGAATGAGGGAGCACGATAACATAAATGTCATTTTGGAAGAAGACGATGACATCTACGAGAAGGGCGATACTCTCAAGAGCTTCCATCACCAGGCCCGTCAATCGATATCTCGGAAGGCGCTTTTGGCTGAGTTTTTGTCAGTTTGATTGAAGAGATGTGTAGTGCCGTCTCCTTCTAGAGATGCTATTCCCCTAATGGCTCTGCTGCTAGCCATTCGCTTGGTGCACTGTCGCTCTCTAGGGCTTCTCCTAGCCATGGTGTGCTGCATACAATGAGGTCTTCATTCATTGATGGAGGCCTTTTGTAGACCAGCTACCACGAAGAAAGGTAAAGGAACAATTTTATCTCGCGACGGACCGAACCCCAGAATTGAATTGCTATACACTTATTGATGGCAAGGTTCACTCTACATTGTTCGCTATCATCCAACCTGGGGAGGAGCCTCCAGAGGGTGTTCAGATTGTGCACCTTCGCCAGTTCGAAGGGTCTTCATTGGCACGGATCTACACATTTTATAAATTTTTGTGCCAAAGTACTGCCTCTTTTGGTGTTTATCCTATATCTGAGATGCTGGATATGGCGAGGAGTTCAAGAATATCAGGGATGACAGGACATTATTGAGTCGTGGAGTCTTCAAGTGGCTAGTCAGCATCAGGCCTTCTCATCTGGTATACCAAAGCAGAGACATATGCTATTTAGAACCATATGCGCCTTGCCGCTTTGCTCGCCAGTTCAGATATGACCAATTCTACGTTGGCGATCTGAATACCAACCTGGCCTTCAAGGGGAGCCTGATCGACGGTGCTCGCGCTTGGCGATACTTCATCCCCGGTTGCACCGAGGCACGGTTGTGCATGCTATTGAGGACCCCGAACTTGCTGATGACTCTGGGGTTCTGCAAGTGATACAAGACCTTCAATTTGCGCCAGTTGGGTTCAATATCAACTCTTTCAGCCTGAAATGGATCTCTCAGCGGATGAAGCTGAAGTAACTGCAAACAGGGAGGGCAAAAGAGTCTGGGTGTGAGGCATTTCGTAGTTTATTGCTACCGCTGACTGTGAAGCTTCAGACACCGAAAGACCTCGCTTTGAAAATGTTGAAGATATTTAGCTCCTCCTATCTTCATACGCTTCCTATCCCTCAAGGTTTCTTCTATAAAAAAGACCCTCTGCAGTACGTACAGAGCACCTCATCCAGAGAGAAGAAGAATAAGGCTAGGTTAAGGATTTAGGGTTTTTTGTTAGATTAGTTTAGCCTCATTTGAGTTTCTTCTTTGTAATTATTGTTGGCTTTGGCTTGGCTATTGTATGGAGGAAGGAGAAGTAGCTTGTACCCAAGAATTACATCAATAAAGGTTATCTTTTCTTTTTTATATTCTTATTCTTGTTCTTTTAATGTCAAGTCTACCTTTTTATTTTTTGTTCTTGGTTTGGTTTTTGATGTTGTCTTTAATCTTTGTTCCTTCTTTTTCTTTTCTTAAAGATTTTAAAAATAAAAAGATGGATAAAACAAAAAGGATTCAAAGCTAGAGTAATTCTAGGGTAGCTAATCACTAGATCGACTAGGTTAAATCTAGGGTTAGTTGATTAGTCTAATGGATTTGCAATCGAGGGTTAGATTAATTCTTTGAAGTTTAGTGATGATAGTTCAACTTAATGATTTAGATAATTAGGGCTTGGCTTTGGATTAGAGCAGGGTTTAGCTTTAGATTAAGTTTACGGGTATGGTTTAGCATAGTTTAATGATTAGGGATTGGCTTTGGCTTAGGGTGAAATTAGGTTTGGCTTGGCATAGTATAGACAAGTTAAGTTGGACATCTTACAGTGTCGTGTAGACAAGTTAAGTTGGATATCTTACTATTCTTACTTAGGGTTAACAGCTTAGATGAATGTTTCATTAGTTTAAAAGGATACAACTCCTAGATCAAGACTAGTCGTGAAGGTAGACTAGCGATCTAGGCTCTCCCTCTTGATTAGATCTACTTTCTTATTTCAAAGTACAACCAACCTTTCTTTTAAGTCTTGACTACAGATATACCGTGCTGCCAATGCTTCCATCACCTCCCTCCTAGTGGAACACGACCCGCTTTGGCCCTTGCTGCAGCGGATATAATTGAACAACAAGAAGAACCTAACCTTCTAAATCTTTGATTATTTGTTTTCATTTTTGTATATATTTATTTTCTTCTTTAAGTTTCAATCAGTCCCTCAGGTGCTGGTAAGGACAAGGAAAGCCCAATGGCTTTAAGCTCTAGGGAATTGGTCGCGAAGCCCGTGACAAGTGAAGGAGAACTAGACATTGCTCTAGCTAATGAGGCCCTTAGGACTGATGAAGTTCTCCCTGAGACCACTTCTAGTGCTTCTCTTGCCACTGCTGGGGCCTCTTCTATGGAACCGATTGAAGTCAACACCGTCGTCGAGGGAGTCCTAGAGGACATTGTTGTTGAGGCGGTTGGGGCGATGTCCGTCATGACTTCAGCTCCTTTTGACAATATTATAGTAATTTGTAAGCAACCTTTGCTTTGTATTGTTATATTTTTATCCTTGTCTTAACAAAATACTCTTGCAGGCATTCCGCCTCTGGATGCATCAACTTCAAAGGAGTCAACAAGCCTTTTTAGAGGATTCAGGGAGAAGACAAGTACTTCAGCTATTGTGGATGTCGCAGAGTTAGAAGTCTTGTATCACAACCTGCCTTCATACCAACTGGAGCCTGGTGGTGATTTCGCAGCGGTTGAGGAGACGAGGGCTGCTTTCCCTTCCACGAAACCGATCACATTCCCACCTGAATCAGCTAATGAGATGATGGTGGTTCCCTGACGCCACCAGTCTTGGTAACAACTAGCCTCAGGTAATCACCAATCTGACATCACCGACGTTGGTTGTTGAGCCAACTCTTCCTGAAGTAGTCACTAGCGATACCTCTGTCGTGGCCAGTGTACTGGTATCAATGAAGACTCCTCCTCGACTGCCAATGATTCCTCATCCTTTTCAACCAGCGTTTCTGCCACTTCCTCCACTATTATGACAGTGAAACCAGTGAAATTTATATCTCAGAGATTACTCGCTCACTGGGAGTAATTGAAGCTGAGAAGTTATTTTTGGCAGAGATGGTTGACAGCTTCTACAAGAGCCTGAAATGGTCTATTGCCTTGATTTTTAAGGGCTCGACCACTTCATTTGTAGCTTTAAAGGTGGTCCTCTCTAGAAACATTGAGAGTATCTGAGATTTTGGAGGGGATGATCAAGTTGCTGCATTGGAACTTCTGGTGGAGAAGTTTGAGAAAGACGTGGGTGAGTGGCATCGCCTCAGTAGGTCGGACTTGGATTCCTCAGATGAAGAGCTTGAGCATCTCATGGTTCAAATGCGAGAGGCTCACTTGGAAGTACGGAGGCAACCAATGTGGTATCTTCAGACTTGAAGTCCTTGGAGACAAGAATGTAGAGATTGGAAATGCTACTGATGCTTCCAACAACACTCTTCTTAATGCTGAGGATAAGATTGAAAAGACCAGAGAAATGATCAAAAAGGAAAATCTTCTCCTGTTCAAAGCTGAACCAGTGAGTCTTGAGGAGATTCTTGGTTAAACTAGCTCAGAGCCCAAAACGATGAAGTCCTGCAGCAAGAGATGGTACAAAGGGGAAATCTGGCTGAAATTAAGGCTCATTTATCCCAAACGGCAAAATTCATTGAAGCTGAGTTAAGATCACAGGCGTTTATCAGAGCTGCTGAAATAAGGAAGAGCAAGTTGGCTACCTTGAAGAGCAGATTAGTCCCGCAAATCACAGTCGTAGGTTGTAATCCATGTATTCCTTTTTCTTTCTTTTGAATCAATAAAAATAATTTTATTTGACTCCACTGATGTATTTCTGTTTGCTTTATCATCTGAGTTTGTAATAATTTCAGGTTAAATTGTAACTCTCAAAAGGCACAAGATAACGATATAGTTTTTCAACTTACACAATGAGAATATTAACTAATCTATTCAGAGGTCAAAAAATGTGATAGAATTAGTTATTTGAATCATCACCAATGAATTTGAGTGATGACTCGATTCAAATCTTGTTGGGATAACAAAATGGGACAAAGTGAATTTGACGATCTTCCTATTCAGAGGTAACTATTAACATAACAGATCAAAGATCATTGGGTTTATAAGTTGGTTATGATGAACTAGGCACCACAACAACGTGATGAAGTCGAGTTTGTCAATTCAGACTTAGGAATTTTTTTGTTGTTGTTCAGAGGTGACAAACTGGACATGATAACAAAAATGAAGAGCCCCTATTGGACAAGAGATTATAAAATTTAGCTATCTGTCGATTCAGAGGTGATAAACTGGACATGATCGATTAAGAAACCACTATTTCAGAGTGTTTGTTGTTCAGAGATGATAAACTGGACATGACTACAAAGTTAAGAAGGGTGAATCCGATTTTAGGGACCCGTCTATTCAGAGATTATTGGCTGAACATGATAGGCTAGGACACTCTAAGTTCTAAATCCGTTGCCAGAGATAGTCGTATTAACTTGGCAACTAGCCCATAAGGGACTGCAAAGGTGGATTAAATCTGGGCACCCGTTGGTTCAGAGGTAATATGGACATGATCAACTAAGAGACATCAAGCTCACAATTCACTGTTCAGAGGTAGTCATATTAACATGACAGTAAAGACTCCTGACCCTAACAGGGGAATGAGAACAAAGTTATGGGCTCGTCTGTTCAGAGGTGATGAACTGGACATGATAGTTAGAGCACCATAAAAGGGAGAGATCTAGGCATCCGTCAGTTCAGAGGTAATATGGACATAACTGATTGGAAGTTGCTAGACTTAGAGCCATGTCATTCAGAGTGGCGAACTGGATATAACGGCAAAGGAGTAGTCCCTACTGGACTGGAAGATGAGACTTGGTTATCTATCGGTTCATAGGTAACATGAACATAACCATTGAGAAGCTCAAGATTTTTACCATTCAGAAGTGATAAACTGGATATATCAGTAATGTAGTCCCTACCAGACTGGAAGATAAGACTTGGTTATCTGTAAGTTCAGAGGTAACATGGACATAACTGATTGAGAAACTACCAAGCTCAGGATTTTTACCATTTAGAGGTGACGAACTAGACATAACGATAAAAGAAATAATTCTACTAGGAGAAATAGGACTTGATCATAAACTCAGTGGGGAGATTGGTATCTCCTTTGGATAACAATTTGAAAGAAATTGTTAGAGGTATATTGTTAGCGTGACAACCAAGGAAGTCCACTGGAGACTGAAAAAGAGAATAAACTGAAAATGGGAATAACAGACTTCGAGGAGAAATCTAATACAAGCTCGCTGGTAAGTTAACGAAATGAATCCATAAGAGATATATATGTCAGAGGTAATCATTAACGTGACAAAAAAAAACTCTGAGGGGATTCGGTAGGGAAAGGATTATTCTCTAAAGAATTGCCAAAGATAACAATCAAATCTCTTGCCGAGTTAGAAGTGACTGACAGCTTCTTTCTTAGGGATTTGTAAAGCAACCTGTCATTGGTGCGTGACCGTGGGAAACCGCGCACAAAAAGTGTATGTTTTGAAGTTAAGATTTAAAGTGTGTATGCTTTGGCTTCCTCGATACTTCCGTTATAGCATAGAGGCTAAAACGAGTCGAATCCACAAGGATGGGAGGCGATAGAAGCTTTATCGGTTGATTCACGTGTTTGTTAAAAGGTTCTTCAAAGTCTTAAAGAATCAAAAGAAAAGAAAAGAAAGAATGAAAAGAGAAGTATACGGTGAAACACAAAGAAGTGTGAAACATAGAAAAGAATAGTTTTTGTGGTTTTTGATATTTCTAAAACAAGGTGAAAAAGAAAGAAAACTCATGGCTACTAACTACTAATGACTCCACCAACATGCTAACCTCTTAGTGATAGTTGCCTCACATGTATCATTGGCCATCACTAGTCCTTGGTTCAAGAGCTATTCAAAGCATGACCCATATGTAACTCATCACAACCCAACTCAACAAAATAAGTTCAAGCTACACTTAAATCATCAAAACCCGATAAGAGCAAGCATGAAGTAAAGTAATGTTAGCTTTTTAGTGGTTAGGAAGTTAGAGTTAGATCCATCATCATGATCCATAAATGGCTCTTGCAAGAGCAAGGCCAAAACGAGGCTATTAGATTCATGTGGATTATCATAAAGACATTAGAATAGTTGGTGGTTAGTAGTTAGTGCCATGAGAGAAAAGATTAGCTACACATGTAAAAGAGCTTAGAGAGTAGAAAACAAAGATAAGGTAAGAGAGCACCTTTCATAGATTGTCACCTTCTACTGTAAGCACTCTTGCTTCCCACATGTACCACTCTCTCTCCCCCTATTACAAGATCTACAAAATGAAAAATACAAGGGAGGAAGAAGAAGAATACTAACCTAAACTAAACTACCCTAAAATACAATATGAAGATGAAACTACTCCTAAAACTCTGCATATCTCCTTTCTCTGGAACCCAGGGGGTATTTATAGCCACTTGGGGAACAGGGGGCCAGGGGACAAGCCCTGGCCCGCAGCGGCGCGCGCGTCGCTGCCATACGGCCGCGGAAACGCGGCCCAGGCCGCGTTTTCATGGCCATACGGAGGCCGTGCGCGCAGCGCTTTGAGCCGCGCGCGGTCCCGTCTGTCTCCTGTCAGTTCTGACGCCCGGTTTCTGGTTTGCAGCCCCTGGTTTGTACAGAATTAGCTCTCTAGGTCATTGGCTATCTTTAATAGGCTTTTAATTACCAATTAAATGGTGATTTAGGTCTTCTTCTTCATTTGCACACCATGAACCTATGATCAAGCAAGTAAGGTATTATTAGCAGAATTTTATTATCAAATAAAAGTAAGAATGTGATAAAAATTATGCAAAATTAGAGACTAATCACACCCCCACACTTATCTTTTGCTCGTCCCGAGCAAAACAAAAAAACTAAGGAATTATTACACCACTTTCGCAGGTGACGCGATTGCACTGAGCATGTGCAACAAGCGGTTAAACCTCTAAGTTTCCCCTAGAGGAGGAGTTTTGTCTCCTGAGGGTTTTCAGTGGATTACACCCACAAAATCCATAAAGAAAGAAATCAAATGTTAGCATTTTGAAAACACATTTTGAAATAGAGAAAAGTGTTGAAATATTTTTGCAAAAATATAAGTGATCTAAGGTCATAGGTTAACCAGAAATTGTTCTTTCTTAAACTAAGTCAAAATGCAAAAAAAATCTTGTTATAAATTAAATGTAAGAATTTAAAATTGAATTGACTCTTTGATCTTTTATAAACTCTTAGAAAAATATGCACTTTGTGAACTGTAAAGATTTTTGGGATATCGACTCAAACTTTCATGCCATTTATTTAATATATATTATATTTTTATTTATTTTTTTCTTTTTTCTTCCCTTAGTTTTCTTAGGCTTTCTTATTTACCCGGGTAGTGAGCCTTTAGCCGGTGACTCCCAAACCAGATTGTCTTAGGGCACCAGATGAGAAAACATCCCTCGGACTTAAGGACTCGAGTACATAAGGCCACAAAACTAAAGGGGGTTATTTTATTTTTGTCCACCATTTCATGTATGAATAATCATGCTTCCTGAGGCATAACTACCCAACTTTAATAAGTGATTTTTATTATCATAATTTTTTTGTTTTTTTTAATATATATTTTTTATAGCATTTTCAGTCTTTGTTTCAATCCCAAAAATTATGTAAGTGTGGAGTGCATGAATCTAAGGCAAAAATTCAAGATCAAATTATCTTTTCAATCTTACTTTCTTATCCTATAATTTAGACAAGATCTATTATTTTGACTTGGTTTAAAATTTCATAATTTTAGGTCTTCCTAATTCCTAAGATAATCTTAATTTTCTTAAAAACAAATCAAAAACTATTTCTCTTGTTTCAAAAAGTTTTGTAAAAAGAAAAGAAAAGAGTTTTTATAAAAGATTTTTTTTAAAAGTAAAAAGAAGTGTAAAAGAAAGAAAATATAAAACTAACTATGTTAGTAAACCCTCCCCCACACTTATCTCACGCATTGTCCTCAATGCATCGTGAATGTGTATATACATGAAATAAATGGGAGAGAAGGAAAGTTACCTCAAGGGGATGGCTCTGGTGGTGGTCGGATTGGGCCAAGCGTTGCGACCCAATCAAGATATCGTGGATCATACAGAAACCCACCAAGGACCTCTCTAATATGACCCCAGAAAAGAATTATGGATTGAATGGTCTTATTGAAAATTTTATCCCCATCTAATGGCCAATTTTCAAAAATAATGACTGAGTCACTTTCTTCAACATTCTTGTCCAACAATGAAGTGTGATTTTGAGAGATGATTGATTTGGACTCAATGGAACAGGAACAAAAATCGATACCGACTCGGAAAGTTGACTCAGATCAAGTCGAGAGTCAACAATGAGAGTCGAAATTGGTTCAAAAATAGGGTCCAAACCAAAGAATTGATGTTCACACACATTCCCCAACAATGAAGTATGATCATTAGAGACTGGTGATTCTATTTCACGGTGTACTGGTACAGGATTCAATGTTGACTCTGGAATAGAGAAAAAATCTAGTAAGGATACCGGGGTCATTATTGAATCAAAAAGTGAAATGGAGTTCCCAACAGGAAGTTCAGGATCACATTCAGGTTCGATTTCAATTTCAGGGAAGGGATAACTTGCCAAAATGTCCAGGCGACTTTCATAACTTGGAGATTGGTCAAGTTCAAATGTATGTTCTAAAATTAAAGCTGGATTTCCAAAATAACATGATTCATGGGTCCAATCAATAGAGTTAGGGATATAAGAATCGGTCAAAGGTGGACAAGAAAGGCTTTCCTTGCTCTCATTGATCAATTTGCTCAAAAGTGAATCTAACCTACTGATAGGCCGTGTAATAGAATTTGGATTCGGAATCATGTCTTCCATACTCTTTGTAATTGGTTCTTGAAAATATGAGTATGGAAGTTGATTTTGGAAATTGTGGTGAAATTGTGAGTCCATCGGATTTTGCGGTTGCTGCTCGGACTCACGCAAGGGTTCCATACTCAAGTCCAGTATTGAAGTTTGTTCATTTTGAATTGGTGAGACTGGAAAAGATGAGTGGGACTCTTAAAATTTTGATTGAGATGATGAGTCCAACATGTTTTGCATTCTTTCACAAAAGACTTCCAAACGCTTTTCTAGTTCAAATTCTTCTTCAATGGGAAGCTCTAGAAAAGGAGTATGTGGAGTTTGATATGGGAAGGATTGTGAATTGAGCAAATTTTACATTTGTTGTAAGGACTCTTCTATACTCCTTTTCAATGATGATTTTTCTTCAATTGGTGGTTCAGGAAAAGGAGTATATGAATCAAAATTGGGGAACGAATATTGTGAAAATTGTGAACAAGATGGTTGAAAATTAGACTCGGGGTAGGAGAATCCCCATGAACTCTGTGAAGAGTTTAAATTATTTTGAAAATTATGGTCATATGGTTGGGATATGGGTCATATTGATTCGGATAATCCCAACCCGGCATATATGGTTGGTTCATGTTGTACATTGCCGGGTCAGAGTTATTTGAGTCAAATGAGGTCGGAGTGAAATATGGATTCATATTATAATTGAAAGAATTGTTGTTATTAAAATCCATATCACAATTTACAAAAAAAGAAAAACAAACAACAAACAAAACAATAAAGAAAAAGAAAAAGAAAACAAGCCTATGCTAGGGTTGACTTAGACCTAGACGACTCCTAACTGGTTAGACTGTCCACGGGGGGTCTATTATCGGAAGCTGACCACGAGTTAATCGGCCAGGTAGGGGCTAGATCAGTGGGAGGTATCCGTACCGGAGCAACGGGCCTAATTATGCCAAACCACTGTTCTTCGAGGTTTCGCCTCTCATTCCCCAACCTTAGACACCGATTTGATAAGAGTCAACTTCTAACAACTTTCCCCTTAGGTCAATCTCCTAAATGAGTCTGAGATGTCCCTAGGGGCCAACGTCTAGTAAGTTTTATTTAAGCTTGGGTTGTGTGAGTGGGGGGTGATTTTTGGGCTAAGGGAGGGTAATGACTTCCCCACCTTATCTTGTATTAGGTTTTGCCCTTAAGTTAAATTTGTGCAAGCGTGCAATATAGATAAGATGAACACAAAAAAGTGAGTAAATCACTGAAGTGTTTGTCCTAACTATATGCAATGTAATATGTACACCTCCTATAAGTATCACAACAATATAAGAATAAAATACAGTATATTGAAATGAAAATTGACACGTGCCTAGATGCAAATGTCTAACCTTTTTAAAGCATCCAATTTCTGTATTTTACTTCTTAAAATTATTTACAGTGTACAACAAAAATTAGCAGCAGAGTATATGAATGTACAAGAAGTTACCCGACCACACTTGAGCAAGTGTGGACTTCTGCAATGCTAAAATTTAACCTGTACACCAAAAAAAAATAAAGAAGAAAAGTTACAAACTTGTGAAATTAAACCGTTCTCATCCCCGGCAACGGCGCCAAAATTCGATCGTGGGAAACCGCGCACAAAAGTGCATGTTTTGAAGTTAAGATTTAAAGTGTGTGTGCTTAGGCTTCCTCGATACTTCCGTTATAGCATAGAGGCTAAAATGAGTCGAATCCATAAGGATGGGAGGTGATAGAAGCTTTATCGGTTGATTCACGTGTTTGTTAAAAGGTTCTTCAAAGTCTTAAAGAATCAAAAGAAAAGAAAAGAATGAATGAAAAGAGAAGTATACGGTGAAACACAAAGAAGTAGGGAACATAGAAAAGAATGGTTTTTGTGATTTTTGATATTTCTAAAACAAGGTGAAAAAGAAAGAAAACTCATGGCTACTAACTACTAATGACTCCACCAACATGCTAACCTCTTAGTGATAGTTGCGTCACATGTATCATTGGTCATCACTAGTCCTTGGTTCAAGAGCTATTCAAAGCATGACCCATATGTAACTCATCACAACCCAACTCTACAAAACAAGTTCAAGCTACACTTAAATCATTAAAACCCGATAAGAGCAAGCATGAAGTAAAGTAATGTTAGCTTGTTAGTGGTTAGGAAGTTAGAGTTAGATCCATCATCATGAGCCATCAATGGCTCTTGCAAGAGCAAGGCCAAAACGAGGCTATTAGATTCATGTGAATTATCATAAAAGACGTTAGAATAGTTTGTGGTTAGTAGTTAGTGCCATGAGAGAAAAGATTAGCTACACATGTAAAAGAGCTTAGAGAGTAGAAAAAAAGAAAAGGTAAGAGAGCACCTTTTATAGATTGTCACCTTCTATTATAAGCACTCTTGCTTCCCAACATGTACCACTCTCTCTCCCTATTACAAGATCTACAAAATGAAAAATACAAGGGAGGAAGAAGAAGAACACTAACCTAAACTACAACATGAAGATGAAACTACTCCTAGAACTCTACATATCTCCTTTCTCTGGAACCCAGGGGGTATTTATAGCCACCAGGGGAACAGGGGGCCAGGGGACAAACCCTGGCCCGAAGCGGCGCGCGCGCCGCGGTCGTGAGGCTGCGAAAACGCGGCCCAGGCCGTGTTTTCGCGGCCATACGGTGGCCGTGCGCGCAGCGCTTCGAGCCGCGCGCGGTCCCGTCTGTCTCCTGTTAGTTCTGACACCCGGTTTCTGGTTTGCAGCCCCTGGTTTGTACAGAATCAGCTCTCTAGGTCAATGGCTATCTTTAATAGGCTTTTAATCACCAATTAAATGGTGATTTAGGTCTTCTTCTTCATTTGCACACCAAGAACCTAGGATCAAGCAAGTAAGGTATTATTAGCAGAATTTATTATCAATAAATGTAAGAATGTGATAAAAATTATGCAAAATTAGAGACTAATTAGTGCGATGTTAACTTGACAAGGATTTGTTTGCTGTTAGAGGTGTTTGAACGTAACAAGAATTTAAATGGGTCTGTCATTCTATTCAAGAGAATGATAAGTAGAGTTTGATCTGCTGGGGATATTAGTCAGATCCGTGGGGATACTGATTTTATCCATCGGGGAATATATCAAAATCTCACTACCAGAAGTTTTTAATGATAACATGATAGGTTTCACTTGTGATTCATTTTGCAAGGGAAATGAATATTACTTTATGTGATCCTACCATTCCATGATCAAGAATTGGTAAGCGATTTTAGGGGGAGTCAAATGGGATCATGTCCCTTAGATTTTTTAGCAAACCCTCAGCTGTCAACGGATTTGATATGCTTTTACCAACTACCATTTGAGTTGGACTAGCCATGCTATTCCCTCAGTATGTTAAGTTATCGAGAATTTTTATTCGACTTAAAAGCCAATATTTTTCTCAATTATGTTCATGTCAAGCAGGAATATAATCATTTGTCGTTGATCGATGAGAACTATTACGCCCATGTTGAGCAGGAACATAGCCTTTTATCGTCAATCGATGAGGACTATTATGCTCGTGTTGAGCAGGAACATAGTCGTCTATCATCGATCGATGAGGACTATTATGCTCGTGTTGAGCAGGAACATAGCCATTTATCGTCGATCGATGAGGACTATTATGCTTGTGTTGAGTAGGAACATAGTCGTTTATCTTCGATCGATGGGACTATTATGCTCGTGTTGAGCAGGAACATAATCCACTATCATTGATTGATGAGTCCGTTGTAGAAGATAATGTATCTGCTGCAACCATCCACAATACTTGACTCGATGACATGATCAAGGATAGTACCTTTTTAGGAACTTGCTATTAATCGGCATCATGAGTATGTCGCCATTTGTAGTTGTCAGGCGATATTCCGCATTTGAGTAGACTATTTCAATTACAAACGGTCCTTCCCATTTGAGTTGAAATTTGCCTTTGATTCTGTGTGTCATAACCATGGGTCATTTAACAGCTAAAACCAAATCTCCTTTTTGAAATACCCTCTCCTTGACCTTCTTATTGAAGGCTTTCGAGATTCGAGCTTGGTACAACTCAATGAGTTGGGAGCTTGTAGTCGTTTCTCATCTAAGACTTCAAGTTCTTGAAGACATAGACGATCATTATCTTCCTTAGTCATCTTGGTTGCTAAGGCGACTCATAGCGACGGTACCTGGATCTCTAGTGGTATGACTACCACACACCCGTATACCAGGAAAAAAGGCGTGTTGCCTGTTAGGGCTAGAACCGTAGTTCTATATGCCAAAAGACATTCATTGTGCTTCTTATTCCAATCTCGTTTGCTTGATGAAACAAATTTCTTGAGTAGTTTAATAATTATCTTGTTGAATGCTTCTGCCAAACCATTAGAGGCAGGGTTATAAGTGGTTGAAGCTACATTCTGAATTTGGCACTTATTGCAGAACCGATAGAATACTTCACTTGCAAATTGGGGAGCGTTTTCATGAATGATCCATCGGGGACACCAAATCGATGGATGACATGATTCTTAATAAAATTAACCACGTTGGAAGTTTTGACTTCGGTATGTGGTATAGCTCCAACCCACTTTAAGAAATAGTCAGTTATTGCTAAGATGAACCGATGACCTTTTGTTGATGAGGGACTAATAGGTCCTACAATATTGATTCCCTATGCCTCAAATGGACATAAAGCAGTAGTAGGGTGAAGAAGCTCCAGAGGCTGATGTATAAAGTCTATGTGGATTTGAGAGGTTTTACACCTCTGTGCGTATTTGATTGCATCGGCTATCATGGTCGGCCAATAATAACTGAGTCTATGCAATCGATCCTTGAGCTTCGGACCTATTGATAAGCTCTGCTATACCATCGTGTGCTTCCTTATGTACATCTTGTGCTTCAGAGTTAGAGAGGCAATAGAGTAAGATACCATCATATGAACGGCGGTAAAGTGTCTTTACTATCGGATAATAGTTAAAGCGGAGAGACCTTCATCAGATAGAAGCTGCCTCCTTAGGGTCGTCCGGTAATATGTCATGCAGAGCATAGTCAATGAGAGGAAATCACCAATTTCTAGGTTCAAAACCTATTGACGTTTCATGGACTTCATTAGTTTCCAACACATGCTTAGGGCAAACAAGACGTCGAGTGGCTACTGTAAGATGATAAGCCATGTCAATAGGTAGGCTAATATAGCTGCTAGCACAGCTAAAGCATCTGCCCTAATATTTTAAAATCGAGGTACATGACTGATGTAAAAACCATCAAATGAATTAGCCATTTCAATGACTACACAGTGATAAGGTACCATGTCCTCGTGCCAAACTTCGTATTCTCCTTTGTCTTGACTTACAATCAGATTTGAATTACCGTAAGCCTCGAGATAGCATACCTTCATTTCATGGGTGAGCTGAAGGCCGATGAGTAGAGAATTATATTCTGCAACATTATTAGAACAAGTTTGTGTCAATGAAAATGTCCTAGGAAGGACATGATTTTGTGGTGAGATAAATAGCACCCCACAGCAGCAATTATCTTACCTTTAGGGCCTGTTCTTAAAGCTCCATCAAAAAACATCTGCCATACTACGTCCTCTGAGATCATATTGGATTCAAATATCTAATCTTGAATATCTTCATGAAGTTTCGAACTCTCCGAAACCGGATGAGCGGCCAGAAAGTCTGCAAAGGCCTGACTCTTGATTGCCTTTTAAGGGACAAAGTCATGTCGTACTGAGACAGGAGGATGGTCCACTTAACTAACCTTGAATTCAGCGATTGATTGAAAGTGAAAACAGTGAGAATTACCATCTAGCTTTGGGCTAATGGGTCGTGCCTACGAGGAGGAATGCGCTGAAAGCTTTTCGATATTTTTGTTTAAAAAGCAAAGAATAGTGTTAGTGTTTTTTTATGTTAAAAAGTATAACACCCTGCTCCTGAAATACATACTTAGTTACGTATTCAGATTTTTCAATCATATTTTTCAATTTACTTTCTGTATTTATTTTGTATTATGAATTATTATTATTATGATGTTTTGCCTTGAACTTGGATTCGTGGACTCAGAGACAGCCACAGTCTGAACCAGGGGCCCGATCCTAATGTATTACTTGATTTGATCTTTTTCGTGTTTATATTTAACCAATTTTAGTTTTAAACATCATTTTTCACTATTTTAGATTTTCTATCATTTTTTGAAATTTTTCTAAATTAAATTGAATATCTTCAAAACCGGTGTCGACTAGTGCCGCTGACCAATTCTCAGATTTTTAATTTACAAATAAAGTTAAAATTATAGAAATGGCTTCACTTTATTTCTTAAAATTATATTTTCTATCTAAATGTATTTTCTTAGATTTTTTAGAATTTATCAAAATCCGGCCGACCCGGTGTAGCCAGCATCAACGGTAGTTTTCAGGTTTTTTATTTTGAAAATGGTATTGAATTTCTAAAAATTGATTTCAATAAACATCTTAAAATAATATTTGTTATTTTTGAGAATTTTTAAAACTTTTCCGACTTACTTCATTTTTCGGGTTTTTCTTGGGTTTTCGGTGTTTTCCCAGATACCGAAATTTTATCTAGATATTTTAAATCTCCTTTTTATTTTCTCTGTCCTTGCTAGACACAAGGATCATTAAACCTGAATTCGATTTTTAATGCAGAGATTCCATTTTTATCTGCATTTAATGCACTGCAAATCAACTCTGATCATCATGACTTTTGTCCTTTATGTTAAACACAACACTCGCGTTTTTCTCTGGACACAAGTCTCATCCCTGCGTCTGGGCAATTGGCAGATAAGGGTTTCACTTTATGAGACGTGTGTCTCTTTTTTTTAAAGAGACGCAAGTCTCATTTGAATACAATGGCAAACTTATAATAATCAAAACACTCCTTATATATATACCTTCCCTTTTCTCTCTCTTTCATTTTTTCCTTTCTTCCTTCTTCATCCAGTCACAGCACCCAATGCAGCAGCCATGCCTCCCCTTGGCTACGTTTTTAGGCCACCACCACCACCAATTCTTCCACTATCCCTCCCTCCATCATCTCTTCCTCCATTCCAACAACAACAACAACCACAACACCAACAACACAACCTTCTTCTTCTTCCTTTTTCCCACCAAAACAACTCACTTTCACCACCATCATCTCCACCATCTCCACCATCACCTTCACCACTTCAGCCACCGTTAACCACACCATCCTCTCCTCCTCGACGTGCTCGTTTCAATGAACCTATCCGTCGCTCTCTGAAACCCCTTTTGTAAAACTCCATTTCCCCCTTTTGAGCTACACTTGCACCATCTTGGCTTGGGTTTTTAGGGCTTTGGCCGCCTTCTCCAGCCACCTCCGGCTGCCCACTGGTGACCACCGGCTATGGCCGGCCATCCCCCTTTCCCTTTTTTTCTTTCCTTCCTTTCTTTTCCTTCTTTCCTTCTTCCTTTCTTTCTTTCTTTCTTTCTTCCCTTTATTTTTGCCTGTGTCTCTCTTACTCCTCTTTCCCTGCATCTCCCTCTTATTTTCCTATCTCTCTTTCTCTTGTTGTGTGATTGCTGGACGCGAAGTTTACCCCTGCGTCCAAGTAATTATTTAACGCGACTTTCGCGTTCTTGTATCAACGCGACACGGAGTTCATGCCCGCGTCTGTGTTCTTCTCATGTTATGAATTAAACGTGGGTCTTAAACCCCACGTTATGGAAATCTACACAACGCGACCCCCGCGTCTCACTATCAATACTGCATCTCTCTGTACACATTCTCTCTCCCTGTATTCTCTCTATCTCTGCACTCTCTACGGGCTTCTCTCTCTAGCTCTCTCTCTTTCTCTCTCCTTTCTCTCATTCTCTTTCTCTCTCTTAATTTCCTCCTCTCTCTATCACTTTTCCTTTAACGCGTTTATGTGTTGGTTACCTAAATTCTGGAGATCAGGGATTTCACAGTGTTTCTGAAGTTTTAGACGAGTGTTCTCGCTTTCCTTTTGGACTTCCCCACTTTGTCTAGTCGACTTGTATTGTCTTATGTATCTATATTTAGAACTAACACCTTCTAAAGGTACCCTTACCTTCGGGCCTAACCTCCAGGTTCAACCTCTGAGGTTTTAAAGTCCTCTGAACTTTCTCTGTACTACGTTTGGTAGGCGGACCTAGCGTCAACACTTTACCGCTTGCTCCGTTCTAACGTAGTTACCCCATGAGCATGGCTGCCCTATGAGCGGTAGTATGGCGTTCATATGCTTGTTGCGACACATGTGTCTAGCTATGCTGCGAGCGATAACCTCACCGAGCGTGATAGCATTTAGTGTTGTACATTAGTTTCGCTCCAGCCCCGCTTAGCTTCGCTTGGATGTTCGCTTACTTACTGAATTACTTGTCTTCCAGTTTATAAATTCTACTATTTATGGCTGTGAAGAGTTTAAAATCTTACTTATACTGTTTTTCCTGAAACTGCATGGTTTTCCAGTATTCATACCAATCTTATATATCATCTATTTTCCAGATAATGTTTGGTCTTCTGGTATTTGTATCGATTCATTATATCACTACTGTTTTACTGTATTGACTGAGATGCTTTTACTTAAGGTGCTAACATGTACTATGATGTCCCTTGTCAACTTCCTGATATCACCTCATGTCATGTTAACACCTAACACCCGACATGTTACTACTTGGCATTTGCTCCTTATTATAACATGACTTATCACATACCTCCTGATATATTAATACTTGACTTGTGACTATCATATTTATGGGAATACTATACTTATCCTGCATTACATACAGTGACTTGAATCTTGTACTTGTTATCCTGCATTATATATACAGTGACCTGAATATATAGTACTCATGTACTCCTGAATTCCTGATCATATTTTGCACCTGCTATTCCCGTAAATTTATAATTACATAATAAATCATAAAAGGAACAACTTACATCGGGTCGGGAAAAACTTGCGGCTATTAATATATATTCGTGTTTACAGTGGCCCTAGGTATGTTGTGCAACTAAAACTTCCGGTCGGACCTGTGGACCTCCAGGCGACCGAGGGGAGTGCTGGCTCCCTCCTTCCTGGTACCATCTTGATGAGGGCATCCTATAAGACCCTCTTGTACGCCTTGCGACTGGTTTCGAGCACTAGCAACGGAACATCTGGACCGTGGTCCCGGGCATGTATGGGACCCACTGTAAACATGGTTCGTTGATACCCCCGTTGGTTTCCAATAGCAATCTTGCTTTACTCAGATATGGATATATGTGTGCTGGGACACTAGTTAACATATTCAGACATCTAGGTAAGACGAGTAATAATAATAGTAATAAAAGATGCCAACTATGTTTCTCTAGTATGCTTGTCGAGTTTGCTTTCATCGAGTTTTACATCTGATTTCTAGTTTTATGATTATTATTATTATTATTATAACTGTTTACATCCTGCTTTACCACTTGTGTTCTATTCCACCAGTCTTCTGATCTTATCTTATCATACCATGAGTTTCCCTACTTGATATCAATTGTTGTATATCTATTTGCTTCTGCATGCTTGTGCTGACGAAACGGTTTTCAATATATGTTTATGATTCAGATTTATTGATACACATGTGCTTATCTATGCTCGCCACTTGGCATTCGCATCACCACTCGCCGCGGAGTTCTGTCTGACTCCCTGGATCCTCATGTCCAGGTCATGGAGCTTAGAGCGTGTGGATTCTCCCAATTACTGATCAGAGTGGCGCAACTGAAGTGTGGATCCCCAGCAGACTGTCCAGAGCCCCATCCTTCCCGACCCCTTTTCGTGTCTCTCAAGTTTTCCTTATGTAAACTCATGAGTTCCCCTTATACTGTTCATACTTGTACATCTCTTTGCATTCTCGCTTTTGCGCTTATCGATGATGTAATATTCTTGTAATATTTTGTCACATCTGGTGATAACTTTGTAATTGTACTCTTATGTCGGAATGTATAATGCACCACGTACTTCCGTATCTGATTCTTGTCTGTACTGATACTTAGCATATATACGTAGGGGTATTTCTGACCTGCATATATACATCGCAGTAACGTCTCCGTACCCGCGGGATCGGGGCGTTACAGGATGGTACAGAGCCTACGTTCTCATATCTTCAGTATGACTAGTCGGCAAATAATGGTAAAGAAATCTGCAACTAGAATGCATGAGTCCTGGTTATACAATTCAACTACAAGTATAGAGTTATCTATTTTTTCTTACTCATCCTTCCTTTGATTTCTAGTCCCTTCCATCTTTTCACTGTTTTGATTTTTCGTAGCCTTTATACCAACTTAGGATATGGAGATACTAGAGAGGTAGCAGCTGGTTCTGAATGAAGCTATTATATGATTTCTTTGGTCAACTCTATGCTGCTCGAGTATTCTCAGGATTGATCCACGATCGAGTTATCTTTCAGAAGGCAGTATCCGAATTTTCTACGGTTATTCTTTATTCTTGGCTATATCCTTCAGATTGATTGATGCCTTGTCTTCAGAATTCTTAATTATCGGTCTTCTTTATTATGCTCAGTATTATCGGGTTTTCTTTATCTTCAGTATTCGGGCTTATTCTCAGAAAGCTATCAAGGATGCAGTATAGCAGGAATTCTATTACAAAGCAATGATATCGTATCAATATTATTTGACATCGTTCAAAGATTTATACAATAGGAAGTGCAGAGATGTCTATAGTCCGATTATTGTTCAGTCAACTTGAATACCCTACCTGCAGTGATTCATATATTGATTGGTATAATTCTCGTCCATGTCTTTTTTGTGTTTATTTTACCCTTAGCGAAATTGCGAGGACGCAATTTTTGTAAGGTGGGTGGAATGTAACACCACGCTCCCGGAATACGTACTTAGTTACATATTCAGATTTTTAATCATATTTTTTAATTTACTTCCTGTATTTATTTTGTATTATGAATTATTATTATGATCGTCTTCTCTTGGACTTGGATTCGTGGACTCGGAGTCAGCCCTACTCTGAACCGGAGGCCCAATCCTAATGTATTGCTCGATTTGATCTTTTTGGTGTTTAGATTTAACCAATTTTACTTTTAAACATTGTTTTTCACTATTTTAGATTTTTTATGATTTTCTAAAATTTTCCGAAATTAAATTGGATATCTTCAAAACCGGTGTCGTCTAGTGCCCTAACCATTCTCAGATTTTTAATTTACAAATAAAGTTAAAATTCTAGAAATGGCATCATATTATTTCTTAAAATCATATTTGTATCTAAATGTATTTTCTGAGATTTTTCAGAACTTATCAAAATCCGGCCAACCCGTTGTAGACCAACATCAACGGTGGATTTTAGATTTTTATTTCAAAAATGGGATTGAATTTTGAAAATGATTTCAGCAAACATCTTAGAATAATATTTATTATTTTTGAGAATTTTTGTAAACCTTTTCGACTTACTTCATTTTTCGAGCTTTTCTGGGGTTTTCGGTGTTTTTCAGATACCAGAATTTTATCTAGATATTTTACTTTTCTTTTTCTATTTTCTCTTTCCTCTCTAGACGCAAGGCTTATCAAATTTGAATTCGATCTTTAATGCAAAGATTCCATTCCTATCTGCATTTAATGCACTGCAAATAAACTCTGATTAAGTCATTATGACTTTTGTCCTTTATGTTAAACGCAATGCTCGCGTTTTTCTCTGGACTCAAGTCTCATCCCCGCGTCTGGGCAACTGTCAGATGCGGGTTTCACTTTATGAGATGCGGGTCTCTTTTTTTTTTAAAGAGACGCAAGTCTCATTTGAATAAAATGGCAAACTTGTAATAATCAAAACACTCCTTATATATATACCTTCCCTTTTCTCTCTCTTTCATTTTTCCTTTCTTCCTTCTTCTTCCAGCCACAATACCCAAAACGCAGCAGCCATGCCTCCCCCTTGGCTACATTTTTAGGCCACCACCACCACCAATTCTTCCAACATCCTTCCCTCCATCATCTCCTCCTCCATTTCAATAACAACAACCACAACACCAACAACACCACCTTCTTCTTCTTCCTTTTTCCCACCAAAATAACCCACTTTCACCACCATCTTCTCCACCATCTCCACCACCACCTTCATCACTTCAGCCACTATTAACCACGCCATCCTCTCCTCCTCGGCGTGCTCTTTTCAACGAACCTATCCGTCGCTCTCCGAAAGCCCTTTTGCAAAACTCCATTTTTCCCTTTTGAGCTACGCTTGCACCATCTTGGCTTAGATTTTTTGAGCTTTGGCTGCCTCTCCGGTCACCACCGGATGTCCGCTGGTGACTACTGGCTATGGCCGGCCATCTCCCTTTCCCTTTTCTTTCTTTCCTTCTTCTTTCTTTCTTTCTTTCTTCCCTTTATTTTTATCTGCATGTCTCTTACTCCTCTTTCGTGTGTCTCCCTCTTATTTCCCAGTCTCTCTTTCTCTTATTGTGTGATTGCTAGATACAGAGTTTACCACTGCATCCAAGTAATTATTTAATACGACCTTCGTATTCTTGTATCAACGTGACGCGGAGAACATGCCCACGTCCGCGGACTTAAATGCGGGTCTTGAACCCCGCGTTGTGAAAATCTACGCAACACGACCCCGCGTCTCCTCTCAACACTGCATCTCCCTGTACACATTCTCTCTCCCTCTGCACACTCTCTCTATGGACTTCTCTCTAGAGTTCTCTCTTTCTCTCTCCTTTCTCTCATTTTCTTTCTCTCTCTTGATTTTCTCCTCTCTCTATCACTTTTTCTTTAATGTGTTTACGTGTTGGTTACCTAAATTCTGGATATCAGGGATTTCATAGTATTTTCAAAGTTTTAGGCGAGTGTTCTCGCTTTTCTTTTGGACTTTCTCGCTTTGTCGGGTTGACTTGTATTGTCTTAAGTATTCGCATTTAGAACTAACACCTTCTGCAGGTATCCTTTCCTTCGGGCCTAACCTCCAAGTTCAACCTCTCGGGTTTTAAAGTTCTCTGGACTTTCTCTGTGCTACGCTTGGTAGGCGGACCTAACGTCAACACTTTACCGCTTGCTCCGTTCTAGCGTAGTTACCCCGTGAGCATGGCTTCCCCGTGAGGGATAGTATGGCGTTCATACGCTTGCTGTGACACGTGTAATGTTGTGAGCGATAACCTCGCCGAGCGTGACAGCATTTAGTGTTGTACATTAGCTTCGCGCCAGCCCCGCATATCTCCGATTGAATGTTCACTTGCTTACTGAATTACTTGTCTGCCAATTTATCAATTCTTCTATTTATGGTTGTGAAGATTTTGAGTCTTATTTATATTGTTTTTCCTGAAGCTGTATGGTTTTCTGGCATTCATACCAATCTTATATATCATACTATTTTCCTGATAATGTTTGGTCATCTGGTATTTGTATCGATTCCATATATCACTAAGGTTTTCCTGTATTGCCTGAGATGCTTTTACTTGAGGTGCTAATATGTACTATGATGCCCCTTGTCACCTTCCTAATATGACCTCATGTCATGTTAACACCTGACACCTGACATGTTACAACTTGACATTTGCTCCTTATTATAACATGACTTATCACCTACCTCCTGATATATTAATACTTGACCTGTGACTATCACATTTACGTGAATAATATACTTGTTATCCTTTATTACATACAGTGACTTAAATCTTGTACTTGTTATCCTGTATTATATATACAGTGACCTAAATATATAGTACTCATGTACTCCTGAATTCCTGATCATGTCTTGCACCTGCTATTCCCGTAAATTGATAATTATATAATAAATCATAAAAAGGAACAACTTATATTGGGTCGGGGGAAACTTGCGGCTATCAATATATGTTCGTGTTTATAGTGGCCCTAAGTATGTTGTGTAACTAAAAACATCCGGTCAGACCTGTGGGCCTCCAGGCGACCGAGGGGAGTGCTGGCTTCCTCCTTCCTGGTACCATCTTGATAAGGGCATCCTATAAGACCCTCCTGTACGCCTTGCGGCTGGTTCTGAGCACCAACAATGGAATGTCCTGGACTGTGGTCCCGGGCATGTACGGGACCCACTGTAAACATTGTTCGTTGATATCCCCGTTGGTTTCCCATAACAACCTTACTTTACTCAATGTGGATATATGAGTGTTGAGATGCTAGTTAACATATCTAGAGATCTGAGTAAGACGAGTAATAACAATAGTAATAAAAGATGCCAACTATGTGTCCCTTGTATGCTTGTCAAGTTTGCTTTCATCGGGTTTTACATCGGATTTTTGGTTTTATGATGATTATTATAACTGCTTACATCCTGCTTTACCACTTGTGTTTTATTCCACTAGTCTACTGTACTTATCTTATCATACCATGAGTGTTCCCTGCTTCATATCAATTGCTATATATCTACTTGCTCCTGCATGTTTGTGCTCACGACACGATTTTCAATGCATGTTTATGATTCAGATTTATCATACACATGTGCTTATCTATGCTCGCTACTTGGCATTCATATCACCACTCGCCGGGGAGTTCTGTTTGACTCCCCTGGATCCTCATGTCCAGATCATGGAGATTGGAGCGTGTTAATTCTCCCAGTTGCTGATCAGAATGGCGCAGCTAAAGCATGGATCCCCATCAGACTGTTAGAGCCCCACCCTTTCAGGCCCCTTTGCGTGTCTCTCAAGTTTTCCTCTTGTAAACTCATGAGCGCCCCTTATATTGTTCATACTTGTATATCTCTTTATATTATCGCATTTGCGCGTATCGGTGATGTAATATTCTTGTAATATTTTGTCACATCTGGTGATAACTTTATAATTGTACTCTTATGTTGGAATGTATAATGCACTACGTGCTTTTGTACTCTGATTCTTACCTGTACTAATACTTAGCGTATATACGTGTGGGCATTTCTGACCTGCGTATATACATCGCAGTAACGTCTCCGTACTCGCGGGATCAGGGTGTTACAGAGAATGGAGAGTAAGAAAGTGATTTTAAAGAAAATTTGAAAAGTTTAAGAAGGCTTTGGAAAAGGTGATTTTTAAAAAGTGTTAAAGATTGTTTAGTTATTTGTTTTAATATGAAAAAGACCTGGGCTCACTATCTTACTACTCAACGATATATTCTTCTCTTGAAATTCTTAGCGCCATTATAGGTAAAAACTTAAGCTTGAGTTTCAAAGTCTTAAGCAAAGAAAAAAAGATTGTTTGAAAAAGTTAACTCTTTTTTTTTAAGAATTTATCTTGAACTAAATGTTAAATCATCAAGTTGTCTTCAAGTATGAAATAAAAATAAGTTCAAGTGATGTTTTTAAAAAATAGAAGTTTAGAAATCTAAACCCATCCTCATGTACTTTCAAGAACACTTTCAAAGAAGAAAGGCTTAGTTTAAGGCATACATATGATTCCGTTGGGTTCTTTACATCAAAATCATTCAAAACAAGAGAAGGATCGGAGAGAGATATTAACAAGCCCAGAAAAATGAATTTAGCTACAAATGATTAAAGTAAAACAAGACATATAAATGAAATAACACATACCTGTGAATTGGAGAAGAGGAGAAGCCTTGAACCTTTATTGTTGTCACTTCAACTTTAGATTACAATCACTCTTTTCCTCTCTCTCACTTGTATCTGAACTGAAATCAACTTCAGATTACAATCACTCTTTTCCTCTCTCTCAAGTGTATCTGGATTGAACTATGAATTAAAAAAAAGCGATACAACTTATCAATACTATCTAACAAATAACCTAAATCTTAAAAACAAATAGAAAAACTTAATCTAATTACTTATCGCTTCTTCTCTGAAAAATACAGTATTTATAGGAAAAAATCAAATGGGAGAGAGCGTACGAAGATAGGGAAAAATGCTCCCCCAACAGACTCAACAAAGTCGCGAATACGCGGCTTTGGCCGCATTTTCGTAGCCTGGGTGTGGCCAGGTGGCCACACCCGGGGACTGCTGCTCTTTGGTTTAGCAAAATCCTTTTATCTCTTACTGGATTTTCTATTTCAGCTCCTAGATTTGACAAAACCTTCTCTAATATTTAGCTTTAACCAATTGATCTGTGAAGATTTATTTTAACAGATTTTTAACTGATTTTAACCAATTTTTAACTGATTTTATCTTCTCTTATTTGCCCTGATCTGCCCTGATTTTCTGATTTTGAATTAAATCAGAATTTTAATAGGCTTTTGGGCTCGTTTTTCTTCTCTCTCCTTGAGTAATGGGCCTGCATTTAATAAAGAAGAGTATAAGACTACATACATGATTTATTAGACAATAATTATGAGAATGTGACATTATATATGCAATATACGTAACCAATTACACCCCCACACTTAGCTTTTTGCTTGCCATTGAGCAAATTATTAAAACTAATCCTAAGAAATTATTGGACAACTTTCGCAGGTCACTCGATTGCACTGAGCATGTGCAATAAGCCATTAAACTTCTAGGTTATCCCTAGAGGACGAGTTTTATCTTGTGAGGGCTTTCAGCGGATTGCACCCACAAAGTCCATAAAGAAAGAAAAAAGTGTTAGTATTTTCGAAAAGCATTTTGAAAAGATAAAAAATATTTGAGGTATTTTTAAGAGTTCAAGTAATCTATAAGTTATAGGAAAATTGAACTTTTCATTCTTAAGCTTAATCTCTATTCAAAAACATGTTATCAATTAAAGTAAGGAGTCAAATTGTATTTCTCATCTAGTCTATTACTTTACCCTAAGTCATATGCACCTTCGTGACCGTGAAGTTTTGACTAAGGGTTCTTTAACTTTAACTCTTATACCTTATTTATTTTTATTTTTGGTGCATTTATTCCTCAATTCCATTAGGCTTCCTAATATGCCTATGTAACGAGCCTTTATTCGATGACACCCAAACCGGACAGGCTTAGGGCACCAGGTGAGAAAATACCCCTAAGAACTTAAACACTCGATCAAATAAGGCCATGAAACCAAGGGTTTTTATTTATAAAATATATCCCTTTTAGGCGTGAATACTTAAGCTTCATGAGGTACAAATACCCAGCTTAATCAGCGATTTATATATATATATATATATATATATATATATATATATATATATATATATATATATATATATATATATATATATATATATCAAACTTATCTAATCATCTTTTGCATAAATACCAAGGCTTGCTTAGGCCAAAGCATCTAGCTAATTAATAATTAGATTTGTTATTTTTTATAGATATACATATATATGTTTTTTTCATAAGGCATATCTTTATTTTTGAACCCTAAGCGTGTAAGTGTATAAAGTGTGTATATTTTATCAAGGTAAAGATCAAGACTAAATTACTTTCACAAATTTTTTTCTTAACCCTAAAAATCAAACAAGTCATCTTATTTTGATCAAGTGTAAGAAATTATAAATATGATTCTCCTATTTCTTAAAATTGACTTAATTCTTACAAAAATTATATCAAAATATTGTTTTTTTTCAAAAAGTTTTTTTAGTTATATTAGTCATATTAGAGCCCTCACCCACACTTATCTCATGCATTGTACCCAATGTATGAAAGAAATGTATAGATGCATGAAGTAGAATGTAAAAGCGGTGCATATATATATATATATATATATATATATATATAATATATATATATATATATATATATATATATATATATATATATATATATATATATATATATATATATATATATATATAGTATACAAAATACGTACAGCATCATTTTTCTCCCCCATCTAGATCTTTTTAGGTCTCATCCCTCTAGCTCTCTTCCCATCATTCCAATGTGTTCTCTTTATAGGGCATAGTGGGGAGGCCAATCTTTCTATCATTTTAGCTCTCTTCCTTCTAGTCTCACCTTCTTTAAGCTTTTCTTTCTCATATTTCTACATCCATTATTTAAAAATTGATCACCATCACATTTCTCAGTTGGAACTTTCTCACTATGAATGCTAGAATTCTAACTCAGTTCCATATATCTCCTTAAAACCTAGATCAACACTTTCCCCTAGAGGTTTGTAATTAACCAAAATATTCCTAGTCAGTTTATCCAAACACATGAATTCTTCTTCGAACAGGTTTTTAAAGATTAGGTCAATCGGAGGTTCTTGAGTTATATTCTCATGTGATTTATCATTTATTGGCTCATCGAAAGTGAAGATATTCAAATCAAATTTTCTTTATTTAAAGGGGACTCTAAAATTAGGATCTCCAACATATGTCTTCTTATTAATATAATTGGATTCATTCTTAAATAATTCATCAAGAAACAGAGACTCATTCTCTATACCTTCACTTTCTTCATCACAATTGTTTCAGTGAAGTTTACCTCAAACATTTGGTCTCTTATCTTACGAGGTTATTTTTCCAAGTTGAAGACATTGACTTCTCTAGTCATGTCCCCAAAGGTTAACTTCATGGACCTATTCCTATAATTGATAATAGCGTTTGCAGTAGCAAGGAATGGGCGTCCTAAGATAACAGGAGTTTGAACCCTAAGATTGGATACAGGTTGTGTATCAAGAACTATGAAATCAACGGGGTAGATAAACTCCCCGACCCGGATAAGGATATTATTAATTTTCCCTTGGGAACTTTTACTGAACGGTCAACCAGTTGGATTGTGACTCGAGTTGGACTAAGATCGCTCAACCCGAGTTATTGATAAATTGAGAATGGAAGAAGTTAATACTTGCCCCCAAGTCAAGAAGTGCACGACTAATTTTGGCTTGTTCTTTAGTGCAGGAAATGGTGGGACAACCCGGATTCTTGTACTTGACAGGGATCGGACCCGACAGTAACTCACTAATGTTAGTGGCAAAGAAGACTTTCTTGAGTACATTAGTCTTTCTCTTCTTGGTGCACATGTCCTTAAGAAATTTTGCATAGGATGGGACTTATTGGATGGCATCAAGAAGTGACACATTTATCTTCACTTGGTTGAAAATCTTAATTATCTTATCCATATGTGGTTCTACATGTTGTTCTTCAACCTATTAGGAAATGGTACTATAAGCTTGTGCACCTGACTGCTTGATTATTTGTTTCAGATTCATTAGACTTGGAAGGATTGGGACTAGATGAGGTGGATGCTTGAGTGTGATTGTGCTGAATGGGATTGGTTGGTGTTGACACTTTCTTATCAATTTTCTTTCCCGACCTCAATGTATAAACAATATTACATTGATTCAATGATTGATCCTCAGCCAAATGAGCTTATTGAGAATTTTTAAGATTTATTACTGGCTGACTAGGCAAGGTACCTTTTTGCCTCTCATTCTGTAGATTGGCTAATTGGCTCATTTGTACCTCTAGCCTTTATATTGTTTGCATGAGGGAATCTTGGTTCTTCATGTACCTTTTCTTGTTTTTCTCAAAATCAGTTATTCTCCTTTCAAGTTAAAGATTCGGGAAGGAAGATTGTGGAGCTTGATTGGAAAAGTTTTGATAATATGAAAGATTGTTAGAAGAATTGTGATGGCAATTTGAAAAGTTGAGTTGATGATTGGAAGAATTATTGGAATGATGGAATTGGCTTGAATGGTTTGACCGTGAGTGGTCAATGTTTTTTTTAGCTCCATGAGAAATTCAGGTGATTTCTCTAACCGGGATTGTATGTTTGTGTGTAAGAATTATTGTTCAGCCTTGAAAAAATCATATTCATCGGTTCAGGATATTGTTGCTGAGCTTGAAACACAGGAAACTCCTCAAACATATGATTCATGGATTGACAATAAGTACAATCCGGAGTTGAAAATTGGTTTGGGCTGACTTGATTAACTGGACTTGGCTCCTTAGTTTCTAGAACTTCTACTCTTCTTGCTAGTTTGCTATTTTTACCTCGGCTGCTATGGTTGATTCAATTGAATGGAGACCTTCTTTTGAAGAGATGGAGCTTGAATTCCTCGAGTTTTCACTAGTTGGTTCCTAGTGGATGGTCTCTTCAGCTAGATCCACATATAAATCCCACCATTCATTCTCATCCTTCTGCAAGAATCCTCTTGGCACATGGTTTCTAAGAGGGTCTTGATTGAGTAGTCTAAACTGATTAGTCTACAATTCTGCATTATTATGTCACATTCTCTCACAGTTTTAATGAATAAATAGTCGTCTTAATCGTGTTTTGGTCTTAATTGCAGGTAGATCCAAAGTCCAAGGGCAAAGATGGAATAAGAGCCTAATTCATCTCAATTAAGGGTAATTAATCCCGCAATTACTTGGAGGCCAAGAAAGGATTTTCTAGAACATACATTGAACCTAGACTCCTGCGCTGTCAGACGAATATTCGGGCGACAGTACCAGAAACGGGATATACCCTGAACATTCTCGCAGCCAGAGGAACAATCTGATGAAATCCAGAGACGTATCTCCCTAGAATTGCCGCGGAATCTCGGCAATCCTTGAGATTCCGCTGCATTTTTGTGGAGCCACGCGTCGATTTTCGACGCGTGGCCCCGTCTCATCTTCCAGAGCCTTCTTTTGCCTATAAATAGCCCTGCAGAGAGCCCAAACGCTAGCAGTTTTCATTTTTAGGAGTAGGTGCAGATTTTAGGAGTAGTGTAGGTGAGTGTTCTTCATTTCTTGTATTTTCTTTTCTTTTAGATCATTGTAGTAGGGCTGAGTGATTCATAGAGAGAGATTGAGAGGGATTGATGTAATAAAGAGTGACACTCTATGTAAAGGTGCCTTCTTTCTCCTCCATTGTAATCTCCTTCACCTTCTAACATGATTTCTTGCTAGGTTTTCTTCTCATGGCAATCTAACTACTAACCACTAACCATCTAACCACTTACTTGATAATCCACATGAATCGGGTTGCCTCTACAAGGCCTTGTTCTTGCAAGAGCCATTGATGGCCAAAGATGATGGGTTCTAACATCTAACTTGCTAACTTGCTAACCAAGCTAACTCTCTTTTATTTCATGCTCTTTTATTTCATGCTAGTAGTGTAATGAGTGATGCTTGTATTGGCTTGTTCTTGTTGCAATGTTTTGATTGTGATGAACCATCCATGAGCCATGCTTTGTATCGTCTCTTGGAGCCAAGGATTGTGATGGCCGAGGATCAAAATGTGAGGCAACTATCTCGAAGAGGTTAGCATGGTTAGTGGAGTACTTAGTTGTTAGTAGCCATGAGTTTTCTTTTAGTTTGTTTTAGAAATCGTTTTCAAGCTCCTCTTCTTATTTTCCCATCGATGTTTTCACCGCCTTCTTAGTTCAACTTTGTTTCATCTTCTTTCTTTATTTTGTTCTCCAAACCACTTCTCTTTTGTTTTTCTTATCGCCGTTTCCATCGCTCTCCTCACCTACCGCATGCTTGTTTTCCTTTTCTTTTCTTTTTCATTCTTTTTCATTCTTTTAACAAAGAAGAATTGTTAACAACTGACGTGAATAGAGACTGTTAATGCTTCTATCGCCTCCCTTCCCTGTGGATACGACCCGTTGAGCCAATGCTATAACGGAAGTATCGAGGGTACATTAGCACATTCGAGCTTTTCATCGATTTCAGATAATACGCATTTTTGAGTGCTAGTTTCCCCATCGATCAAAATTTTGGCGCCGTTGCCAGGGAAGGGAATGGTTTTGTTTTCACGTTTTTGTTAACATTGTCTTCTCTGTTTTGGTGTGCAGGGCATTCTTTACAGGTGCTTAATATTGCAGAACATAAACTAGCCTTGCATCTCCCTGCTCTTGAAAGCAGGGCCCAGATTCCAAAGAAAAGCAGCAGAATCGCGACTTTTGCCGCGAAACCGCGGCCATTGTGCAAAAATTCTGTATCTTGTTTGTTCTGAGATGTGTATCTTGTAATAGCTAGTTGATTTGTGCTGCTATTTTTCTGCTTTGATTGCCTACACACCATAATAAATAAAAGAACTAAAATACGGTATTTTGGACGCTTTTAAAATGGTGTAGACATTTGCATTTAGGCACGTGTCAATTCAATTCCAATATACTGTATTTTGTTCTGTTGTTGTGATTTGGATGGAGATGTACATATGGCATTGCATATAGCGTAGGACAAACACGTGGGTGATTTATCGCTTTGTGTTATATTCTTGTCTATATTGCACACTTGGACAAATTGAAATTAAGGGCAAAACCCATCCAAGATAAGGTGGGGATTTAATCACCCTTCCTTAGCCCAAAAATCATCTCCCCACTCACACAACCCAAGCCCTAATAAAATTTGAATAGACGTTGGCCCCTAGGGACATTTCATCTACGTCTAGGTCAACCCTACTCTTGGCTTGGTTTTGATTTTTTGTTTTCTTTTTTGTTTGTTGTTTGATTCTTTCTTTTTTGTGATTTTTTGTGTGAAATGGCATTCAACAAAAATAATTCTTTCAATCCGAATATGAATCCATATTTCACACCAACTCCATATGATTCGGATAATTCCAACCCGGCGTTTTACAATATGCACCAACCAAATACACTGGGTTGGTCTTATCCGAATCAATATAACCCATACCCACATTCTTATGACTATAATTTTCAAAATAATTTCAACTCGTCACAGAGTCAATGGAGATTCACGTACCCCGAGTCAAATTTTCAACCTCCTTGTCCACCATATTCACCTTATCCACAATATTCATTCCCCGATTTAGCTTCTTATACTCCTTTTTCTGAACCACCAATTGCAGAAAAATCTGAGTTATTAAAGAGTTTAGAAGCCAATCTACAGAGGGCCGAGCAACAACTTCAAGAAACATTGGCCTCTCCAATTCCACCTCTTCAAGAGTCTTACTCAGTTCCATCTCCTCATAATGAACAACCATTTGCCTTAGAAACGAGTAAAGAACACTTGTGTGAGTCCAAGCTTCAATCTCCACACATTTTTGACTCACATTATTCACAAAATTTCCAAAACCAAGATTCTTATACTCCCATTCTAGAGCAACCACTTGGAGATACATCAAGTCTAGAAAAGAGTATAGAAATCTTGGAGGAGTCTATGTTACAATATCAAAGATCACATGCAGAGTCTGTCAATAGATTGGAAACACAATTGAGTCAATTGGTTAGCATTTATAGGAATGAGGAAACTCTATCTTATCAACCTTTGACCAATTCAGCTATGCCAAACTTTATTGATATGACTCAAGACTCTTGTCATTTTGGAAATCAAGATTCAATTTTAGCACACCCACTTGAACTTGTCCAAACTTCAAATTCCATTGACATTTTGGCAAGTTATCCTTTTACTGAAATTGAACTTGAGCATGAATATGATCATGAACCTCAAATTATTGATTCAATTCTACTTCCTGATTCAATTATGACTCCAGTATCTTCACCTGATTTCAATCCTTTTCCCGAGTCAATATTGGATCCTGTGCCAGTCCATTGTGAAATTGAATCACCAATCATTCATGATGATCATATTGAACTTGACCAATTTCATACTTCTGAAAGTCCCATTGATAAATTGGCAAGTTCTCACTTTTGTGGAATTGAACTGAATGAGGAATGTGACTTTGATCCTCCAATTTGTGATCTTGTTCAAATTCTCGAATCTCTATTGACTCCTATTTTGTTACCCAATTTGAGCAACATTTTAGAGTCAGTTTTGATTCCCATACCTGTCTTTCCTGAACTTGAATCACCACTCTTAGAAAGTCACATTCCATCATGGGGAAATGAATGTGGACCTGAGCTTCATCTTCTTGATTTGGACCCACTTCCTGAACCAATCTCGACTCCCGAACCTTTACTTGACTTGAGTCATTTTTCTGAGTCGGTATTAGTTCCCGTGCTTCCTGAGTCCAAATCAATCATTCCATTCTGGGACAAGGGCTTTGAAAAATTTGACTCAGAAATTATTTTGAAAATTTGGAAATTGGATGGGGTCAAATTTATAATAAAAATAATACATGCATACATCTTTCTAGTGGGTTGTATCATGGAGGTTTCTGGTGGGTTCCTCCGGACTCCACGCAACAAGGATTGGGCCACATTTCGTGGACCAATCAGACCGCCACCGGAACCACCACCTTGAGGTAATTTTTTCCTTCCCTCTCTATTTGTTTCGTGCATACATATATCACGATGCATTGAGGACAATGCATGAGATAAGTGTGGGGGAGGGTTTACTAACTTAGAGTTTTTAGATTTTCTTTCTTTTACACTTCTTTTAGAAATCTTCCCTTCTTTTAGAAATCTTCCCTTTTGTATAGAAATTTTCACTTTCTTAAAAACTTTTTGAAATAAGAGACAAAGTTTGATCTATTTTTAAGAAATTAAGATGATCTTAGGAAATAAGGAAGCCTTAATTATGACATCTTAAACCTAGTTGAAATAATGGATTTTGTTTAAAATTATAGGCTAAGTAAGAAAAATTGGGGAGATATTTTTATCTTGAATTTTTTGCCTTAGATAGTATGCACTTCACACTTACACATTTTTTGGGATGGAAACAAAGACCTAAAAAGCCATAAAAAAATATAATAATAAAAAATCACTTATTAAGCTGGATAATTGTGCCTCAAGAAGCATGATTATTCACGCCTAACGGTGATCAAAAAAAATAATCTCCTTTAGTTTTGTGGCCTTTTTTACTCGAGACCTTAAACCCGAGGGATGTTTTCTCATCTGGTGCCCTAAGACCGTCTGGTTTGGGAGTCATCGGTTATAGGCTCGCTACATGGGTAAACTAGAAAGCCTAAACTAAGGGAAGAAAAAAAATAAATAAATAAATAAATAAAAAATATATATATATAATAAATAAATAAATAGCTTGATGGTTAGAGTTGAAATCCCAAAAATCTTCACTATCACAATGTGCATATTATCTAGGTTTTATGAAAGATAAAATATTCAATCCAATTTTGAATTCTTACCTTAATTGAAGACAAGATTTTGCATAGAGACTAAGTTTAAGGAAGAATGATTATAGGTGGACTTATGACATAAGATCACTTATATTTTTGCAAAATAGTTCGAAAACATGTCTCTCTTTCAAAATGTATTTTCAAAACACTAACATTTGTCTTCTTTCTTTATGGATTTTGTGGGTGCAATCCGCTGAAAACCCTCAGGAGACAACACTCCTCCTCTAGGGTAACCTAGAGGTTTAACGGCTTGTTGTACACGCTCAGTGCAATCGCGTCACCTGCGAAAATGGTGTAATAACCCTTGTAGTATAGTTTTTCTTTTCTTGTTTTGCTCGGGACGAGCAAAAGAATAAGTGTGGGGGTGTGATTAGTCTACAATTCTGCATTATTATGTCACATTCTCTCACAGTTTTAATGAATAAATAGTCGTCTTAATCGTGTTTTGGTCTTAATTGCAGGTAGATCCAAAGTCCAAGGGCAAAGATAAAATAAGAGCCTAATTCATCTCAATTAAGGGTAATTAATCCCGCAATTACTTGGAGGCCAAGAAAGGATTTTCTAAAACATATATTGAACCTAGACTCCTGCGCTGTCAGACGAATATTCGGGCGACAGTACCAGAAACGGGATATACCCTGAACATTCTCGCAGACAGAGGAACAACCTGACGAAATCCAGAGACGTAGCTCCCTAGAATTGCCGCGGAATCTCGGCAATCCTTGAGATTCCGCGGCATTTTTGTGAAGCCACGCGTCGATTTTCGACCCGTGGCCCCGTCTCATCTTCCAGAGCCTTCTTTTGCCTATAAATAGCCCTGCAGAGAGCCCAAACGCAAGCAGTTTTCGTTTTTAGGAGTAGGTGCAGATTTTAGGAGTAGTGTAGGTGAGTGTTCTTCATTTCTTGTATTTTCTTTTCTTTTTAGATCATTGTAGTAGGGCTGAGTGATTCATAGAGAGAGATTGAGAGGGATTGATGTAATAGAGAGTGACACTCTATGTAAAGGTGCCTTCTTTCTCCTCCATTGTAATCTCCTTCACCTTCTAACATGATTTCTTGCTAGGTTTTCTTCTCATGGCAATCTAACTACTAACCACTAATCATCTAACCACTTACTTGATAATCCACATGAATCGGGTTGCCTCTACAAGGCCTTGTTCTTGCAAGAGCCATTGATGGCCAAAGATGATGGGTTCTAACATCTAACTTGCTAACTTGCTAACTTGCTAACCAAGCTAACTCTCTTTTATTTCATGCTCTTTTATTTCATGCTAGTAGTGTAATGAGTGATGCTTGTATTGGCTTGTTCTTGTTGCAATGTTTTGATTGTGATGAACCATCCATGAGCCATGCTTTGTATCGTCTCTTGGAGCCAAGGATTGTGATGGCCGAGGATCAAAATGTGAGGCAACTATCTCGAAGAGGTTAGCATTGTTAGTGGAGTACTTAGCAGTTAGTAGCCATGAGTTTTCTTTTAGTTTGTTTTAGAAATTGTTTTCAAGCTCCTCTTCTTATTTTCCCATCGATGTTTTCACCGCCTTCTTAGTTCAACTTTGTTTCATCTTCTTTCTTTATTTTGTTCTCCAAACCACTTCTCTTTTGTTTTTCTTATCTCCGTTTCCATCGCTCTCCTCACCTACCGCATGCTTATTTTCCTTTTCTTTTCTTTTTCATTCTTTTTCATTCTTTTAACAAAGAAGAATTGTTAACAACTGACGTGAATAGAGACTGTTAATGCTTCTATCGCCTCCCTTCCCTGTAGATACGACCCGTTGAGCCAATGCTATAACGGAAGTATCGAGGGTACATTAGCACATTCGAGCTTTTCATCGATTTCAGATAATACGCATTTTTGAGTGCTAGTTTCCCCATCGATCATAAACCATCATAAAGAATTTGGCATTATCATTATTTCTCTATTCCATGTTGAGGACAAGGAGGTTTTTGAAGCGTTCAAAGTACCTCCAAAATGGTTCACTAGGTTCTTACATGACTGCATGATGTTCTTCCTAACGAGAGCGGTCTTATAAATTAGAAAGAATTTCTTCAAGAAGACCTTGATGAAATCATCCCAAGATATTATTGAACCGGCTGCTAAACTGTAAAGCCATTTCTTAGCTAAGTCCTTAAAAGCAAATGGGACAAATCTCAACCTAATAGCATCGTCTACAAGGTGTAGGATTTTCATCATTAAGCATACCTTCTCAAATTCTCTTATGAAAAATTAAGCATCTTTGGACGCAAGCCATAGAACTTAGGGAGTGTGCTGATGAACTGAGGCTTAAGATCAAAGTTATGTTCACCAACTGATAGAAGTTAGATGCAAGATGGAAGTGTGGTTCTAATGGGATAGAACCTATCCTGCAAAGATGTCGGTTGAGCCATAATCGGATCTAGTCTTGATTCAAACTTAGGTGGTGATGTGTTTCTAGTTAACCTAGATGAATTAGGGTCTCTTGACCACACTTGCATACACTAACGCTATCACAAACAAGTTCACCAATAGTTAACAAGAATAAACAGCCAAGCCTAGTTTAAGGTAATCTTGACCTAGACAACTCCTAACTGGTTGATTGTCCACAGAAGGTATAATGCAGACTTTGACTACAAGCTAATCAACCAGATCAGGGCAAGATTGGTGGGAGGTATCCGCGCAAAAGCGACAGGCCTAATTAAGCAAACCACCAGCCTTTGAGGTTTCCCCCCTCAATCCCTGTCCTTAGACACTGATTTGGCAACAGTCAAATTCTAATACCTTTCCCCTTAAGATAATCTTCTAATGAGTTCGAGTTGTCTCTATAGCCAACGTCTAGTAGATTTTAAATTAGGCATAGGTTGTGCGTGCCTGGAGATGGTTTATGGGCTAAGAAAGAGCAATGACTTTCCTATATTATCTTGATTTAGGTTTTGCCCTTAAGATTGATTGTGCAAAGTGTGCAAGATATAGAAAAGTAACATTCACAAGCAAATATCACGCAATAATGTTTCCTAAACTATATTTTATACATACATACCTTGTCTCTAACTATCTTCAACAGTAATTGTAAAATAAACTTAATTAGATAAATGCCTAGAATGTAAGTCTAAACTTTTTTTAAGCAATTGGCAAACAATCAGATTACGGTTGGATTAAAAATAGGGAGTGTGAATATCAGATATAGCAGAAATAATACACAAAAACTATATTTTTGCAAAGCAATATGTCCTGCAAAATGTTAAATCATCAAGTTGTCTTTCAAGTTGAAATAAAAACAAATTCCAGTAATGCGTTATAAAAAATTAAAGTTTAAAAATTCAAACCCATCCTCATGTGCCTTCAATAACACTTTTAAAGAAGAAAGGCTTAGTTTAAAGAATATATATGATTCCGTTGGGTTCTTTACATCAAAATCATTCAGAACAAGAGAAGGATCAAAGAGAGATGACAGTGAGCCTAGAAAAACTAATTTAGCTACTCATGATTAAAGTAAAATAAGATATTTAAATGAAATAACACATACTCGTGAATTAGAGAAGAAGAGAAGCCTTGATCCTTTATTGATGTCACTTCAACTTTAGATTTCAATCACTCTTTTCCTCTCTTTCACTTGTATCTAGACTGAACTATGAATTAAAAAAATAGAGATATAACTTCTCAATACTATCTAATAAGGAACCTAAATCTTAAAAACAAAGAGAAAAACTTAATCTAATTTTCGGTCCCTTCTTCTCTGAAAAATGTAGTATTTATAGGGAAAAAACAAATGGGGGAGAGCTACGAAGATAGGGGAGCAAACGCTCCCCCAACAGACTCAACAAAGCCACGGATACACGACTTTGGCCGCGTTTCCGTGGCCTGGATGTGGCCAGGTGACCACACCCGGGGGATGCTGCTCCCTGGTTTAGCGAAATCCTTTTATCTCTTGCTAGATTTTCTGTTTTAGCTCCTTGATTTGACGAAACCTCCTCTGGTCTTTGGCTTTAACCAATTGATTTGTGAAGATTTATTTTAACCGGTTTTCGACTAACTTTATCTTCTCTAATTTGCCCTGATTTTCTGATTTCGAATTAATTCTGAATAAATTCAGAATTTTGATGGGCTTTTGGGCTCGTTTTTTTCTTCTCTCTCTTTAGTAATGGGTCTGCATTTAATAAAAAAGAATATAAGACTAAATACATGATTTATTAGACAATAATTATGGGAATATGACATTATATATGCAATATTTGTGACCAATTAGCGATCCTGATTTTGTCATGAGGATACGTAAGGGATTAACTCTAGAAATGACATGTATGGTTTGGCCAACTAAATAATGTCGCGTCTTTTGAATGGTAAAGACAAGATCTAAATTTCCTTCTCAATAGGGTTATATCGGGGCTCAGCTCCGATCAGGCTCCTGCTCAGATAGTAAATGGCTTGTTCATAGCCTTCGTCAATATTTTGGGTAAGAAGAGCACCTAAGGAATGGTGCTTTCACATAAAGTTGTTGGCCAAGAGGCCTATCACTATATTTTTGATGATAATTAACTCATGCAGTTATAGTACAAATGATCTTGTATTTATATAGTTTCAGATATTTGATCAAGATCTTAGTAGGTGTTTAGCTTCAACAAAAGATTTGAAGTCAAGTTTTGAAGCTAGCACGTGTTGATTCAAGAGCTCGTGTATCAAGATCGCATCAAGTACTCAGGAGGAGTCTAGCTCATGGATCGAGTTTGGACCAAGTCAAAAAGGAGAAGAAGATTTTCAAGAGAAGGTTTTTAAGACTTGTGTCTGTTTTGTAAGTGTTAAGATTTTATATTTTGGATAAAATTTAAAGGATAGATTAGTTGTGGATTTCTCAAGCTCATATATATACACACACAAAATTTATATGTGTTTTCATAAAATAGTTTCAATTTTAGAAAACACCGTTTTGGGTTTGAGCTTCATAGTATACATCCTTATGTTTCATGATTAGATTTCATCAAAATAAGTTTATATAGTTTATATGTGTTTTGGGTTTCATCCATGCACATTGTTGGTTCAAATATTTAGAAAAACTTATTTGGTGATTCTATATCATACGTTTAAGTTTTGTATTATCAAAACTTATTTTAGAGCTTATTGTCAAAAACATAGATATTTCATCTCATATGTGCATTGAATTATATCCATACTTACTAAGCTTCAAAAGTGTTTAAAATATCTTGTTTTATATTTGAAGAAGTTTTGAAAAAATCATTTTTCAAATTAAAGATTGATTTTGAAAAATACAGATTTTTGTTTAAGCCTAAATTTTAATATCACAAAAATAGTTCAAAATATTTATAATATGTGTTGATTTTTGATCACACATATTTGTACTTCAAAGTATTTTACTGAACTTATTTTTGTAGATTTATGTGATTTTATGAGATTTTATAAGAGTTTATTAGACCAAGATTTTATTCCCAAACTTTACTAACCTGGCCTTCTAGCGGTCGACTGACCGGTCGATCGAGCCAAAGGTCGGTCGACTGGATGTGCACAAAAATGCACACAGCCTTTTGGCTTGAGGGCCAGTCGACCGGGCGGTCGACCGATCAGAGAGTTAACTCTCTAGATCAGCCCCGGTTGACCGAGCAGTCGACCGGCCAGAGAGCAAAGCTTTCTGGATCTTACCATGGTCGATCGGCCGGTCGACCAATGGGTCATGATCAGGGCACGGTCAACCGAACGGTCGACCGGCAGGCCTAACCGATTAAAAATATGACCATTAGCCGGTCGACCGATAGGTCATCCTGGCTGCAGTTTAACCCCAACGGCTATATTTGAAGTCTACTTAAAAGGGGCTGTTTTGGCTATTTGATACAAGATTTGAAGAGGTTTTAGAGCCAGTTTTTCCTACCTCTCTTAGAGTTTTTCTCCACTTATTTTTGGGTTAAAACTTTCATATCTAAAGGAGAGTTTTCAAGAGTATTTTTCAAAAGAGATTTCTTGGGGTTTTCACCACAATTCTATCTTATTTTTCTCACACAAACTTGAGCTTTCCATTGCTATATCAATCCTCTAGGGATCTTTATTGTGAGAGTTTTTTTTGGATGATCAAAGTGTAGAGATCATCAAGCGTTCATCTTTGCATTTGAGGAAGCGAACTTGTGGGTTCGTGTTGTGACTAGTTCTTATGGGAGCTCGATGTAGAGGTACGGCCTCGACAAGCTAGTGTGCTTGCGTGTGTTATTCTTGTAGGAACAAGTGAGGGACTTACAGGTCCAAGAGTTCTAATGTGAACTCGTTGTAGGTGCTGCGGTGCCAAGTGATCTTACGGGATCGATTCTAGTGGAAATCCTTCGTAATGTTGAAGGTGGGGACGTAGAGCAAGGGTGCTCGAACCTCGAAACAATTCTCCCGTGTTTGCGATTGCTCATCTCTCTCTCACTTGTGTTTATATATCTTGCATACTTATATTGTTTATCTTTTTATATGCTTGATATATCTTGTGCTCTATTATTATATGCTTGGGATTGTTTGCTTACACTTGTATTCAACAAGGAGAGCCATAGTGACAACTCAACTCTTAATCTAGAGGAATCTAGAGGAGATAGTCTAGAGCCCTTTATCGGGAAATCGGCTACACTCTTGTGTTATACTTTGTGTGTTAGCATAATAGTTTAGTTTCCATAAGTCATTTTTAATTCCACATCATTTGCATTAAATTAGCTTATACACCAATTGACTCCCTTTAGGTGTATTTCAAAAGCAAGAATGATTTTCCTGAGGTGGGAGCCACCAGAACTGGAAGTTTAGTGAGGTATTCTTTAATATCTTCAAAAGCCTCTTGGCAGGCTTTATCCCATACAAAAGAGACACCCTTTTTCATAAGCCGGGTGAATGGTTGATAACGACCTGAGAGATTTGCAATGAATCTTTGGATATAAGCTAACCTACCTTGCAGACCCTGAGTTCCTTGAGATTTTTAGGTGGCTGCATGCTTTGAATAGCTTTGACCTTGTCCGGGTCAAGATGGATTCCTTTTGATGTGTCAATGAACCTCAGGTACTTACCATTTGAAACACCCAAGAATGACTTTGTTGGGTTCAATTTTAACTAGTAGGCTCGCATTATATTGAACATTGTTTTTAAGTCACGAAGATGATCATTTTTATCGCGACTTTTGACAGCAATGTCGTCAATATAGCACTTTACCGTTTTTCAGAGGTGGCTACGAAAAATTGTACTCATTGCCCGTTGGTAATCTGCTCTTGCACTCTTTAAACTAAAGGGCATCACAGTATAACAATATACCCCTAAAGGTATTCGGAATGAAGTATGCCTTTCGTCCTCTGGGTACATCTTGGTCTGGTTGTACCCTGAGAAGCCATCCATAAAAGACATTCTCTCAAAAGTTACATGTGTTGTCAATCATGACATCCGTGATAGGTAGTGAGAACTCATCTTTAGGGCAAGCTGTATTAAGATCACGGTAGTCAATACAGATCTGAATTTTTCCATTCTTTTTTAGAACGAGGACAATGTTACCAACCCAATCCAGATGTTGTTCTTCCTGTATGAAACCACATTCAATAAGTTTATGGACTTCAGCTTCAATAACTTCCATAATGTCATGGCGAAACTGCAATTGTTGTTGTTTCACCAGCTTGACGTCAGGCTTAATGTTTAAACGATGCATGGCTATTTGCGGACCGAGACCAGGCATGTCTTTGTAATTCCATGCAAAGACATCGATATACTTTCGTATAAAAGCTATCAATTCTTCTCTTTTCATATGTAATAGACTCTCACTTATAGAAATAGGTTTAGGGTGATCTCGACTATCCAGATCAAACAGAATTACCCTATCCTCAGTGAATGTTCACGTTGTTTAAATCGCTTCTTCACTAGAGATCGAGTTGCTAAGCCTATAGTTCAATGTCAAACGTTTCAATAGCCTCTTCATGCTCCAATTGATCGATTGAAGTCATATTAACACAGAGGTCTTTGATGAGGACCCTCATACTGACATCTGATTTCCACTCAGATGAAGTGGAGGAATGTGACGGAAAAGATTTGTCTTCTTCAGACAGAAGCGGATTAGGAGGTATAACATATCCCAACCCCCTTGCGCGTTTTATCGTAATAATTTGCTAGCTTCTCTTTCAGCACGAAAGCCCATAGAAGACCACGTCATCCCCTTTCAAAGTTCAGGCCATTCGCATGTTGTAAGTTGTACCCTATTTTTCTCGTCATATGGTGCACTGATCGTGCATAATGGAAAATTTATGGGGGCTCTGTGTCTGAACTTGAGTCTGTAACTGCAGATATTCGGGGTTGGACCCCATCGAATACTATAGGCGATTGGCTCATTTTGGATGCAGGGATCACAAAGACAGATCCTTTACCATTCTCTATAGGCGTACTTGTCTTGCTCAACAGGGACAAGTGCATGTATAGGGAGCTATCATCTACAGATTTAATTACATCAACACTCACAGGATAATCAAAAGTGACATTCTCATTGATCACCTATTCATTATCATCCATAATAGGACTATGACATTCAAGATCCTTTAAATATGCTACAATAGCTGGCGTGTTCTCTTCTGGCTCTCAATCTGCTTCATTGCCGCTATTGTCACTTTCAAACAATGGTTCTTTTGCTACTTTGTCAGCTTCCTAGTAGAGGAGAGCATCAGTAAAGTAGTTTTCAATTCTTTTGACGGCTATTTTTTAGTAAACACTGTTCATACTGTTGCATCATGTTCCACGTACTTGAAGCACTAGTGCAGAGTGGAGGGAACAATCCAATTAGTTTGAATCCAAGGACGCCCAAGCAATAAATTGAATGACATGTCAGCATCAATGACGTAACGTGTCCTTTCTGATTTTAAGTCTTCAATTTGACAGGGAAGCCGAATCTTTCCCAATGGGTGACTACTTTCTGTATTAAAGCCATATATCATAGTCATTGTTACTGATAGCCTCTGAAATGGTATCCCAAGTAAAGGAGTCTTTTGGGGATGATGCTGAGCGTAGACCCTGGATCAATCTGTACCCTCTCGATGCACGTCGAGCTGATGTATCCAGTATAATACAACTGTCGATGATGTTTATTGTCCTTGAGGAGCATATCCTTAGCAGTGAAAGTTATAGCAGGTATTTTCAGCTGTACATGATGATATTCAAGACACAAGTGTTGAATGTCATATTGACAGGCCTCAGGTATATGTGTCAGAAATGATTCTGAATTAGCTAGTGCGTCCCTGAGTGCCTCTCTTGTCTCTTTTGAGAGGTGAAGCAGCTCGTCTATAGTGATCCAAGGTGGAATATTGGCCAATTATGCCAATATATCAAAGCGGAAAAGAACGTCAAGTTCGAGCCTGAAGGTCTCTTCAAGACGCGGTCAAACCAGACTTCTTTTTAATTTTCTTTTCCTGGCGTCGGGACTGAAGCCAGAACAGGTACTTCTACTGACGTCGTTGGCTATTGTGACTCATCAGTAGTTTTTTTTTTGTACCGTCTTAAGTATGATTTCTCAGACTGAGTGCCTGCTGGTTGGGGTGTAACATGCTGTGTTGTGAAAGCATGCTTCTTATTTTCAAAATCATTGAGAAAAGCTATTGTTACGTTGTCATCATCCGGCAAAACAGAGACAACATTGTAGGATTTTCCTTTAGCTTGGGTTTCTTTGAATCCTATTGTTTATCTTTGGTAAGATCTAGGTGCACCCACATGATATCCCTTATCTTAAATGTCAGGGGAAGGAGAATTTTAGCCTCCTGCTGCTTTGCTGAAGGAATACTTATCTCCAGTCATGCCTTAGGGATTGGAGGATGTCCGTCGGGGACAGTAACCTTAGACAGAGTGCCAAACTCAAGGCTCACCTTGTTTGCGGTGACTTTCTTTTGTTCCAACTTTAAAGTCAGAACTCCGACGTCGACCTAAGCATGAATGTTGTCCTTGAGGACAAAACATTTGTGGGTAGGATGGTGAATCATCTTGTAGAAGAGGCAGTAGTTAGGATCGTTAATACGTTCCACTTCATCAGGGCATCGTACCTCTGGCAACTTCAACTTATTGCCCTTTTGAGGAAATGGAATATTGTAACCACCTGCTCATCTTTGAATGGGTACTGTTTCAGAGGAAACTTGAACTCCTGACTATTGGCACCATTCTTCTTGGTTTTCGGAGGAGCTTCCCCTGACAATTCCAAGGATATGGTTTCTTTCCCTTTGGCTTTGGAGGACTGTGCCATCTCTTTGCGCCCTTTGTTGTTCAAACCCCATTTCCCTTAGGTATGGAGGGCTCAAACTTTTTAGCTGACTTCTCGGCTATTTCAACTTGCTCCACCAGCTCTTTTTAGGTGTGGGCTTTAACAGCTCCCATGCGAACTTTCACTTGGTCCAAAAAGTTGTACCTATATGTTTGCAATAACATAGGCAATGGAATCCCTGCTGGATACATCAAAGATAGGTTCCTGCATCATTCAATATAATCAAGGACCTATTCTCCTTTCTTTTGCATGGTGGAAAGTAGTTTATCCATGGTTACGTCGGTATCATCCTCATAGAAGCGAGAGAGGAATCGAGTTTCCAAATCGATCCAAGAATTCATGGAACCCAATGGAAGACTTTTGAACCAGTCAAAGGCCACTCCTTTAAGAGTACCGATAAATAATCTGGCCATAATGGAATTATTATCTATGATATTACCAGTCTGTGAGTGAAAGTAATAGATATGCTGGTTTGGCGAGCTCTTACCATCATACGTATGTAACGTAGGTGGTTTAAACTTTGGCGGGTATGGAACCGAATCCCATTCAAGTGGGTAAGGACGAGTCATGCCTACCTTCTTCAGCTCATCTCTTTGGGCTAAGGATGTGATCTGAGCGTAGATGTCATTAAGAATCTCAGCATCGATGGAAAAACTTTCACTTGACTTCTTAGTCTTAGGCTGTTCATCATCATTATGCTCCTCCTCATTATGATTGCTTCTAGTATCATTGTTATTCCGGTTGGTGAGGAACTAAGCTACCATTTGTTGGATATTGTCCAAGGCTTTTTGCTGGGCCTTGGAAGTCTGCTCTTGAGCCTCCATCTATCAGCGAAGGTCATCATTGTTGTTATCGGCCATGTTAGTCGACACTTTACTTGTTTGCACAGAGCTGACCGTTGCTGAAGAGGCATATCTACTAGCTTCTACCTCATCATTTGACCATTGGAAGAGACATTTCAGTGGTTAGGGTGACATCACCTCAGTTAAAGAGGAAGGTTGCTCGTAACTATAAGGTATTGCTACCCTAATCTTGTGCCTCGGAATGCACCTTCTTGTCCTACTAAGACATGGCCAAGCCAGGGCTATAGTCTGAATCTGGAGAACTAAACGAAGGGGAATTAGTATCCCGTCTCCTTCGTCTGCCCCTGAGCGGTTCACGTCCTCTTCCAATTATGTTAACGGATGCCGAGAGAAGATCTGGCATGTTTCGTGCTTTGCTCTTTTTGTGAGGCTTGACGGGGGCTTGAATTGATGGTCAGTTGAAAACTGAATGTCGGGCTGGAAGAGTGGCGGGGGCCGACCCTAGTCGGCAATGGACTGAATGAACCGTCACCAACTGGCATCCTACTTGTTCACAACATGAGGGAGAGGTATGAGTAGTTCTATCTTCCATTTGTTAGTTAGGAATTCTCTTAGATTGGGATTAACCAAACTTACATGATCTAGTACAGAGACTCGAGAAGATTGTGTATTGGGCTGTTCACGTCTTGAATTGGGGCTCCTATTTTTAACTACAGGTGATTTGGAAGTTACTTCATCAGTAGTATTAGCTTCGCTTGGCAAAGCTATAATTGTAGCTCCGCCCTCAAGCGTGAACTTAGCACCAAAAGACTTTGGGAATGAAGTCGTGGTGACTTCGCCTTTCGCACAAGATGGTATAGCACGAAGTAGTGCTTTGTTCTTTACGTTGCGGTGAAGATACTTAGCATTGCGCAGTGCTTTAGTCCCAGCTTCGTGGCTAGGAACTTTGCTAGCACTCGTAGGTTCTGAAGCTGCATAAGCAACGCTATAAGTATTTAGGAATGCTTCCTTAACTTTGCTCCCAGGAGTGAACTTAGCATAAGAAACGTTGCCAAAATTTAAGGGCGTCTTGCCCTTGTCTTCGTGTGAGAGGTGAGGTTGTGCTTTAACTTCGCCTAAAGCATCACGCGAAGAAGCTTTTTGCTTCGCCCTCCATGCTTGCTTGTTCTGAGGAGCCTTAGGGTCATGGGGAACGTGTTTGGTTTTGCGTGAGATGCCTTTAGCCTCAGTTGAGACTGAGGAGACTTGGAGCGAGGTTCGCGCGATTTAGACAGGCTTGGCTGATTTCCATTCTGAACCACTAGAGCTTTGGCTATGGAGACCCTTCCGTGCTTCCGTGCATGGAGTACTGGACTACCCTCAGAGAGGAGTTCCTCGAACTTTTATTTATCAAAATGAGTGACCAAAGTGTCGACGATAACGGATTCAGCACTCTGACAGTTGCATTGTGACATCATCTCCTTGTTGTGGAAGAAGACTTTGCTCCCCAGTGGAGTCGCCATCTTGTTTTTCATTAAAAAATTGATTGGGAAAACTTATAAAAAAAAAGATTGAGGAGCAAAATTACTAGTAACTTTTTTAAAAAAAATTACAGGTAGATCTCCTCTGAGATTTCTGGGAAATATGCTGGTAGGAATGTAATCAGCGTGTGATCACTTCATTTCTTTGATAATGCAATCGGTCAGGTGGTCAAGCTGCCTTCTTGGTAGAATTTCCTTCTCACTTGGTTCCAGGAATCTTTAAAGACAGAAGGCGTGTTGGAATCCTAAATGAAAGACAACTGAATCTCTGAGGTTTTGGAAGCAAGCTGAGGCTTGGGAAGCAAGAAGGCACTTTTGCTATAGGTCTCTTCTCATTCTCTCCCCCGTTTTCTCTCCTCTGGAAGGGCTATTTATAGCAAAAATAGGGGTTTAACTGCCCTTGAATTCAGCAAGTCTGAATCAGTCTATTTGTTTCGTGCAAGGTTAGAAATTGTCTTATCGCGAAGCTAACTGCCAGCTTCTAGCGAAGCTAGAAAGTTCATGTAAACTATTAATAGCCATTGTGGTTTAACTATCTCCACTTAATGTGGGACAAAGTGGGTGAGTGTAGCCGCCCACTTAAAGTGGCATTAACCCCACTAAAGTAGTGGGGTTCACCCATTAATCTCTCGTGGGATTTTGTAACAGTCATTGATGACCTGATAAAGCTCGTCGTGAAGCTAAGTGTGAAGCTCTTTTCAAGAGAAGTTACCTTCAAAGCTTTATCCGAAGCTAGAAATTAGCTCATAACAAAGCTGGGTGAAGCTTCAAGTGAAGCTAGGAGTTTAGCTCAGAGCAGAGTTAGACCATTCCTTCTTCCAGTAAAGTTGGGGATGAAGTTTCTAGCGAAGCTTTAAAGTAGCCTTCAATGGAGCTGATAGGTGTTGACACACGAAAAGGACAGGACTCCCGCATTCATCTTCAACCAGTCTGAACGACGATTAACTTATTGACATCTACAAAAAATAAGTTGAAGACAAGCTGATGACCAGAGATGAGGCAGCAATATGGACATTACTAATCCAGTAAAGTATATAGTAAGCCAAAGTTGCCTTTGAAGAGACCCAAGCAGGCCTAAGACGCTAAGTTAGCTCAATGCTTAGCTTAGGCATAACCCCAAGGTAAGCTTTATAGCTCCGCATGAGACTAAAAGCTTTGCCTAAGATTGGTAGCCTTGCTTTGAGGCTAACTATTAGCTTCGCATGAAGCTTCCCATTTAGCCCCGCCAGAGGCTGATCCAAGAGCTTCGAGCCAGGAGCTCTATCCCTAGCTAAGTCATAGCCCTGCTATGGTCTGAGTCTTAGCTTCGCACGAGGCTCTGAAAATAACTTCCCCTGAAGCTAGCTCCGCATGAGCTAGCCCTGCATGATCCGGCTCCGCAGTGAGCTTTGCTAGGTCATCAAATTGACCGTTTTAAAATTTCACGAGAGATTAATGGGTGAACCCCACTAGTTTTGTGGGATTAATGCCATTTTAAGTGGGCGGTTACACCCTCCCACTTTGTCCCACATTAAGTGGAGACAATTCAGCCATAACAGCATGAGGACGTTCGAACGAACCCTCTAGCTTCGCCAAAAGCTCGCAAAGAGCTTCGCGGCAAGACCATTTGCGAGCCTTGTGCGGAGCTAATGACTAATTCAGCTTTGCTGAATTCAAGGGGGGTGGTTACTCCCCACCTTTGGCTATAAATAGGTCTTTGGCTGATTCAACAAGGGGGACACATATAGAGAAAAGAAGGGACATAGAGGAAATTGACCCAAAAAGAGCAGAATTCCTAGCAAAAGGGCTTGACCGATCTTCTGTTCTCCTCGCTTGATAAAGTGATCGCGCGCTGATCAGATTCCTACCGGCACATTTTCCTAGAAAAAATCTCAGAAGAGATCTACCTGTAATTTTATTTCTTTAAAGAATTATTTATAATTTTGCTCCTCGATCCTTTTTGTAAGTTTTCCCTTTTCAGTAAATCAATGGAAAACAAGATAAAAACTCCGCTGCGAAAATCTGTCTTCTGGCGCAACAAGGAGACTATGTCGCAATGCAATGATCAGAGTCTTGAGCCCGTCATTTTTGAAAACTTGGTCATTTATTTCGACTAAGAAAAATTTGAAGAATTGCTCTTTGAGGGAAGTCTGGTGCTCCATGCTCGAAAGCACAGACAAATCTCGGTGGCCAAGGCTTCGGAGCACAAACTAGCCTTGGCCGGGCAACCAACTGGACGAGGCTCGTCCCAACTCCTCTCAACCTCCACTGCGGCTATAGGTGCCTTAAGCAAGGCTAATCAGGTTCTCTGCGAACCTAAAACTTTGCTTTCCAAGCAGATGTGGAGGCCGAAGCAGAAATCTCCGTGTGAAGCTTCAGGCGAAGTTCCATCGCAACTTCGCCTATCACACGAAGATAAAGGCAAACTGCCTATCCAGTTTGGTAGCTTCGCCAAGGCTGATAGCCGCTAGGCTAAATTGGCAACTCTGCCTTCGTCGAATCTAGGAGCAGTAGCTCCTTGCGCGTTCTCTCGAGCGAAGTTTCTGATGGCGTGGCTAAATTGCCAGTACTTCAGGGTATGCGCGGAGTTCTCAGCCGCCAGGCTGAAACTGAGGCACCCAGCAGTGCTAACCATCTTCGCAACAAGGCTGCGAACAAAGCACCACAGCGTGCTTCGCTCTCCAAATCCTCAAGCGTTAAGTCTGCTCTTCGTGGCGAAGCTAAGGGATCATCCCTGGGTGCTGATAGCGGTGCTAATGTAGCTTCAGTGCCTAAGTGTGCTACCAGAGCTCTCAGCCGTGAAGCTAGAACAAAAGCGCTATCCAGTGCCAATCGCCTCTGCGATGATTAAAAGAATGAGGCATCGTCCTCTACTTCGCTTCCAAGGCCTGCGGATGCTAAGTCCGTCCTTCATAAAGCTATGAGCAAAAAGGTGATGTCAAAATTACCTGAACAGATCAATGCATGATCTACCCGAGTCTCTGTACTGAGTCGCTTAAACTCGATTAAATCCAACCTGCGAGGGTTCTTAACAAATAAGCGAAATTAGAACTACTCCAGACTTCTCTCTCTTGTTGTGAACAAGTAGGATGTCAGTTGGTGACGGTCCATGCAATCCATTGCCGAGTGGACCAATGTCTGCCACTCTTCCAAATCGACAGTCAATTTTTAATCGAATATGGGTGCAAGCTCCTGTGAAGCATCACAAATGGAGCATATCGCAAAATATACCAGATCTGTCCTCTGCATCCGTCAACATGATCAGAAGGGGATGTGTACCACATGGGAGCAGACGAGCGCCGCGTGGTGCTAACTCCCCTTCCTTCAGTTCTTTAGACCTGGATTATAGCCTTGACTTAGGCCAAGTCTTGGTGGAAAAAGAAGTTGTGTTTTGAAGCACCAGATCTAGGGTGGCAATACCCTACAATTATGAGCAGCCATCCTCCTCAACTGGAGTAACATCACCAGAACCCATGAAAAGATTATTCAATGATCTGATGATTGGGGGGAAGATAGTGGGTTTGCCTCTTCGACGATAGTCAGCTCGATACGAACGGATAGAGCGTCGGTGCATATGGTTGATAACGATAATAATGACCTCCGTCGACGGTTGGAGGCTCAAGAGCAAACCTCCAAGGCCCAGCAAGAAGCCTTAGCTAACATTCAACAGATGCTCGCTCAACTTCTCACTAGCCGAAATAACAATGATATCAGGAGTAATCATAATTAGGAGGAACATAATGATGATGAGCACCCTAAGATTGAGAAATCAAAGGAAAGTTCTTCTATCAATGCTGAAGTTCTTAAAGGTATCCAAGCTCAGATCGCATCCCTAACCCAGAGGGATGAATTAAAGAAAGTAGGGGCAGTCTGTCCTTACCCCTTGGAATGGGATTCAGTACCATACTCACCAAAATTCAAGCCACCAATGTTACATACGTATGACTGTAAGAGCTCGCCAAACCAGCACATCTATTACTTCCCGTCTCAAACCGGTAATGTTATAGATAATGATGTTATTATAGCCAGACTGTTCATTGGCACCTTGAAAGGGATAGCAATTGACTAGTTTCGAAGCCTTCCTCTAGGCTCTATAATTCCCAGATTAACTTAGCGACCCGATTTATTTCTCATTTCTATGAGGACGATACTGAGGGAAACTAGCACTCAAAAATGTGTTTTATGTAAAATCGATGAAAAGCTCGAATGTGCTAATGTACCCTCGATACTTCCGTTATAGCATTGGCTTAACGGGTCGTATCCACAGGGAAGGGAGGCGATAGAAGCATTGACAGTTTCTATTCCCGTTGTTTGTTAACAATTCTTCTTTATTGAAAGAATGAAAAAGAAAGTGAAAAGAAAAGAAAAGGAAATCCAGAATGTGGTAGGTGAGGAGAGCGATGAAAACGTCGATAAGAAAAACAAAAGAGAAGTGCTTTGGAAATCAAAATATAAAAAGAGATGGAACAAGGTTGAACTAAGAAGGATGGTAAAAATACCGATAGAAAAATGAGAAAAGAGTTTGGAAAACGATTTCTAAATCAAGCTAAAAGAAAACTCATGGCTACTAACTACTAAATGCTCCACAACCATGCTAACCTCTTCGAGATAGTTGCCTCACATTTTGATCCTTGGCCATCACAATCCTTGGCTCCAAGAGATGGTACAAAGCATGGCTCATGGATGGTTCATCACATTCAAAACATTGCATCAAGAACAAGCTAATACAAGCATCACTCATTACACTACTAGCATGAAATAAAAGAACATGAAATAAAAGAGAGTTAGCTTGGTTAGCAAGTTAGCAGATGTTAGAACCCATCATCTTTGGCCATCAATGGCTCTTGCAAGAACAAGGCCTTGTAGAGGCAACCCGATTCATGTGGATTATCAAGTAAGTGGTTAGATGGTTAGTGGTTAGTAGTTAGATTGCCATGAGAAGAAAAACTAGCAAGAAATCATGTAGAAGGTGAAGGAGATTACATTGGAAGAGAAAGGAGGCATCTTTACATAGAGTGTCACTCTCTATTACATCAATCCCTTGCTTTCTCTCTCTAGAAATCACTCAGCCCTACTACAATGATCTAAGAAAAAGAAATGAAAAATATAAGAAATGAAGAACACTCACCTACACTACACTAAAATCTGGACCTACTCCTAAAAACGAAAACTGCTTGCGTTTTGGCCAGAGGCAGGGCTATATATAGGCATCAGAAGAATCCAGAAGACGAGACGGGGCCACACGTCGAAAATCGACGCGTAGCTCCATAGCTTTGCCGCGGAAATGCGGCTATTGCCGCATTTCCGCGGCAATAGCAGGGAGAGGGGTCCCAGGTTTTTGTCGGTCGCTCCCTCTGGCTTCGAGAATGTGCAGGGTATATGCTGTTTCTGGTAATTTCGCCCGAATATTCGTCTGACATGTGCAGGAGGCTAGGTTCAAATGAATCTTTTAGATAATCCTTGGCTTGGCCTCCAAGTAATGCGGGATTAATTACCATTAAAGAGGTTTAATTAGGCTCTTATTACCCCTTTGCCCTTGAACTTTGGATTTACCTGCAATAAAGACCAAAACACGATTTAGACGACAATTTTATTCATAAATTTGTGAGAGAATGCGATATAATAATGATAATTGTAGACTAATCACACCCCCACACTTATTCTTTTGCTCGTCCCGAGCAAAACAAGAAAAGAAAAACTATACTACAAGGGTTATTACACCACTTTAGCAGGTGACGCGATTGCACTGAGGGTGTGCAACAAGCCGTTAAACCTCTAGGTTACCCTAGAGGAGGAGTGTTGTCTCCTGAGGGTTTTCAGCGGATTGCACCCACAAAATCAATAAAGAAAGAAGACAAATGTTAGTATTTTAAAAACGCATTTTGAAAAGAGAGAGAAGTTTTCAAAATATTTTTGCAAAATATAAGTGATCTAAGGTCATAAGTCCACCACCAATCAATCTTCCTTAAACTTAGTCTCTATGCAAGATCTTGTATTCAATTAAGGTAAGAATTCAAAATTGGATTGAATATTTTATCTTTCATAAAACCTAGATAATATGCACATTGTGAAAGTGAAGATTTCTGGGATTTCAACTCCAACCATCAAGCCATTTATGTATTATATATATATATATTTTCTTTTTTCTTCCCTTAGTTTTCTTAGGCTTTCTAGTTCACCCATGTAGCGAGCCTATAACCGATGACTCCCAAACTAGACGGTTTTAGGGCACCAGATGAAAGAAACATCCCTAGAGTTTAAGGACTCAAGTAAACAAGGCCACAAAACTAAGGGGGATTATTTGCTTCTTTTGCCCACCGTTAGGCGTGAATAATCATGCTTCTTGAGGCATAATTATCCAGCTTAATAAGTGATGTTTTATTCAAAATTTTTTTTATGGCATTTTATGTCTTTGTTTCCATCCCAAAAATTGTGTAAGTGTGAAGTGCATACGATCTAAGGCAAAAAATTCAAGATAAAATTATCTCTCCAATTATCTTACTTAGCCTATAATTTTAAACAAGATCCATTATTTCAACTAGGTTTAAGATGTCATAATTAAGGCTTTCTTAATTTCTAAGATCATCTTAATTTTCTTAAAAATAGATGAAAACTTTATCTCTTATTTCAAAAAGTTTTTAAAGAAAGAGAAAATTCCTATACAAAAGGGAAGATTTCTAAAAGAAGTGTAAAAGAAAGAAAATCTAAAAACTCTAAGTTAGTAAACCCTCCCCCACACTTATCTCATGCATTGTCCTCAATGCATCGTGATGTATGTATGCATGAAACAAATAGAGAGGGAAGGAAAAATCACCTCAAGGCGGTGGTTCCGGTGGTGGTCTGATTGGTCCACGAAAGGCGGCCCAATCACTCTTGCGTGGAGTCCAGAGGAACCCACCAGAAATCTCAAGAATACAACCCACAAGAATGATGTATATATGAATGATTTTTATTAACAGTTTTACCCTCATCTAATTTCCAAATTTTCAAAATAATTTCGGAGTGAAATTTATCAACACCCTTGTCCCAGAATGGAATGATTGATTTGGACTCAGGAAATATAGGAACTAATATCGACTCAGAAAAATGACTCAAGTCAAGTAAAGGTTCGGGAGTCGAGATCGGTTCAGGAAGTGGGTCCAAATCAAGAAAATGAAGCTCAAGTCCACATTCATTTTCCCATGATGGAGTGTGACTTTCTATGAGTGGTGATTCAAGTTCAGGAATGACAGGTATGGGAATCAAAACTGACTCTAAAATGTTGCTCAAATTGGGTAACAACACAGGAGTTAATAATGATTCAGGAATTTGAACTGGATCACAAATTTGAGATTCAAAGTCACATTCCACATTGAGTTCAATTCCACAAAAATGAGAACTTACCAATTTATCAAATGGACTTTCAAAAGTATGAAATTGGTCAAGTTTAATATGATCATCATAAGAGATTGGTGATTCAATTTCACAATGGACTGGCACTGGATCCAATACTGACTCGGAAAAAGGAGTGAAATCAGGTGAAGACACCGGAGTCATAATTGAATCAGGAAGTAGAATTGAATCATCAAGTGGAAGTTTAAGATCATATTCATGCTCAAGTTCAATTTCAGGAAAAGGATAACTTGCCAAAATGTCAATGGGATTTGAGATGTGGACAAGTTCAGGTGGATGTGCTGAAATTGAATCTTGATTTCCAAAACAACATGACTCTTTGGCTCGGACAGAACGGTTAGTGACATTAGAAATAGGATGAGAATGAAGAGCTTGAATCATCAACTCTATGTCACAGTTACGAGCATTTTGAGCCTGAGTCATGATTTCAAGCATCTTTTTACAATTCATTGGTCATCGTTTTATTGAAAAGATGAAGAGTTGTTTTGGAATTGGTGGCAAAATTGTGAGTCCATCAGATTTTGTGATTTTTGTTTGGACTCACGCATACTCATTTCCAAAATTGATGGTCTTCTATTTTGGACTGGTGGAACTGAGTATGAATCTTGAAAATATTGTGGAATTGGAGAGGCCCCCATTTTCTGAATTTGTTGCTCGGCCTCTTGTAGATTGGCTTCTATACTCCTTTGTAACTCATATTTTTCTTCAATGGGAGGTTCAGAAAAAGGAGTATATGAAACGGAATCGGGGAATGAATATTGTGTATATGGTGGACGAGGTGGACATGGTGGACAAGGAGGTTGAAAATTTGGCTCGGGGGACTTGAATCCCTATTGACTCTGTGACGAGTTGAAATTATTTTGGAAATTATAGTCATAAGAATGTGGGTATGGGTTGTATTGATTCGGATAAAGCCAACCCGGTGTATGCGGTTGGTGCATATTGTAAAACGCCGGGTTGGAATTATCCGAATAGAATGGAGGCAGTGTGAAATATGGATTCATGTTATGATTGAAAGAATTGTTATTGTTGAATGCCATTTCACAAAAAAAATCACAAACAAAAAGAAAAAATCAAACAACAAACAAAAAGAAAAATCAAAACCAAGCCAATAGGAGAGTTGACCTAGACCTAGATGTAGATGTCCCTAGGGGCTAACGTCTATTCAAATTTTATTAAGGCTTGGGTTGTGTGAGTGGGGAGATGATTTTTGGGCCAAGGAAGGGTAATAAAATCCCCACCTTATCTTGTTTGGGTTTTGCCCTTAAGTTCAATTCATGCAAGTGTGCAATATAGACAAGAATATAACACAAAGCGATAAATCACCCACGTGTTTGTCCTATGCTATATGCAATGCCATATGTACATCTCCATCCAAATCACAACAACAGAATAAAATACAGTATATTGGAATTGAATTGACAAGTGCCTAAATGCAAATGTCTAAACCATTTTAAAAGCGTCCAAATACCGTAGTTTAGTTCTTTTATTTTTATGGTGTGTAGGCAATCAAAGCAAGAAAGATAGCAGTAGAAATCCACTAGCTATTACAATTCACACATCCCAGAACAACAAAATTTACAATGTTCACAAAATTGCCGTGGTTTCGTGGCAAATGTCGCGGTTCTGCGGCTTGTCTTTAGAATCTGGGGCCCTGCTTTCAAGAGCAGGGAGATGCAAAGCTAGGGTCTATTCTGCAATGTTAAGAACCTGTAAATATTGCCCTGCACACCAAAATAGAGAAGACAATGTTAACAAAAACGTGAAAACAAAACCATTCCCTTCCCCAGCAACGGCGCCAAAAATTTGATAAACGAGGAAACTAGCACTCAAAAATGTGTATTATATGAAATCAATGAAAAGCTTGAATGTGCTAATGTACCCTCGATACTTCCGTTATAGCATTGGCTTATCGGGTCGTATCCATAGGGAAGGGAGGCGATAGAAGCATTGACAGTTTTTATTCCCGTTGTTTGTTAACAATTTTTCTTTGTTGAAAGAATGAAAAAGAAAGTGAAAAGAAAAGAAAAAGAAATCCAGAATGTGGTAGGTGAGGAGAGCGATGAAAACGTCGATAAGAAAAACAAAAGAGAAGTGCTTTGGAAATCAAAATAGAAAAAGAGATGGAACAAGGATGAACTAAGAAGGATGGTAAAAACACCGATAGAAAAATGAGAAAAGAGTTTGGAAACGATTTCTAAATCAAGCTAAAAGAAAACTCATGGCTACTAACTACTAAATGCTCCACTAACCATGCTAACCTCTTCGAGATAGTTGCCTCACATTTTGATCCTTGGCCATCACAATCCTTGGCTCCAAGAGACGGTACAAAGCATGGCTCATGGATGGTTCATCACATTCAAAACATTGCATCAAGAACAAGCTAATACAAGCATCACTCATTACACTACTAGTATGAAATAAAAGAGAGTTAGCTTGGTTAGCAAGTTAGCAAGTTAGATGTTAGAACCCATCATCTTTGGCCATCAATGGCTCTTGCAAGAACAAGGCCTTGTAGAGGCAACCCGATTCATGTGGATTATCAAGTAAGTGGTTAGATGGTTAGTGGTTAGTAGTTAGATTGCCATGAGAAGAAAAACTAGCAAGAAATCATGTAGAAGGTGAAGGAGATTACATTGGAAGAGAAAGGAGGCATCTTTACATAGAGTGTCACTCTCTATTACATCAATCCCTTGCTTTCTCTCTCTAGAAATCACTCAGCCCTACTACAATGATCTAAGAAAAAGAAATGAAAAATATAAGAAATGAAGAACACTAACCTACACTACACTAAAATCTGGACCTACTCCTAAAAATAAAAACTGCTTGCGTTTTGGCCAGAGGCAGGGCTATATATAGGCATCAGAAGAATCTAGAAGACGAGATGGGGCCACGCGTCGAAAATCGACGCGTGGCTCCATAGCTTTGCCGCGGAAATGCGACTATTGTCGCATTTCCGCGGCAATAGCAGGGAGAGAGGTCACAGGTTTTTGTCAGTCGCTCCCTCTGGCTTCGAGAATGTGCAGGGTATATGCTGTTTCTGGTAATTTCGCCCGAATATTCGTCTGACATGTGCAGGAGGCTAGGTTCAAATGAATCTTCTAGATAATCCTTGGCTTGGCCTCCAAGTAATGCGGGATTAATTACCATTAAAGAGGTTTAATTAGACTCTTATTACCCCTTTGCCCTTGAACTTTGGATTTACCTGCAATAAAGACCAAAACACGATTTAGACGATAAATTTATTCATAAATCTGTAAGAGAATGCGATATAATAATGCATAATCGTAGACTAATCAGTAACCATAGACAAACTCCTCTCTACCGTGCAGAGGAAGGATGAATCTGTCCATGACTACATTGAGCAGTTCAGAAACTTATCTCTTTTGTGCCCACAGGGGTGCCACTGCCATGCTCTTGCAGACATATAGGCATAACTTCCTGGACCAAGTAGAGATTCGTATGGGAGCTGTCAAAGCCCATACCTAGAAGGAACTAGTTGAATAAGCTGAGATAGCTGAAAAGTCAGCTAAAAAGTTCGAACCATCTGCCCCTAAAGGCAAATGGGTATGAATAATAAGGGGCATGACGACATGGCACAGTCTTCCCAAGCCAAAGGGAAAGAGACTATGTCTGTCGAATGTCAGGGGACGTTCATCTAAAGACCAAGAAGAGCGGCGTCAATAATCAGAAGTTTATGTTTCCTCTGAAACAATACTCCTTCAAAGATGAGTAGGTGGTTACAATATTCCATCTACTCAACAAAGGGAATAAATTGAAACTGCCAGAGGCTCGACGCCCTAATGAAGTGGGACACACAAACAATCTCAACTATTGCCTCTTTCATAGGAGGGTTCATCATCCTACTAACAAGTGTTTTTCTTTAAGGACAAAATTCAGGCTTTGGTCAATGCAGGAGTTCTGACTCTAAAGTCAGAATAAAAGAAAGCCACTGCAAATATGGTGACCATCGAGTTCGGCAAGGCCCCAAAAGTCATAGTTCCTGACGGGTCTTTCCCAATCCCTGAAGCACGGCTAGAAGTAAAAGATCCTTCAATTAAAAATCAAGAGATTAAGGGTCTTATTCCCTTGACATTGGAAATAGGGGAAATCATGTGGATACACCCGGACCTTCCCTAAGATGAACAATGGGATTCGAAGAAATCCAAGTCAAAGGGCAAATCTTGCAACGTTATCTCTGTCTTACCAGATGATAGCAATATGACATCAGCTTCTCTTAGTAATTCTGAGTGAAAAAGGCACGCTTGCACAACGCAAGCTGATGTACCTCAGCCGACAGGTACTCGATCCAGAAAATCATACTTAAAATAGTATGAGAGAATTACTGACAAACACAATAGCAAACGATGTTAGTACAAGTACCCATACCAGCTCCATTCCCGACCTCAGCAAAAGAGAAGTAGAGAGAAGTCTGGTTTGAACATGTCCTGAAGAAACCTTCAGGCCTGGGACTTAACATCCCTTTTCGCATTGACATATTAGCCCAGCTGGCTAATATACTTGCCCGTATCACCATACACAAGCTGCTTCGCCTCTCAAAAGAGATAAGAGAAGCACTCAGGGATGCACTGGCTAATTTAGAATCATTTCTGACACATATGCCAGAGACTCCTAAGGACGACACTCGGCCATCATGTTCTGAATGTCATCATGTATAGCTAAAAGTACCCGCTATTACTTTCACAGCTGAGGACATGCTCCTCAAGGACAATAAACATGATCGACCTTTGTACTATACCGAATACATCGGTTCGACATGCATTGAAAGGGTACAAGTTGATCCTGTACTCAGCATTATCCCCAAAAGGCTCCTCTACTTCCTTGACATACCGTTGTATGGTTGTCTGCAATCACTACAATGATATATGATTTTAATGCAGGGAGTAGTCACCCACTTGGAAAGATTCGACTCCGTTGTCGAATCGGGAACATGAAATTAGAAGTGACGTGTTACGTCATTGAAGCTGACACTTCATACAACTTGTTGCGAGGACGATCTTGGATCCACGCTAACTGGATTGTTCCCTCTACTCTGCACCAATGCTTCAAATATATTAAAGATAATGCAACGGTACGAACGGTGTTCACTGAGAAACAACCGTTCAAAGGGGTGAAAAACTATTTTATTGATGCTCTCCTATATCAGAAAATCAATGAAACATCAAAAGAACCATTGCCTGACGATGATGACAGTGGCAATGAGGTAGATTCAGAGTCTGTAGAAGACACACCAGCTACTTTGGTCGGTGAACCAATTGTAGCATGTTTCAATAATTCTCAATGTAATAATCCCTCTGAGGATGATGATGAATGGGTGATTAATGATAATGTTTCCTTTGATTATCCTACGAGTGTCGAATTGTTTGAATTTGTCGCCAATAGCGCTCTACACATGCCCTTGCATAAACCAAGCATGTCAGGTACATCTATGGAATGTTTGGAAGGGTCTGTCTTCGTGATCCCTCCATCCAAAAGGAGTCAATCACCAATTATATTTGGTAAAGCCCAGCTACAAAGGTCTATGATCACAGATTCAAGTTCAGACTAAGAGCCCCGCAAATTTTCAATTATGCACAGTCAGTACAGCATATGATGAGAAAAAAGGGATACAGCCTGCAGCGTAGGAATGGCCTGAATTTCAGAAAAGGACGACGTGGTTTTCTATGTAATTTTGTGCCAAAAGGAAAACTAACAAATTACTATGATAAAACACGCAGGGAGTTGAAATATGTTACACCTCCACCTTCTATATTAATTTGATCCGAAGACAACAAACCGATCCCATCATGCTTTGCCTCTTCCTCCCAGTGGGAGTAAGATGTCAGTGTGGGAATGATGTTCGAGAATCTCTTTGTTAATATGACTTCAAGAAGCCAATTGAAGCTTGCGAAAGCTATTGATGTTGAACCATGGGCTCAGCAACTAGATTTCCAGTGGGAAAAACGATTCAAACAACACGAACCACCTACTGAAGATAAGGTGATCCAGGTTAACTTGGGTAGTCAGGATCACCCTAAACCCATCTTTATAAGTGAGAGCTCATCACTTACAGAGAAAGAAGAATTGATAATACTCGTAAAAGAGTATATCGATGTCTTTGCATGGAACTATGATGATATGCCCAGACTTGATCTGCAAATAGTCATGCATCGTCTGAACTTCAAGCCTGACACCAAACCGGTCAAGCAACAACAAAGACGATTTCGCCCGAACATTATGGAAGTTACTGAGGCCAAAGTTTATAAACTCATCGTGTGTGGTTTCATACGGGAGGAACAGTATCCAGATTGGGTTGCTAACATTATTCCTGTTCTTAAGAAGAATGGAAAAATTCGGATCTATATTGACTACCGCGATCTCAATACAGCATGTCCTAAAGACGAATTCTTATTGCCCATCACTGATGTCATGATTGATAATACCTGCATATTCGAAAGACTATCCTTCATGGACGGCTTTTCAGGATATAACCAAATTAAGATGTATCCAGGGAATAAGAAACATACTTCATTCTAGACACCGTTAGGGGTATACTGCTATACTATGATGCCCTTCAGATTAAAGAACGCGGGGAGCAACTTATCAACGTGCAATGAGTATAATTTTCCACGACCACCTCTGAGAGACGGTAGAATGTTATATCGATGACATTGAAAAACACCTAGAGGGGGGGTGAATAGGTGTACTTGCTAATCTAGAAACTAAATGTGCTAAATGCGGAAGCTAATCCAAATTTGCAACACACTTAATATAACTCACAAGTGTAGCCGAATTCCCCGTGAAGAGCTCTGGACTAACTTCTCTTGATTCTCCTTGAATGGGTTGAGGTACTATGTGAAGCTCTTGTGGTTAAGTATAAGTGAGGCACACACAAACAACCAAGCATACACAAGATATAGCAATATGAAATATGCAAGGTATAATGCAAGCAATGTATGATATGAATAATGAATGATGCTTTGCACAAATAAATGAGAGAGAGAGAGAGAGTTGAGAGATAATGGATCAAACGCAAAGGCAAAGATATGTTTCGAGGTTCGAGCACCTAGCTCTACATCCCCGCCTACACCACCGTGTAGGATTTCCAATCCACTATCTCCCACCGAGGGAACCTCTACCGAAGAGGATTTGTTACAACACTAGGAGTACCGAACTCATCTCTCAAACACCGCCTCACAATCGAGGGGTAGGCCCGTAGCCAATACAACCACAACACCTCTACCGAAGAGGGTTACAAACACAAACTCCACCTCTCACTAGAGGGAGCAAACCACAAGCCTCAACCTCTACCAAAGAGGGAGCAAACACCAACCCAATACAACAACCTCAACCTCTACCAAAGAGGGAGCAACCAACAAATGAGGGTTTTTACAACAAGTGGTTCCAAAGACCACAAACTCTCTTTTCCACCAAAAACAAAGATCCTAATAGAATAGGATAGAAGATATAGCTCAAGTGGATATCAAGGTGTTTTAGAAATCAAGTAACAAAGAAAATACTTGGGAAAACTCTTGTAAAAGATAAAGAATGAAAACCAATGCAAATATCCCAAATTCCTATTTTCTTTGATTTTCCAAAACCCTTGAAAAACAATAAAGATGAAATCTTTTTGGCACTAAAACTCTTTTAAAAACTTGTTTAAACACAAAACAAACTCTGGTATTTTTCTTTTCAAAAGTCTTGTCAAAATAGCCCAAGAGATGGGGTATTTATAGCCCCATCAGAAAACTAGCCGTTAGGCTGATCTGGTAGCCTGACAGGCTACCGGTCGGCCGGCCCGGCCGACCACCAACAGTCTGAAATATGACCATTGGGCAAACCCGGTCGACCGCCCGGTCGACCCAAACAAACAGAGAGCACTGCTCTCAGGTCCGGTCGGCCGCACGGCCGACCGTCCCTGCGGCTGCCAAACGTGCACAGGCTTGTGCACGTCGGTCGACCCCAAGGGTCGACCGGCCCTTGGTGCGGTCGACCCTTGCGGTCGGCCGACCTGGCCTGTCAGCCACTGTTCTGAAACAGAAACATGGTCAGAAACAACATGTTAAAATATTTCTAAAAATTTTTTTATCTCTTTCAAAATTTCATAAAACTTGTTTTAACATTTTGTATTGAAACACAAACTTGTGATAAAAATTTCAAGACATATATCAACATATTCAAATTATTTTTGTGTCTTGCAAGTTTTATCAAAAATCAAAACATGTATTTTTATCAAACTTGAATTTTTCAATACATGAATAGGAAAGTCAAAATAAGTTTGTTTAAAAATTAAGCATGCATGTATAGAAAGGAACAACTATACATATATCAATTAAACTTGTTTTGATCAACTATTCATGTAAACCAAAAACTAAACATAAAACGTGTGTGTTTGTGCACTTGAGCATATCAACTATACTAAGCTTTACAAATGGATCTAAAACACGCTAAACTCTATGATACCTAAGTCTTCTTGACGATCTTCATCTTCAAGTCGACTCGGTCCAAAACTCCATCCATGGGCTAGGCATTGTGTGATCTTGAAGCTTGAGCCCTGGAATCACCATGAAAAGCTTCTAAACTCCTTGTTGAAGCTAATCACCAACTAATATCTTGGTTAATGATCTGAAACTTAAACAACACAAGATTATTAGTAAACATAACTACATGAGTTAATCATCATCAAAACTAGGGTGGAAGGCCTTTGGGCCAACAATCTCCCCCTTTTTGATGATGACAAAACTCATGGAGTTATATATGCATGGATTAAAGTTAAGCTTCAAGGAAGCTCCCCCTTAACTCATGCATAAACAAATAAACAATAGATATGCAATGAAAGCTCTTAAACATGAATGCATACATAGATATGCATAAACAATAAAAAGGTTCTACATACCAACGAAATGTTTAAAAACAAAACATGCTCTAGAAACCAATTAAAATTAAACTAAATTAAACTTAATATATGCAAAACACAAACATGCATATATAAAACTCATAAACTCAAAATTTTTCTCCCCTTTTTGTCAATCATTAACAAAGGGGTAAACAATCAAAACAAAACAAAATCTTCTCACCCTTTTTAATACAAAGAATCAATCATCAATAAAGGGTAAAAGCAAAACTAAATCAATAAATTTTTCTCCCCCTTTTTGTCTAAAACAAAAAACAAAACCAAATAGGGGTGACAATCAATTAAGATATCAATTGAAAATATGTCAATGAATAGCATCTTGATACCAATTGAAAGGAAACAAACAAAAAAAATATTGATACCAGTTTAAGCAAAACACATGAAAATCTTGATACCAATTTGAAATTAAACATAATAACTTTTGAATTGTCTAAACAAAAATTTTGATACCAATTGTAAATATTTTTCATTTTGAACATATGATACCAAATTTAAATTTTCAATCATAAAGTATGGGAGTACAAATACTGATTGAAAGACTAAATCAAATTTTCTCCCCTTTATGAAATACAAAATAAAACAATGCATAGGCTTGATACCAATTTAAAAGTAATCAATTGAAACAAAATTGAAGCTCAAGCTTAGCATAAGCACAAACATATATATGTATGAAAATAGATAACAATTTAATTGATATTCTTTAAAATGAAAGCATACATACATACAAACATATATGAGTATACAATAAAGGTAAAAATTGATACCAATTGAAAGAATTCAATGATACCAATTGAAATAACAATAAGATCAAGTGTATACATCATATTACTATACCTCCCAATCATGGTTCAAGTTTTAAATGATTTTTATTTTAAAGCATACATGAACATGATCTCCCATCCAACCTCCCATAGAAGGTAGGGGTTTCAAAAATAGATTTAAAAATAAGCTTTGTTTGAAAAACTCTACCAAAATGAAGAATACCGTAACTAGTTATAAGAAAAAGTTGTAAACTAGTACGAAATCCTTCAAGTAAGGAATAAAATAAATTATTTTTCATAAAACACATGCAAATCACATAGCACTTAAAACACTCAATATTCAATAAAGTCCATACATGCTCATGAAAACATACTCATGAGAAATATCTTAAAAAAATGGTAAGCATACAAGTAATGTGTGACATGGTATTATGAAATTTTCAATTAAGCTCAAAATTTCTTGAAACAATGAAAACATGAAAAGCTAAATTTTCATTAAAACAAATCTTCATATCAAGGCATATGTATGTTTTGTCAACACAAAAAGTATACATACATATCCCTAAACACAATTGAGGCCATATGTATAGATTTGCATGAAAGGCAAATGACTCAAGGGGTATATATGTATATCTTAAAGTTTGGCAAAATGAACATATACATGAAATGAAAACTCATAAAACAAATCCAAAAATAGGAATACAAGTTTAAAATGCATGAATCATCAAAACTAGACTATACTAGCACATCTAATGGGTTCAAATAAGCATTCAATCTCAAATATATATAGATTTATTTGTGGCCCACAATATGCACAAATATATACCTAGTCGTAATGAAAACTAACATCTAAACATGTAATCAACACATGAAGTATACAACCAAGATATAAATCAATCATGATAAGCATAAACATGATTATTATGAATATCCACATGTTATTAGATTTATGATGTACATGATAGCTAATCAAATACGAGAACACAAAATAATAATCCATATTAAACATGGGTGTCTCAAAATAACTAAACATGTATATCACAAATCTAACAAGCATGGCATTTTCATAGTAATAAAAAAAATCAAAACATGCTATAAACAATGATATGAAAAGCATGTAAACAATAAATAAGGAGTTAGAGATTCGATACCAAAACCAAGGAGGGCACCGCTCTAGTTCTCCAAAACATGGTGGTCCTCTCCACCAAACATCCCTTGAAAGTGATGCATCCAAATGATTTCCTTTAAGCTTTGGAACGCATCCACTTCAAAGTACCGCTACTCTCACGTCATGTGAGAGCCCACACCTACATCAAAAATAGGAGGGGTGGTCTTTGGTACCCATACTCTTTTGGGTCCATGGGGGTTAGTCCCTTCTCTAACCCAAACAAACTTATTTGCTAAATTTACATTATGTAATCTATCAAAGCAAAATTTAACAAGGTGGCCCTTACGTCCACAATGTGTACAAGTGTACACATGAGCATACATAGTGTGATGGTGTCCGTGAGGAGCATGAGTATGCCGTGATGGGTGTGCATGAAAAGATGGAACTTGTTTCTTTCGAAATAAAGTTTCCAAACGTGTATGCCCAACAACACATTGGCTCAAAGTGGAGCCCAAACAATCAATACTCTTCTTTAAAACATTTATATCATTATCAATTAAAGAAGAAATGTGGCATGCAATAGGTGTTCTAGGTGAAGCATGGCAAACATGTGCATCCATATTATTTTTCAAGGATTTATTTTTACTTAAACAAATTTCTAATTCTTTGAAATAAAATCAATTTCATTTTTCAAAAACATCATTTTCTTTTAAAACAAAATCAACTTTTGAAGACAAACTTTCATTCTTTTTCAAAGTGTTTCACAATCATTTTTAGATTTTAAAAAGTCATTTTCTTTAAGTGCAAGATCAAGTTGAGATTTTAATGAATCCCTCTCATTAGCAATCTTCTCTTTCTCTTGCAAAACAATATCAAGTCTAGCAATCAAATTTTTACTTTCATTATTAATGCCTAGACTTTTCTTTTTCAAAACATTATATTTTTCTATTAGTTTTTCACACACAATAGATAGTTCTTCATTTAAAGCATGGGGATCAATATTATCATCACATGAAGAACTAGCACTGTCATTACAATCTAAGTGGGGTTCCGAATGTACCTCAAGGGAGTCATTCCCTTGGACCATATAGCATTGTGAGTCGGATTCTCCACTAGACTCCTCTTCTTGTTGGATAGGCGGTTGAAGCTTGGAGGTGGTGGTTGTTGTCAACTTGTTCCACACTGCAAAAGCGGAATCAAGGTTAGAAACACTCATAAGATAATCTTTAGATAATGTGCTTCTAATGGCCTCAAGGGCTTGTGCATTGGCCCCTATATGCTTGCTATCACTAAGCTAGGATTCCTTGGTAATGGCAAGGTAAACCTTATGTCCTAGGGTTTGTAGATAAACGGTCATCCTAATCTTCCAAACAATGATGTTGGAAGGGTCAAACATAGGTGGGGTCATGAAGTCCATGGGTCCAAACTATATGTGTGCAAACAAGCAAATGAAAACAATAGATTAGCAAACAAATGGATCTCACTCCTAAGATGTTAAGCCTAATATCAGGAGCGTAGGCTCTGATACCAATTGAAAAACACCTAGAGGGGGGGTGAATAGGTGTACTTGCTAATCTAGAAACTAAATGCGCTAAATGCGGAAGCTAATGCAAATTTTGCAACACACTTAATACAACTCACAAGTGTAGCCGAATTTCCCGTGAAGGGCTCTGGACTAACTCCTCTTGATTCCCCTTGAATGGGTTGAGGTGCTATGTGAAGCTCTTGTGGTTAAGTATAAGTGAGGCACACACAAACAACCAAGCATACACAAGATATAGCAATATGAAATATGCAAGGTATAATGCAAGCAATGTATGATATGAATAATGAATGATGCTTTGCACAAATAAATGAGAGAGAGAGTTGAGAGACAATGGATCAAACGCAAAGGCAAAGATATGTTTCGAGGTTCGAGCTCCTAGCTCTACATCCCCGCCTACACCACCGTGTAGGATTTCCAATCCACTATCTCCCACCGAGGGAACCTCTACCAAAGAGGATTTGTTACAACACTAGGAGTACCGAACTCCTCTCTCAAACACCGCCTCACAACCGAGGGGTAGGCCCGTAGCCAATACAACCACAATACCTCTAGCGAAGAGGGTTACAAACTCAAACTCCACCTCTCACTAGAGGGAGCAAACCACAAGCCTCAACCTCTACCAAAGAGGGAGCAAACACCAACCCAATACAACAACCTCAACCTCTACCAAAGAGGGAGCAACCAACAAATGAGGGTTTTTATAACAAGTGGTTCCAAGACCACAAACTCTCTTTTTCACCAAAAACAAAGATCCTAATAGAATAGGATAGAAGATATAGCTCAAGTGGATATCAAGGTGTTTTTGGAAATCAAGTAACAAAGAAAATACTTAAGAAAACTCTTGTAAAAGATAGAGAATGAAAACCAATGCAAATATCCCAAATTCCTATTTTCTTTGATTTTCTAAAAACCTTGAAAAACAATAAAGATGAAATCTTTTTGTTACTAAAACTCTTTTAAAAACTTGTTTAAACACAAAACAAACTCTGGTATTTTTCTTTTCAAAAATCTTATCAAAATAGCCCAAGAGATGGGGTATTTATAGCCCCATCAGAAACTAGCCGTTAAGCTGATCTGACAGCCTGACAGGCTACCGGTCGGCCGGCCCGGCCGACCGCCAACGGTCTAAAATATGACCGTTGGGCAAACCCGGTCGACCACCCGGTCGACTCAAACAAAGAGAGAGCACTGCTCTCAGGTCCGGTCAGCCGCCCGGCCGATCGTCCCTGTGGCTGCCAAACGTGCACAGGTTTGTGCACGTCGGTTGACCCCAAGGGTCGACCGGCCCTTGGTGTGGTCGACCCTTGCGGTCGGCCGACCTGGCCTGTCAGCCACTGTTCTGGGATAGAAACATGGTAAGAAACAACATGTTAAAATATTTCTAAAAATTCTTTTATCTCTTTTAAAATTCCATAAAACTTGTTTTAACATTTTGTATTGAAACGCAAACTTGTGATAAAAATTCAAGACAAATATCAACATATTCAAATTATTTTTGTGTCTTGCAAGTTTTATCAAAAATCAAAACATGTTTTTTTTTATCAAACTTGGATTTTTCAATACATGAATAGGAAAGTCAAAATAAGTTTGTTTAAAAGTTAAGCATGCATGTATAGAAAGGAACAACTATACATATATCAATTAAACTTGTTTTGATCAACTATTCATGAAAACAAAAAACTAAACATAAAACGTGTGTGTTTGTGCACTTGAGCATATCAACTATACTAAGCTTTACAAATGGATCTAAAACACACTAAACTCTATGATACCTAAGTCTTCTTGACGATCTTCATCTTCAAGTCGACTCGGTCCAAAACTCCATCCGTGGGCTAGGCATTGTGTGATCTTGAAGGTTGAGCCCTGGAATCACCATGAAAAGCTTCTAAACTCCTTGTTGAAGCTAATCACCAACTAATATCTTGGTTAATGATCTGAAACTTAAACAACATAAGATTATTAGTAAACATAACTACATGAGTTAATCATCATCAAAACTAGGGTGGAAGGCCTTTGGGCCAACAGACATTGCTATCAAAAGTTTTGATAAGAATGACCATCTTCGTGACTTGAGATCAATGTTCGATATAATGTGGGCTCATCGACTGAAAATGAATCTGACAAAATCCTTCTTGGGGGTTTCGAGTGGCAAGTTCCTAAGCAGATAAGGTCAAAGCCATTCAGAGCATGCATCCACCTAAGAATCTCAAAGAACTTAGAGGCTGTAAGGCAGACTGGCTTACATCAGAAAGTTCATCGCAAATCTCTTAGGCCGTTGTTGACCGTTCACCCGACTCATGACAAAGGGTGTTTATTTTGTATGGAATCAAAACTGTCAAGAAGCTTACGAGGATATCAAAAGATGCCTCACTAAACCTCTAGTCTTGGTGGCTCCCGCACCAGAAAAACCTATCCTGCTTTATGTGAAAGTTATGGACCATTCTCTCGGTGTTCTGTTCGCTCAAAAGGACGATGATGGTCACGAACATGCTATTTATTATCTGAGCAAGACTCTGATAGGGGCTGAATCTCATTATAATCCCATTGAGAAGGAATGCTTAGCTATTGTCTTTGCTTTGCTATCCAAAAGACACGATATTACTTGGTTGGCCAAATCAGACATGTCATTTCTAGAGTGAATCCTTTGCGTCTCCTCATGACGAAATCAAGATCACTAAATTTAAGATTAGCTAAGTGGGCTCTCCTTTTATCACAGTACGACATGCTCTTTGTCCCTCAGAAGGCGGTTAAAGGCTAGGCGCTTGTAGATTTCCTAGCTGCCCACCCGATTCCGGAAAGCTCAAAACTTCATGAAGACATTCTAGATATGGTTTTCGAATCTAATATAACTTCAAAGGATAAAGTATGGCAGATGTTCTTTGATGGAGCATTAAGAATAGGCCGCAAAGGCAAGATCATTGCTGGTGTAGGGCTTGTATTTATTTCACCATAGAACCATGTCCTTCCTAGGGCGTTTTGATTGACAAAACTATGTTCCAACAATGTGGCAGAATATAACGCTTTACTCATCGGTCTTCAGCTCGCCCATGAAATGGGAAGGCGCTACCTCGAGGCTTATGGTGATTCAAAACTGATTATTAATCAAGTTAAAGGAGAATATGAGGTCCGCCATGGAGATTTAGTACCTCATGATTATGCAGTCATCAAAATGGCTAATTCGTTCGATGGCTTTTACATCGGTCATGTGTCTCGATCCTAAAATACTAGGGCCGACGCTCGGCTATACTAGCAGCTACGTTGGCCATACCAATCGACACAACGTATCATCTTATAGTGGCTACTCGACACATTGTTTGTCCTAAACATGTGTTAAAAACCAAGGAGGTCCATATCATCTCGATGGATTTTGAACCAAGAAACTGGCGATTTTTCCTTATTGACTATGCTTTGCATGATATACTGCCGGATGACCCTAAAGAAGCGGCATCTATCAGACGAAGGTCTCTCTGTTTCTACTATGATCCAATAGTAAAGACACTCTACCATCGCTCATATGACGGTATCCTCCTCCGTTGCCTTTCTAATTTAGAGGCACAAGAAGTACTTAAAGAAGCGCACGATGGCATATGCGGAGCTTATCAGCTAGGTCCAACACTCAAGGATCGATTGCACAAGCTTGGATATTATTGGCCAACCATGATAGCTAATGCCATCAAATATGCACGAAGGTGTAAAGCCTGCCAAATCTATGCAGACTTTATACATCAGCCTCTCGAGTTGCTCTATCTAAATGTTGCTTCGTGGCCATTTGAAGCGTGGGGAATTCATGTCATAGGGCTATCAGCCCCTCATCAACAAAAGGTCATCAGTTTATCTTAGCAATAACCAATTACTTTTCAAAGTGAGCAGAGGCTATACGACTTGTGGAAGGTAAAACTTCCAACGTGGTTAATTTTATCAAACATCATGTCATCCATCGATTTGGTGTTCCTAGGCGGATTATCCATGATAACGGTCCCCAATTTGTAAGCCAAGTATTCTATAGGTTATATGATGAGTACCGGATTCAGAGTGTGGCATCAACCACTTATAACCCTGCTGCTAATGCTTGGCGGAAGCATTCAACAGATAATTATCAAGCTACTCAAAAAAATTCATTTCATCAAATAAGCGAGATTAGAATGAGAAGCTTGGTGAATGTCTTTTGGCCTACCGAACCACAATTCTGACCCTGACAGGCAATACGCCTTTTCTCTGGTATACGGGTGCGAAGCAGTCATACCATTAGAAATTCAGATGTCGTCATTACGAGTCGCCTTGATGACCAGAATGACAAAGGAGGACAATGATCGGTTATGTCCTCAAGAGCTTGAGGCCCTAGACGAGAAGCAACTATAAGCTTAACAACATATTGAGTTGAATCAAGTGCGAACCTTGAAGGCCTTCAATAAGAAGGTTAAGCAAAGGGTTCTCCAGAAAGGAGATTTGATTTTAACTGTCAGACGACCGATGATCATGACGCACAAAACCAAAGGCAAATTTCAGCCCAAATGGGAAGGACCATTCGTGATAGAAATAGTCTATTCAAATGGAGCATATCGCCTTATAACCCCAGACGGTGTTACGCTCATGATGCCAATCAACGGCAGGTTCTTAAAGAAGTATCCTTGATAAGATTCTTCTTATCATCAAGTTAACATTACACCTCTGATCAAGACCTTCAGATCCAAGATATTTAGAAAGAGCGCTCCTCTCTTCCTCTAACGGGATTATAGTACCATAAACCAGTGTCGAGCCGATAAAACACCGATTGCATTAGAAAAGAATCAAGGTTATGAACTTTAATTTTAGCCTTTTCACTCTTCTCTAATTCATTGTCGACTAGTGTCGAGCCGATCGAACACCAATGACATTGAAAAAGAAACAAGGGATCAAGTTATTTTAGCCTTATCACTCTTCTCTAGTATATAACATGTACCTATCTTCAACTTAGAAGAGTAGGTCATATTTTGAAGTCAAGCACGCCAAAGCAACAATTTCAGACAGATAGCTTATTTAGCCTAACTTTTTGACATATAGTGGCAGTATACCTCCCCGTTCCTCTTCGATCGATCGAAGATCGACCTAACGACAAAAGATCTGATCGATCAAATGAGTTTATCGGATTGAAGAAGGTTCGTGACATATCCCTCTGTAGATCTTTCTAATACGGAAACAAGATAAGGATTAACAGAGAGTCCATAATCTTTAGATCAAGATCTCGTAGAATTTGTGTCCATTCCTTTAATCTCCAATCCACCTATAGAGTGAAAACCTAGGGGAAACATCATGTTATTCAAAGTAACAAAATAATACAACGCCTCTAATGGCTAAGGATAGAGGAAGATGTTGGCCTTTAAGCCCACATAAGTCCTTGAAAACTCATCATGCTGAGGGAAATAGCATGACTAGCCCAACTCAAATGGTACTTAATAAAGGCATATCAAATTAGTTGACAGCTGAGGATTTGCTAAAAAATCCTAAGGGACCTGTTCCCATTTGATTCCTCTCGAAAATTACTTATCAATTCCCGTCCACGGAATGGTAGGACCACATAAGAAGATATTCATTTTCCTGGCGAAATAATGAGTCAAACCTATCATGATCAAACCTCTGATGGTAAGTCTAACATACTCACCGGTGGATAAAATCAACATCTTCAATAGAATGACATGGTTCACTCAAAATTACTGTTATGTTCAAACATCTCTAACAGTAACAGAATCCTTGTCATGTTAACATTACACCTCTGACAGACTGCTTTACAAATCTTGTTTTAAATCCCCACAGAGTTCTCTGACATATAATCTTCATGAGGTTCATATTTCTTAGCTCCCCAACGAGTCTCTATTAGACTCTCTTCAAAGTCTATTATTTCCCGCTTAGTCCCCAATGGACTTTCTTGGTTGTTACGTTAACAACACATCTTTGACAATTCTTCCTAAAAATATCCAAGGAGATATCAATTTTCCATAGAATTTATGAACAAACTCTATTTCCTTCAGTGGAATTCTTTCCTTTTACCATTACGTCCAGCCTATCACCTCTGAACGGTAGAAATTTAGAGCTTGGTGGTTTCTCGATCGGTTATGTTCATTATTATCTCTGAACCGATAGATAACCAAGTCTCATCATTCAGTCCAGTAGGGACCATGTCTTTGCTATTATATCCAGTTCGCGACCTCTGAACGGCAAGGTTTTGAGTATAGCAACTCCCAATCAGTTATGTCCATATTATCTCTGAACGATGGGTACCTAGATCTCTCTCTCTCTCTCTTATGTTACTTCAACTGTCATATCCAGTTCACCACCTCTGAACAGATAAGTCTATAACTTTGTTCTCCTTCCCTCTATCAAGGCTGAGAGTTCTTGCTGTCATGTAAACATTAAACCTCTGAACATCAGATTGCGAATCTGAGATCCCTCAGTTGGTCATGTCCAGTCAACCGCCTCTGAACCAACAGGAGTCCAGATTCAATCTATCTCTATAGTCCCTGATGGACTAGCTGCCAAGTTAATACGACTACCTCTGGCAGCAGATCTGAAGTTTAGTGTGTCTTAGTCTACCATGTCCAGTTTATCACCTCTGAATAGATGGGTTCCTAAAATCGGGTTCACCTCTATTTTGTCATCATGTCCAGGTCATCACCTCTGAATGGCAAAATTTTTCATAGCTAGTTTGTCACTTTCAATTGGAAAAACCTAAGCTTCATTTGTCTTAGTTCAGTAAGAACTATCAAAGGTTGTGGTGTCTATTTCATCATAACCTATTCATAAATCTGATGATCTTTAATCTATTATGTTAATATTTACCTCTGAACAGTAAAGATCATCAAGCTCATTCTTTCCATCCTCATCTCAACATGATTTGAGTTGCGCCATTTATTTAGTAACTAATTCTATCGGTTCAGCACCTCTGACTAGATTAGTTATACCATTATTTTCCTTTCTTTTTGAGGATTGTAGTACAACTTGAAAGTAAGAATTGCAAATTCAGAAGATAAATAAGTTGGAAATAAAACAGAGGAGTCATATAAAATTATTTTTTTTATTGATTCAAAAAGGGGAGATAAATGGATTACAAGCTAGGAGGGTGCTTCATAAGACTTAATCCCTTCTTCAAGGATGGCCAGCTGATTAGTCTACAGTTCTGTATTATTATATCATATTTTTCTACCGATTTATGAATAAAATGCCGGTCTAAACCGTCTTTTGGTCTCTCTTGCAGATAATCAAGACAATGAGGGCAAAAGGGTAATAAGAGCTTAATTAAACCCATTTTTGGGTAATTAAATCCGCATTTCTTAGAGGCCAAGTAAGGTATCTTCTAGAAGATACATTGAACTTAGACTCTTGCGCATGTTAGACGAATATACGGATGAAAATACCGAATCGGAGCATATCTAGAAGGTCCCGAAGGGCCGCGAATCCCCACACCAAAATCAGGGACCTAGGTCCCTGATATTGCAGTGGAAACGCGGCAATAGCCCAGTTTCTATGGTAAGGTGTGGGGCCACGTGTCGATCTTCGACGCGTGGCCTTGTCTCGTCTTCTGAAACCTCCTTTTGCCTATAAATATGATATGGTTTGGCTAAAACGCAAGCAGATTTGAATTTAGGCTAGGTTTCTATATTTTAGTGTAGGATAGTGTAGGTGTTCTTCTTCTTTTATTTTGTATTTTCATTTCATTTTTAGATCTTATAGTGTGGCAAGAGATTCAGAGAGAGATAGAGAGATATTGATGTCATAGATGGTGACAATCTATGTAAAGGTGTCTCCTTTCTTCTCCACTGCAATCTTCTCCATCTTCTACATGATTTTTGGTTAACTTCTTCTTCTTATGACAATCTAACTACTAACCACTAACTATCTAACCACTTACTTGATAATCCATATGAATCTAATAGCCTCTACAAGGCCTTGCTCTTGCAAGAGCCATTGATGGCTCATGATGATGGATTCTAACATTCTAATATTCTAACACCTAACCCACTAACTTGCTAACTTGAAATGTCTTCTTTTCTCATGCTCACCTCTAACCAGCTTTGATGATTTAATAATAGCTTGCAACTTGTTATGTGGTATTGATGTATTGTTTGAATATAGAAGAACAATCTTATGGGCCATGCTCCATATCGTCTCTTGAAGCCAAGGATTAGTAATGGCCAAGGATCCATGTGAGGCAACTATCACTAAGAGGTTAGCAAGGTTAGTGGAGCAATTGGTAGTTAGTAGCCATGAGTTTCCTTTTACTTTGTTTTAAAAATCAATTCCAAACTCTTTTATCATTTTTTCTATCATTGTTTTAACCATCCTTTTAGTTCACCTTTATTTCATTTCTTTACCACAAGCTTCATCTTCTTTTCTGTTTTGTTTTTCAAACCACTTCTCTTTCATTTTCACATCGCCGTTTTACCGCCTTCTCCATCTATCACTTCTGAATTTATCTTCTTTTATTTTCTTTTTCATTCTTTTAACAAAGAAGAACTATTAATAACCGACGTGAATAAAAACTGTTAATGCTTCTATCGCCTTCCGTCCATGTGGATTCGATCCGTTGAGCCAATGCTATGACGGAAGTATCGAGGGAACATTAGCACATAAGCTTTTACATTGATTTCACAAAATACACATTTTAGAGTGCTGGTTCCGCTCCGATCACTAGCCTATTCTTCCTCTCCTCGGCAGCTTGATGAATGCCTGCGACCTCAACTCGGCCTCATTAAAGTTCGCTGTCTGGGACAGACGCCTCAATTTCATCCAAAGTTATCCTCTATGCCAGCTCCTGCTGCAAGACTTCGTCGCTTTGGGCTTTAAGTTGCTCTAGCTGAGCGATCTCCTCAAGATGCACCGGTTCTGCCTTGGACAGAAGAAGATTGGCACTCTTGATCATCTCCTTGGCCTTCTCAATCTTATTCTCAGCGTCGAGAAGAGCACTATTAGAAGCATCTATGGCATTGCCAATTTTTACTTTCCTTGTCTCTAAGGATTTTAAATCTGAAGATATTACCTTAGCTGCTTCCTGTGCAACAAGATGAGCTTCACGCATCTGAAAAGTAAGGCATTCAAGCTGTTCATTAACTGAAGAGTCCAAATCTTAATTGCTGAGATGATGCTATTCGTCTACATCCCTTTCAAGCCTCTCTACCAGAAGCTCCAATGCAGCGGCCTGGTCATCCCCTCCAAAGTCTCGAATGCTTTCAATATTTCGAGAGAGGACCACCTTTAAAGTAAAAAATTGAGGGAGTCGAGCTCTTCAAGACCAAAGCAACAGATTGCTTCAAGCCCTTGTAGAAGTTGTCAACTATCTCAGACATAAATTCTTTCTCGGCTTCAACTACTCCCGGTGAATGAGTGGCCCCTGAAGACAAAGCTTCCACTGGCTTCACTGACATAACAGTGAGGAGATGGAAGAAGCACTGGCTGGAGAAAGACAAGGGATCACCGGTGATCTTGGAGGAGTCCTCATTGAAACCAGTACACCAGCCACGATGGAAGTAGGACTGGTAACTATTTTAGGAAGAACTGGCTCAACAACCAGTGTCAGAGACGTAGAGTTGGTAATTACCTTCAGCCCAATGGTTGTCAGGATAGGCAACGTCAAAGAAACCACTGGTATCTCACTTATCAATGAATTTGGGAGCGAGATTGGTTCTTCCTCAGTCTTATTAACTCCACCAACAGGCTCAAGTCGATAAGAGGGCAAGTTGTGATACAAGACATCTAACTCGGCAGCGTCCATTGTGCTTGAAGTACTTACCTCACCCCTAATTCTCTTAGGAAAATTAGCTGGCTCCCTTAAAGTCGATGCACCCAAAGGTGGAACACCTGTGATAAGACTTTGTTGAAACAAGGCATAATGAATATCATGAGAAAGTTGCTTACAAAAGATTAAAGTATTACTGGGAGGCGATACCGCCTCAAGTGCCTCAGCCGCAGTCTCTCTCTGGACTTCTTCGATGGCAGTGCTTATCTCACTGGGCACCATAGAAAAGATTTTGGCAGATGCAAGAGGGACATTTAGCTCACCTTCACTCGCCGGAGCCTCTATGGTCCATCTTATAGAGCTTGAGGCCATTGGACTTCCTTTCGAGGTCCCAGCACCTGAAAGACCGACGTCAGTCGCGTCACCTCTGAAATCTTCTAAGACGATGAAATAGCTGGCCTCGCCACCTTCCTTATAAGTGAACAGAGGATCATAATAATTCCCCTGTTCTCCTGCAGCCTCGGCTCCTGGTTCTCTTGCAGTCTCGGTTCCTGAATCATGGGATAAACAAGTGAGCCGTACAAGATATATATGAACATGTCAAAAAAAATGAATGAAACTGGTCTTATCCAGGTCGGGAACAGCTTTATCAGTAGTCTACTTCTGCGCTGATAGCTTAATAACTAATAGAGCAGGAGGAGGATGTTGGCCCAAGGTTACAATCACCCAGTTTTTGAATTTTAATGATTACAAAACATATATAGTTATCTATACTAATCATATTTTAATGTTTAAGTATGTTTCAGGGTTCTAAGGATACAAGATGTGTTCTTCC
>JAVJIF010005393.1:0-173690 GCA_038442645.1 Agave tequilana
CCGAGGGAACCTCCACCGAGGAGGATTTATTACAACACAAGGAGTACCGAACTCCTCTCTCAAACACCGCCTCACAACCGAGGGGTAGGCCCGTAGCCAAACAACAACCAACACCTCTACCGAAGAGGGTTACAACCAAACTCCACCTCTCACAGAGGGAGCAAACCAATCACCCGATCAACCTCTACCAAAGAGGGATACAACAAGAACAAGGGGTTACAACTTGTGGTTATAAAGACCACAAACTCAATCTCTTTTCCCAAAACAAAGATCCTAATAGAATAGGATAGAAGATAAGCTCAAGTGGAAATCAAGGTGTTTTGGAAAACAAAAACTCAAGAAAAAATCTTGGGAAAACTCTTGGTAAATGATATAAGTGAAGAACAAAACAAATCTCCCAAATTTCTATTTTTCTTTGATTTTTTCAAAAAACCTAAAAACAAATAAGATTGGAAGTTTAAAGCTCAAAAAACACTTTTGAAAACTTGTTTTTAACACTGAGGAAACATCAATTTTTTCTCTTGTAAAAACCTTAGCCAAAATCCAATCAAATGGGGTTTTATATAGGCCAAACCCTGAAACTAGCCGTTAGGCTGATCTGGCAGCCTGACAGGCTAGCGGTCGACGTCCGGTGTCGACGCCAACGGTCATATTTCTGACCGTTGGGGCAATCCAGGTCGACCGCCCGGTCGACCGCCCAGATACAGAGAGCAGACTCTCTGATCCGGTTGACCGCCCGGTCGACCGCCCAGATACAGAGAGCTAGGCTCTCTGGTTCCGGTCGATCGCCCGGTCGACCGGGCCTGTGTCTGCCAGACGTGCACAAAGCCTGTGCACGTCGGTCGACCGCAACGGTCGACCGGCCCATGGTGCGGCCGACCGTTGCGGTCGACCGACTGGCCTGTCAGCCACAGCCTGGGTCAGAAACTGAGTCAGAAAAACAGATTTTTTATATTTCTAAAAACTTTATCTCTTCTAGAAATCCCCAAAATAGTTTAACATTTTGCATTGATATAAAACATGTGATAAAGTTTCAACTCAAATATCAAGCAATTCAAAACAATTTTTGTGTCTTATCATTTTTACCAAAAAAACAAAAACTTGTATTTTACCAAACTTGTATTTTCAATAGGAAATCTGATTTTTCCTAAAAACTCATTGAATAGACATATCAAAATAAGTTTGTATAAGATATGAAGCATGTATGTATATTGAACATTACTAATATACATAAAAACCATTTAAACTTGTTTTGATCAACTATTCATGAAAACCAAATCCAAAACCAAAACGTGTGTGTATTGTGCACTTGAGCATATCAACTATTCTAAGCTTTACACATGGATCTAAAACTCAATCTAAAACTAGGATACCTAAGTCTTCTTGACGATCTTCATCTTCAAGTCGACTCGGTCCAAACACCGTGATCCAACGAGCAAGGCTATGAATGATCTTGACGCTCGGGCTCGGGAATCACCAAGTGAAAGCTTCCAAACTCTCCTTTTTGAAGCAATCACCAACTAATATCTTGTTATATGATCTGAAACTAAAATCACAAGATTATTAGTAAACATAACTACATGAGTAATCATCATCAAAACTAGAGAGGAAGCCTCTGGGCCAACAACAAGGGAGAGTGCCTTTCTAGGTTTGGTAACGATCCCTAACTCTCATTTATTTACATGCTTTCCATTTCATTGTTTATAGCATGTTTTATTGTCTATTGATTATTATGAAAATGCCATGTTTATTAGACTCTTGACATGCATGTATAGCTTTTGAGACACCTATGTTTAATATGGATCATATTTTTGTGTTCTCACCATTGTTAGCTATCATGTTAATCATAGCTCTAATAACATGTGGATTTGCATAATAATCATGTTTTTGTTTATCATGATGATTTTTGTCTTGTTTATACTTCATGCTTTGAATATATGTTTAAATGTTAGTTTTCATTAAAAACTAGGTATATAATTGTGCATATAGTGGGTCACAAATAAATCTATATATGTTTGTGCTTGAATGCTTATTTGTTCCATTAGATGTGCTAGTATAGTCTAGTTTGATGATTCATGTATTTTAAACTGTATTCCCATTTTGGATTTGTTTTATGATTTTATGTTTAACTTCATGCATATGTCCATCTTGTCTAAACTATTAGATATACATGTATATCCTTGAGCCACGTGCCTTCATGTATATTATTGTGGACTCATTGTGTTTGGATATGTATGTATACTTTAGTTTGTATAAGACATACATATACCTTGAAGATTAAATAAGTTTTGATGATTTCTTGTTTCAAGGAATATTGAGCTAAATTGAATACTTTCATGATCTGTTCTTCCATTGTTTTGTACACTCACATTTCTTGTTTACTCATGTTTTTTTTCATGAGTTATTTATGCTTCATTGATTATGAATGTTAGCTATTTGTGAATTCATATTTTTATGAAAAATAATTTGTTTTTATTCCTTACTTGAAGGATTTCGTACTAGTAATAAGTTTTCCATTTAACTAGTTCGTATTCTTCATTTTGATAGAGTTTTTCAAACATACTTCAATTTTAAACCCATTTTTGAAAACCCCTACCTTCAACGGGCGGTTGGTGGGATGGGAGACCATGCCTATGTATGCTTTACATTGAAAATCCATTTAAACATAAGCATGAAATGGGAGGATAGGAATATGAGATATACATTTGATATTATTGTTGTTTTAATTGGTATCATTGGATTTCTTCAATTGGTATCAATTTGACCTTTCTTGTATACTCATATATGTTTTTATGTATGTATGCTTTCAATTCCAATAGTATCAATTTCGATTGGTATTAAATTTTTCATACATATATATTTGTTTATGCTTAAGCTTGTATGTTTAAATGAATATCATGTTTCAATTGATTAGTTTTCAATTTGTATCCTAAACAAGCTTATGCATGTTTTTAGTTGGTTTTTCATAAAGGGAGAGAAAACTCATATTTTAGTTTTCAATTGGTATTTTGTTCCCTTACTTTATGATAGAAAATAATAATTTCAATTGATATCATATGTTTAAAATGAACAATTATTTCAATTGGTATCAAGATGTTGTTTTTCATTTTTAAATTGGTATCAAGAGGCACTTCATTGACATATTTTTTAATGGTATCATGTTTAATGTCACCCCTTATTGACTTTGTTTTTGTTTTAACAAAAAGGGGGAGAACATTGTTTTATTGTTTTGACCCTTTTGTTGATTCTTTGTTTCGAACAAAATGGGGAGAAAAACTTATTGTTTTGGTTTTTACCCCTTTGTTGATGATTGACAAAAAGGGGGAGAAAGATTTTGAGTTTGAGTTTTATATGCATATTTATGGTTTTGCATATATTAAGTTTAATTGGTATCTAGAGCATGTTTACATGTTTTGTTTTTATTTGAAAATTTCAAGTTTGGTAAAAGAGCTCTTATGTTTTATGCATACCTAGAAAATTTCAATTGATATAAGAGCATCTTATGTTTTATGCATGTCCATGCATGTTTCATGTTTAGCATGCATTGCATATTTATGTTTCTTTGTTTATGCATGAGTTAAGGGGGAGCTTCTTTGAAGCTTAACTTTAATCCATGCATATATAACTCCATGAGTTTTGTCATCATCAAAAAGGGGGAGATTGTTGGCCCAGAGGCCTTCCACTCTAGTTTTGATGATGATTAACTCATGTAGTTATGTTTACTAATAATCTTGTGATTTTAGTTTCAAATCATGTAACAAGATATTAGTTGGTGATTGTTTCAAAAAAGAGGAGTTTGGAAGCTTCACTTGTGATTCCCGAGCCCGAGCGTCAAGATCATTCATAGCCATGCTCGTTGGATCACGGAGTTTGGACCAAGTCGACTTGAAGATGAAGATCGTCAAGAAGACTTAGGTATCCTAGTGTTTAGTGTGTTTAGATCCATTTGTAAAGCTTAGTATAGTTGATATGCTCAAGTGCACAACACACACGTTTTATGTTGGATATTGGTTTTTCGTTTTTGGCTTAACCAATATTTGTTTTCATGAATAGTTAATCAAAACAAGTTTAATTGGTTTATGTATAGTAGTTTCATTCTATACATGCATGCTTAACTTTTAAAACAAACTTATTTTGATATGTCTATTCATGAGTTTTAAGAAAAATCAGATTTTCTATTGAGAAAAATCCAAGTTTGATAAAATACAGTTTTTAGTTTTTGGTAAAAATGATAAGACACAAAAATAGTTCAAATTACTTGATATTTGAGTTAAAATTTTTATCACATGTTTATATATCAATGCAAAATGTTAAAACTATTTTGGGGATTTTTAGAAGATTTTTAAGTATTTTTAAGAATATTTTTAAACTGTTTTTTTGTCCCAGAAATTTTGGCTGCCAGGCTTGGTGGTCGACAGGGCCGGTCGACCGTGTTCCAGAGCCGGTCGACCGGTCGGGTCGACCGACGTACACAGCCTTGTGCACATTTGGCCAGGCATCTGGGCCGGTCGACCGGACAGAGAGCTTTGCTCTCTGTAAATCTGCGGTCGACCAGGCGGTCGACCAGGATGCTCCAACGGTCATATTTATGACCGTTGGCGGTCGACCGGGCAGTCGACCGCCAGCCGTGTCAGGCTGAGAATTCAGCCTAACGGCTAGTTTTGTATTGGGCCTATATGAAGCCCATTCCTTTGGGATTTTGGCCAAGATTTTTAGAGCAAAAATTTTCCCATTCTCTGGTTTTAAAAATAAGTTTTCAAAAGTGTTTAAAGAGCAAAAAGATCAATCTTGTTGTTTTTAAGTGTTTGTTATTTTCAAAGAAAATAGTTTTTTGGGAATTGGTTTCTTGTTCTTCATTTCTATATCAATTTGGTATTTTCCCAAGAGATTTTCTTTGATCAAAACACTTTGTTTTTCCACACTTGAGCTATCATCTATCCTATCTCTATTAGGATCATTTTGTTTGTTGAAAAGAGAGTTTGTGGTCTTTGTAACCACTTGTTGTAAAAACCTTGCTTTGATTGGGTTGCTCCCTCTTTGGTAGAGGTTGAGGATTGTGGTTTACTCCCTCTTGGTGAGGTGGAGTTGGAGTTGGTTTGTATCCCTCAAGTGTAAGGTGGATTGGTTGTTGTTTGGCTACGGGCCTACCCCTTGGTTGTGAGGTGGTGTTGAGAGAGGAGTTCGGTACTCCTAGTTTGTAACAAATCCTCCTCGGTGGAGGTTCCCTCGGTGGGAGTCCTCGGTGGACAAGATAGTGGATTAGAAATCCTTCTCGGTGAAGGCGGGGACGTAGAGCTAGGGGCTCGAACCTCGAAACATATCTTTGTGTTTGCGTTTGGTCCATTGTCTCTCAACTCTCTCTCTTTTATTTGTGCATTGCATCTTCATAGCATCATATCATATTTGCTTGTGTTGAGCATTGATTCATATTGCTTACCCTTATATGCTTGGATTGTTGTGTGTGCCTCACTTATATTTAACCACGAGAGCTTCATATAGCACCTCAACCCTTATCTAGGGGAATCAAGAGGAGTTAGTCCAGAGCCCTTCACGGGGAATTCGGCTACACTTGTTGGTTGTATTAAGTGTGTTGCGAATTAGTTTTAACTTTCGCATTTAGTTTCTAGATTAGCCATATCACCTATTCACCCCCCTCTAGGTGATTTCAAAGACTAGTTCACTCGGTTTGATAATTATCTCTATCCTCCTAACTTTGTTTACGTTTATATGCTTTCATATTTTAGATTGATGATTTTTAGCATGTCTTGATTTTCATGCTCATTAGAATTAAATGCAATATTAATTAAACTTGTGATATACATAGATAGTATCTGAGATACACTCATGTTTATATGAATCCATATCCTTTATATTCTCACTATAATTTATCTTTTGTGTATATCCTACTGTTAAAAAACTTGCATTTATGCTGATGATCATATTTGTTTATTTACCATATTTTGATGTTTTGGATGCATATCATGTTTTGATTACATGTTTAGATGTAATTTTTATTAAAACTTGTATTTATACTTGTACAATTAGTGAGCTACACTTGATTCGTATGTTTAGATGCTTTATTGTTTTTGTGTACTCATTACATGTACTTGTATGACCTAATTTTGATGACTCTTGTATTTATACTTGTAATTCCTATAATTGTTTATATCACTCTTGTTCACGTTTTCATTAAAATGTGTTTAGCTTCATATATATGTAAATTTTATTTAAAACTATATGATATACATGTTGTATCTTGAGTCACTTGCATTACATGCCATGTACTATTTTATGAACTCAATTGATGTTTGAATAAATATGTATGCTTTGATTTTGACAAAATATACATATACCTTGAAGTTTATGTTTCTTGAATAGTCCTGATGAAAATAGAATTTTTTTTTATGGTTTCATGTTCATGAAAAAGGAGCTTCATGTGTTTTCATGAGATTGAGCTTCATTGATTTGTATCCATGATTATTTTCTTACATGATTCTTGTATACTCGATATATCTTTTGTTTACTCATGATTTTAATTCATGAGCCTATATGTGCTTCATAGATTTTGGGTGTCAATTATTATATATTTAGCATATTTTTATTTTATATATATATTATATATAATATATATATATAATATATATATATATATATATATATATATATATATTATATATTTGGATCACGTGTTAATTCAAGAGCTCGCACGTCAAGATTGTATCAACTACTCGAGATAGAGTCAAGGTCTTTGAATCGCGTTTTGGATCAAGTCTACTTGGATAAGAAGACTTGAATCTAAGTTTGTTTGTTTAGATATTTCTTTAGATCTTGTGTAAGGATAGAATAGTTTTGAATTGGTCAAGTATATACACACACATAAGTCTATAGTTTGGTTCTCGGTTTACCATTTCGCTTTCAAGATTATATCTATTTAGTTTTAAGTTTTGTGTTTCGGTCTAACATGTATACGTTTTTAGTTTCGGATCTTCAAGTATGCATCTTTCTGTTCCATGAATAGATTTCATCAAAATAAGTTTACATAGTTTATATTTGTATTGGATTTCATCCATATGCATTTATACTTCATATGTTAGAAAAACTTATTTTGATGTATCTAGTTCATATGTTTAAGTTTTGTTTTTATCAAAACTTATTTTGATTTTTATTATAAAAAATAAGTATATTTCATCTACTATGTGTATTGGATTCTATCCATGCACATCATGCTTCAAATGTCTTTCAATATCTTATTTTTGTATTTATACAAGTTTATAGAAAAATTGATTTTCAATTCAAAGTTTAGTTTTTGAAAAATACGATTTTTAGTTTAAGCTTTAATTTCTATACCTCAAAAATAGTTCACATGTTTGTAATATATGTTGATTTTTAATCACATATATTTGTATTTCAATTTATTTACATGAACTTATTTTTGTGGAATTTATAAGGATTATTGGAATTTTTATGAGTTTTTGAAGTTGGTTTTAACCCTTCAAAATTTGGTGTTTGGGCTACTTACGGCCGAACGACCGGTCGACGGAAGCAAGGCTCGGTCGACCGGGCGATCGACCGACATGCACATAAGCATGCACATGCCCAGAACCTTGGCTCGATCGACCGACCGGTCAACCGTAGTAAGGAGCAGTCAACCGACCGGTGGACTGACTGGCTCACCCAACTTTCGGGTCGACCGAGCGGTCGACCGACAGAGAGTTAAAACTCTCTCTGCCTTGGGGGCGGTCGATTGGGCAGTCGTCCGATCAACCAGGTGGTCGACTGATGTGCACAGAAACGTGCACATGCCCAGAGTCTTGGCTCGATCGACTGACCGGTCAACCGTAGCAAGGAGCGATAGACCGACTAGCTCACCCAACTCTCGGGTAGGGGCCGGTCGACCGAGCGGTCGATCGACAGAGAGTTAAAACTCTCTCTACCTTCGGGGCGATCGACCGGGCGGTCGACCGACAGGCCAATTTGGCCTAGATTCTGCCTCTAATGGCTAGTTTTTGGTTGGCCTATATAAAGGGTTTTCTTGGCCAGTCTTCAACAAGATTTTTAATAAGATTTTAAGATTCATTTTGTCTACTTTCTGAAGAGTTTTTAAATAAGTTTTGGTGCTAAAATTCTTTATCCTTATTTGTTTCAAAGTTTTAGAAAATCAAAAGAAAACATGTTTGGGATTCTAGTTTCTTGTTCTATATTTCAATATCATTTTTAGAGTTTTCCCAAGTATTTTCTCTTTGTGTTTCTTTTTCAAAATCTTTGTTCACTCACATACTTGAACTTTTCATTGCAAATCTATCCTCTAGGATATTGTATTGTGAGAGATTTCGTTTGCGGTCTTTTTAGATCACCAAGGCTTGTTTGTGATCTTTGGATCACCAAGTTATAATCTTTTCTTTACTTTGTGCTTGGCTTAGTGCCTTCCTTCTTGTGTAGAGATGTGAAAGTAGGAGTTGTGTACTTCTTATTTGTATTATTATAATTTCTCGGTGGAGGTCCCTTTGTGGAAGGTCCTATGTGGATATAGTGGAAGCCCTTCTGTGTGAAGGCAGGGACATAGAGCAGTGGCTCGAACCTCAAAAGATATACTTGTATTTGCGTTTGGATCTCTCTATCTCTCAACTATCTACTTTTTTATATCTTGTATTGTTATTATTGCTTATATCCATACATGCTAGATATTGCTTGTGTGCCCACACTAGTATTCAACCAAGAGAGTTATTGAAGCATTTCAACTCATAATTTAGAGGAATCGTGAGGAGAAGTTTTAGTGCCATTCACGGGAATTTGGACTCACTCTTGTGTAGGATCTATAAATAATGGCAACACAAACACTTCAACAGAGATGAATAGCATTTAAATAAAAATACTTGCAAGAAAAGGATAATACACAGAATAAATTTCAAAAAAAAATGCAAATACAAACATGAGAGATTTTATCCTGGTTCGGTCCTCATGACCTACGTCCAATCCCCATGTAACCCGCTTGAGATTATCCTTATCCTGATTTTGATTCACCCAAAATTAACTCTTGTATACACTTGACAAAACAACCTTTGCCAAATCTGTACAACTCTTCTCTACACTAAGAAGACAATAATTCTTTGTACACCTCTTCTCTATACCAAGAAGATACTCTTGTACAACTCCTCTTTTATAAAGTATCCTATAAGCCTTGAAACTTGTATGTGATCATGAACAAGGTTTCTTATAGGTGAACTCTCAAATTCTTCACAATGGAATTAGAATTGTGTGAAGAAATGAAAGTGAAAACTAATTTTCTGAAAATAGAATTTTTCAACAGAGTTTAGACAAAAAACTAATATTTTTAATTGGTGTATTCATCCTAGGACAACATCCCTATTTATAGGTGAAATGTATGGTCAGTTATGAAAGTTTTCGACTTAAATTTAAAAATTAGAACGTTAGATAAACAACAGAAAATTAATAACTGATTAACAGTCAGAAACTAATGTTAGTCGACTAGGGTAAAGGAGTAGTCGACTAGTATAAGAAAATTTGACTGGGTTAGTCGACTAGCCAATATATCACGTCGACTATATAAAGACTGATACAGAATGGTAAGTCTCTGAAAATTATAATTAGTTGACTAATAGAGAGTATTAGTCGATTAAGATTGGTTACAGCCAACAAACAGAGAATAGATATTTTTCTGTGGAAAGACTTAGTCGACTATATAAAGGAGCAAGTCGACTAGAGGATATGTTAGTCGACTAGACTTGGGAATAAGTCGACTATATGACTGTATTATGTGTGTGATCAAGGCTTTAAACAATCAATAAAAAATACATAAAAATAGCCAATATCCTTTAGTAGTCTTGAGCAATTAGAACTCAATACTGACTTTGAGATAGATCTCCAATGCATCTGCATCACAATTATTATCATCAAAATCTAAGTTCCAACATCTTAGTTATACATTCTGTGTTAGCGTAAAAGTTTTAATACTGCATTATTTGTTATTGGATTAGCACTACTACACCTATTCACCCCCTCCAGGTGTATTTTTCAACTTCTTGATGCGGTGGGACACGTGTCACGATATTGGGTTAGTCAAATTATAACCACTACAATGCCCCCTGCTCTTGCGATTGCTGGAAGAGGAATTGGAAGAGTGAGGTCGATAGAAGCTTTTAAGTGAGAATCTGGAAGGCCGTATAGTATCTGGACTACCCAATTAATGCGTACCTTCAGAGCATGATCTGCGGATAGCTAGCCCCCAGGCAGGCGTCCTTTGGAATCCTCCTTAGGATGGATAAGATCATGTGGCAGTGGCGCTTGATATCTTGATGATCTGACATACCAAAAATCTTGAGATGTGGATTAGTTTCGTGGGGATTGGAAGTTTGAATGGGCGATGTTCTGACTTCTTCTCCTTTTATAAATAGGTTGGGTAGAGAAAATTTGCTCATCTTTTGAAAATTTTTACTTTCAAACTCTTTCTCTGGTGGGCTGCAATGTCTTCCTCCTTCTTCGTTCGGTGGAGGAAAGAAAGAAAGAGGATAAAGGCGGTTGTTGTTCTCATGATCCTCAGAAGTCCAGTTGCCAGGAAATGTCAGTTTTTGCGATGGGCTGTCAAGAAACATCAGTTTTTACGATGAGGGCTGGCTGTCAGGAAGGATAGGCAGGGTTTTTATTTCAGCCTGGTCTGTTCGTCTAGTCTTCAATCAGATTAATCCAACTTGGAGTGGGGTCTTGGCGTCCCTTTTCCTGATAGTGTGTATGAAGCAGGAGTGAGAGATGTTGATTATGGTTTCGATCTCATCGTCGACGCATGTGTCTGACCGTCTACACTCCTGTTGAATGTTGTTGCTTTGCCCGTGGGAGTTCTTCCCTCGTGACAAGCAATTGGAGAGGGGTATGGGGGTATTCCTCGAGATCTCTGCTGAAGAATCATCCCTTCTTCCTCCTTTTTAAGTTCATCTTTGGAGTTAAAAACTTTGGTGGTGATATCATCATTGTTTTGTAGGCTTCAGTCTGTAGTCTAAGACGTGACCTTTCATTCTGGCATTTTCTTGGAAGTTCTCATTATTACCGTCCTTCTAGATGTGGTGAAATCGTTTGTTTAGGAGTCATCTCTTGGATGCTGTCATGGATATTGTGGCGGAAAGTGTATATGTTTTTCCTTTTAAAAGGCAAACATAAACATGTGATAGATCTTGTTGGCTCAAGGTTACAATCACCCAGTTTTAGAGTTTTGATGATAAAAAACATATATAGTTATTTGTACGAATCAAGTTTAAGTGCTTAAGATTATTTTAGGGTTCTAAGGATTGAAGAAGTTTCCTCCTCTAAAGGATGAAGGTGATGTAGACTCAAGAAGACTCAAATACGGGATCAGAATTCAAGTTCACTCAACGATGCAAATGGAAAAGCCCGATTGAAGATCTTATAGTCACTTAGACCCTTGTAAGATTTTAGTATGTTAAAGAGTAAGAATATGATAGAAGTGCTCAAGAAGATACACACACAAAAATACACTTTTCAAACATACAAGTTTGCGTAGTATTAGTTGAAAACACCTAGAGGGGGGGTGAATAGGTGATATAGACTAATCTATGAACTAAATGCGCTAAAATGCGGAAGCTTAAAAACTAATTTGCAACACACTTAGTACAACACACAAGTGTAGCCGAATCCCCGTGAAGGGCTCTGGACTAACTCCTCTTGATTCCACTAGATATGGGTTGAGGTGCTATATGAAGCTCTTTGTGGTTAAGTACAAGTGAGGCACACACACAATCAAGCCAAGCATATAATGATATTGCAATATGAAAGATGCAAGGCACAACACAAGCAATATGAATGATATGAAATGAATGATGCTTTGCACAAAATAAAGAGAGAGAGAGTTTAGAGACAAGTGGATCAAACGCAAACACAATGATATGTTCGAGGTTCGAGCCCCTAGCTCTATGTCCCCGCCTTCACCGAGAAGGATTTCTAATCCACTATAGGAGTATCGAACTCCTCTCTCAATGCCACCGAGGCAATACAACCACAATCCATCTCTACCGAAGAGGGATAAGGCCCGTAGCCAATACAATCACAATCACCTCTACCGAAGAGGGATCCAAACCAATACCACTCCGATCAACCTCTACCAAAGAGGGATACACAAATAAAGGAGGGTTTACAACTTAGAGGCTTAGCAACCTCAAACAATCTCTCTTTTTCTCTTTTCCACAAAACAAAGATCCTAATAGATTAGGATAGAAGATAGCTCAAGTGTGGAAAAACAAAGTGTTTGATCAAAGAAAATCTCTTGGAAAAATACCAAATTGATATAGAAATGAAGAACAAGAAACCAATTCCCAAAACCCTATTTCTTTGAAATAGACAAAACACTTAAAAACCAAACAAGATTGATCTTTTTGCTCTTTAAACTCTTTTGTAAACTTGTTTTAAAACCAGAGAATGGGGAAAAATTTGCTCTAAAAATCTTGGCCAAAATCCCAAAGAAATGGGGTTTTTATAGGCTCAACAAGAAAGAAACAGCCTAGGCTGATGTGGCAGCCTGACAGGCCTGGCGGTCGGCGGCCGGTCGACCGCCAACGGTCATAAATATGACCGTTGGGCAAGCCGGTCGACCGAAATAAATAGAGAGCTCTGCTCTCAGATCCGGTCGACCGCTCGGTCGACCGGCCCATGTGCCAGCCAGATGTGCACAAGGCTGTGCACGTCGGTCGACCGTTCGGTCGACCGGCTACTGGTTCGGTCGACCGCACGGTCGACCGTCCTAGCCTGTCAGGCACAGAACAGGGTCAAAAAAACTGGGAAAAAATTTTTGATAAATCGTTTATCTTTTTTGAAAATTCCATAAAACTTGTTTTAACATTTTATATTGAAACACAAACTAGTGATAAAAATTTCAAGACATATATCAATCATATCAATTCATTTTTGAGTCTTGCAAATTTTATCAAAAAACAAAACTTGTATTTTATCAAACTTGGATTTTTCAATAGGAAATCTGATTTTTCCTAAAACACATGAATAGACATATCAAAATAAGTGTTTAAGATATGAAGCATGTATGTATATTGAACACATCTAATATACATAAAAACCATTTAAACTTGTTTTGATCTAAACTATTCATGAAAACCAAATCCAAAACATAAACGTGTGTGTTTTGTGCACTTGAGCATATCAACTATACTAAGCTTTACATATGGATCTAAACACACTCTAAACAAAACTAGGATACCTAAGTCTTCTTGACGATCTTCCATCTTCAAGTTGACTTGATCCCAAACGCGTGATCTACCGAGTGCAAAGGTATGAACTTGATGCTCGGGCACCGGAATTACCATAAAAAGCTTCTAAACTCCTTTGTTGAAGCTAATCACCAACTAATATCTTGATTAATGATCTGAAACTAAAATTACAAGATTATTAGTAAACATAACTACATGAGTTAATCATCATCAGAACTAGAGAGGAAGGCCTCTGGGCCAACATTAGTTTTGTTGCATATTTCGTATTAATACATGTTTCATAATTTTTCAAATTTTTATATCAAGTTTAGAACATGTATTTTATCTCCTATACTATGCTACATTACCCGTAAATTAGTATAAAATATTTTAAAAATATTTTTAAGTTCAAAAATCTGTTTAAAATCTATTTCAGGCCATAACGGTCGATCGGCCGGTCGATCATATCTGTTTAGGCCAAAACGGTCGACCGGCCGGTTGACCGGGCCTTTTGGCCGTGGACGTGCACGTCTGTGCACATTTGTCGGTCGACCGACTGGTCGACCGTCAACCCCTACAGTCGACCGACTGCATGTGCCTTACTCTCTGTTTGGGCTGGTCGACCGGCAGTTCAAAATTCTCTTTTTAAAATGATCTAGGTCAACCGGAGTCAACAGTTATTTTCCAAGTGACGTGCCGGTCGACCGGCCGGTCGACCGACAGACGTCCAAGCTGGCACAACGGCTCTATTTTGGATCTGATTTTTTGATGGGTTCCAATGGCTATTTTTTGTTTCCAAGTGGTTAAACTCACCCCTAATGACATAGTATCACTTATGAATGTTATTTATCCTTTGCCTTTAAATAGAGGTCATGAGTTTTGATTTTCACAAAAAAAAAAAATCCAAGTTTCAAGTGTTTTCAAGAGAGAAGTGATTCATTACTTCTATTTCTAAATTCTTCCTTTTCAAAAGCTTTTCAGTTGGTTTTAAGTCTTCAAAATCTCTTCAACTGATTTTCTTCTTTCACTTAACTTCTTGAGCCTAAAATCATACTCCACTCTATAAGAAGTTGTAAGAGAGTATTTATGGTCTTCCTAAATCACCAAGTGACTTGTATTCCATTAGTTGTGGTTCCACTTGTGTGGAGAATGGTATTGTTGGAGTTGGGTACTCCAGTCTTGAGTAGACCAAGTTGTAATCTCTTGAGTGTAAGGTCCTGTGTAGAAGTTCCCTTAGTGGATATAGTGAAAATCCTTCATAGTGGTGAAGGCGGGGATGTAGAGCAGTGGCTCGAACCTCGAAACAAATTCTCTTGTGTTTGCGATTGATTCTTCTTGCTCTTTATTGCTTATCATTTTCATACTTGTGATACTATTTGTCTTATTTTCTATATTACATTCATTTCATTTTCTTGCATTTTCGGTCTATACTCATATCAATAAGGAAGCAATTAAGCACCTCAACTCATCATCTAGAGGAATCAAAGAGGAGAAGTTCTAGAGCCCTTCACCGGAAAATTCGGCTTCAATTTCTTATTTTGAGTGACGCTTGCATTTTCATCTCAACTAGTTTTAAAAGTGCATTTGATTAGCATAACACCTATTCACCCCCCTCTAGGTGTTTTTCAATTGGTATCAAAGCATTAGTCTCTAGTTTCTTGGCATAACAACCTTAGAGAGATTCTTATTTGCTAATCATCTTTTTCATATTCATTTCTCATACATATTAGTAAAGATGGCCAAAAGTATTAAGTGAAATCACCTAGAGGGGGGGTGAATAGGTGACTAGCTAATCTAATGGTGAATTAATGCGGAATTAAAACTATTTATGCAAACTATAAATTCTTTAGCTAAACACATAAGGTATAACCTAAGAGTGTAGTCGAATTCCTCGTGAAGGGCTCTGGACTATCTCCTCAAGATTCCTCTAGATAAGAGTTGAGGTGTCGCATTAGCTCTCTTGGTTGAATACAAGTGTGAGCAAGCAATTCCCAATCATATAACAATATAAGCACAAATATATCAAGCAAGTAAAGATATGAGCAATAAGCATAAGTAAGATATAAAGACAAGTGAGAGATAGAGAGAGCAATCGCAAACATGGGAGATTTGTTTCGAGGTTTGAGCACACTTGCTCTACGTCCCTGCTTTCAACACTATGAAGAATTTTCACTAAAAATCGATCCACCGGATCACTCGGTGTCGCAACACCTACAAGCGAGTTCACACTAGAACTCCTTTGGACTCTCTAGTCCCTCTCTTTTTTCCCGCAAGAACAACACGTCACAAGCACACTAGCTTGCCGAGGCCGCACCTCTATAATGAGCTCTCACTAGAACTCGAAACACAGCGAACCCGCAAGTCCGCCTCCTTAAAGTACTGATGAACTCTTGGTGATCTAAACACTTGATCACCTAAAAATAATCTCACAAACATCTCTCTATAGGAATGATATAGCAATGGAAAGCTCAAGAATGTGTGAGAAAAATTAGGATTGAATTTGTGGTAGAAAACACAAGAAATCAATTTGAAAACTCTTAATAAACTCTCATTTTGAATGGAAGTATTTGGCTCTAAAATAAGTGGAGATAAACACTTAATAGAGTAGGAAAAACTAGTTCAAAAACCCACTTAAAATCTTATAGAAAACAGTCCATGGGAACCCCTTTTTATAGGCTAACAAAAACTAGCCGTTGGGGTCTAAATCAACAGTCTGCACTACTGTCGGTCGAGCGCCAACGATCGATTTTTCGACCGTTGGGAAGGTCGGTCGACCGGCCGTCAACTGCCTTCAAGGCAATGGCCCAGCGGTTGACCACCCGGTCGACCGGGCCATTTCCAGAGAGCAGACACTCTCTGGCGGTCGACCGGCCCTGGCCGTGCACGTTTTGTGCACGTTCGGTCGACGCTGGTCGACCGACCTCTGGCTCGGTCGACCGTGCGGTCGACCGGCAAAAGGCCAAAACAGTATTTTTTTTGGGATTAAAAGTTTGTCATTTTTCCTTCAATAAAATCCCATAAAATCTACAAAAATAAGTTCAGTAATATACTTTGATATACAAACATGTTTGAGTAAAAATCAAAACATGTTACACACATTTTGAGCTATTTTTGTAACTTAGAAATTTTGCCTTAAAACAAACACCATATTTTCCAAATTGATTTTTCAAAACTTCTCCAAATACAAAAACTAGATATTATAAACACTTTTAAAGCTTAGTGTGTATGGATATGATTCACTACACATATAATGGAATATCTATGTTTTTGACAATAGGCACTAAAATGGTTTTGGTTAAAACATATGTATATATATAAAACTTCAAAAATCAAAGCAGTATTTTTCCAAAATGATATTTTTCCAGAATGAAAAATCTTTTTAAAAACTCATCTAAATCTTGTGTGTGAGTGTATATGATACTTGAGCAATCTACCAACTATTCTATCCTTACATTTTATCTAAAACAAAATCTTAACAAAAACAAATTAGACACAAGTCTTCTTCTTGAAGGTCTTCACTTGAAGTCTTCTTCTCCTCCTAGAGTTGGTCCAAAGCTTGATCCAAAGAGTAGACTCCTTTTGAGTACTTGATGTGGTCTTGATGCACAAGCTCTTGAATCAACATGTGCTAGCTCCAAAACTTGACTTGAAATCCTTTGTTGAAGCTAAACACCTACTAAGATCTTGATCACAAATCTGAGATTAATTAAACACAAGATCATTAGTGCTATAACTACATGAGTTAATCATCATCAAAACTAGAGTGATGGGCCTTTGGGCCAACAATCTCCCCCTTTTGATGATTACAAAACTCATGGAGTTATATGTGTATGGATTAAAGTTATGCTTCATAGAAGCTCCCCCTTAACTCATGCATAACAATAAACAAATATATACTCAATGAAGTACATGAAACTAAACAAACCTATATGCATCAATAAGGGAGAGAAAACATGCATAAACCAAAAGTTCTTTTTTCAAAAACCTTCTCCCCCTTTCTGTTTAAACTTCCAAAATCATTCTTCCCATTTATGAAACTTTCCAAAAACCTTCTCCCCCTTTGTTTAAACTTCCAAAATCATTCTTCCATTTTATGAAAACATAAGATGCATAAACACAATATATGCAAAAACTCAAATATGCATATATAAACTCAAAATCTTTCTCCCCTTTTTGTCAATCATCAACAAAGGGGTAAAATCAAACAAATCAATAATAAGGATATATATGCGATATACATTCATGAAGAGGAAGACGCTAAATTAGCTTCCCTGCATACATGCATTACATGAAGAAGGGATGACAAGCCCTAACTCACATAACGCATAATATACAATGCATAAGTGGAGATGTTACGCTCCCCCTACACACGTGTATCGCATAAAGAAGAGATGTCAAGCTCCTCAATATAGGATACACTCAACATGAATCTATATGTAAAAGAGATGTTAAGCTCCCCTTGCATATAGGCAAGACATATTAAAACATTTTTAACATAAAAATTTGATAATACTTTAAACAAATTTTGAGATGTCATATAAACAACATTTTACCAATTGTAAATAAACAATACAAATTTTGATTTTTCTTAAATTAACAAATCAATTTTACATATCACAAGATTATTGATACCATATGAAATAGGAAATTTGTGATACCAATTGAAATTGAAATACTTGTACATTTTGATACAAATGAAAGAAAATATTTATATTTTGATATCAATTGAAAATATAGTAAATTTTAATACCAAATAGGTAAAGCATATTGATACCAAATGAAATTTAAACCAATTGAAAATTGAAACATATTGATACCAACTGAAGTATATTGTAAATTTTGATATCAATAAAAATAACAAATGAAAATAATGCATAAGCTCATTAAAATACCAATTGAGATACCAATTGAAAATAAGATTTAAATCAAGCTTAGCATAAACATAATTTGTGCTTTAATCATGTAAATATTTGTAAATCAAGTACAATCAAATCATATATATGTATGAAAAGAAAATACCAATAGAAATTGATATTATTTGAAATTTAAAGCATAAATATATAGAAACCAAATTATGAGTATACAAAAAATATCAATTGTGATACTAATTGAAAATATGATGAGATGCAAGTGTATAACTCATAAAGATCTACCCTTTTCATGCACATGATAAAATATATTTAATTTGAGCATACAAGGCATGGTCGCCCAGCCATCCGCACTTAAAGGGTAGAAGTTTTTAAAAATAGATTTGAAAATATTTATAGATTGAAAACACTACCAAATGAAGAATACATAACTAGTTAAAGTAATTTTTGAAAAACTAGTTAAAGATCCTTCAAACATGAAAACAAAACATGTGTATCTCATGAATTATACTAAATAAACAAAAAATGACACTCAAAATCTATAAAGCTCAAAATTTCTCATGAAAACAATGTCATGAGTAAACAAATGAAATGTTAGTGTACCATAATCATGTGAGTAGCATTTTTATGAAAGTAATCAATGAGGCATCAATCATGCGGAAATCAAGAAGATTCATTTTTCTTTAAAAAATAAGACTTCAGGGCATATGTATGATTTATCCAAAGCTGACAATATGCATACATATCCCAAACATAAAAAGAGTCTATGATATAATTTGCATGAAGGCAAGAGACTCAAGGGTATACATGTATATTTATTAGTTTTGAATAAAGATTACATATACATGAAGCAAAAAAAAAATAAGAAAACATGCATAAGTGAAGAAATCATCAAAATTAGGCTATACATGTACATGTAATAGGTACAAATAAGTAATAGAGCACAAACGTATAAGAATCAATTGTTGCCCACTATTTGTACACATATATACACAAATTTTAATGAAAAGTTCGCCTAAAACACATATTCACCATATAAAGCACAAAACATGATTATAAATCATAAATTCAAAAACATGCTAAACTTATTTATCAAAGCATGTAAACTAACATAGGAGTTTAGAGATAGTTACCAAACCATGAGAATTATACTCTAAATCTCTAAAACATGGTGGTAGTCCCATCAAACCTCCTTGATAGTGGTGAAATTACCTAGAGGGGGGGTGAATAGGTGATAATGCTAATCTAGTGAACTAAATACGGAATTTAAAATTAATTGCAACAACACACAAGCAAGTATAAGATATAGCTATATGATCAATACACAAAGTAAATAGAGAGAGTAAGAGTTAATGGATCAAGCGCAAACAACAAGATTTGTTTCGAGGTTCGAGCACCCAGCTCTACGTCCCCGCCTTCACCCAGAAGGATTTCGAATCCACTAGCTTGTCCACAAAGGACTCCCACATAGGGAACCTCCACCGAGGATTTGGGGCAATACAATAACTAGGAGTACCCAACTCCTCTCTTTATAACCACAACCTCTCACTAGAGGCAAAGCACCAAGCCAACCAAACAATCACCTCACACCTTGAGGGATAAGCACAAAGCTAAACAAGGATCACCTCACAACTTGAGGGATACAACCCAATTGCACAACCTCCTCACCACTATGAGAGAAAGGCACAAAGCCAGGCAAAAATAGGGTTTACAACTTGGTGGTCTAACAACCACAAACAATTTCTTTTCCCACAAACACAAAGATCCTATAGAATAGGATAGTAGATGTAGCTCAAGTGTGGAGAAAACCAAAGGAATGGAAAACAAATACTCAAAGAAAATCCTTGGGAAAAAATGAAATCAAGATATAGAAGTTAAATCAAAAACTCTTTTCCCAAAAACACTTTTCTTTGATTTTTCAAACCCTAGAAAAAACACCAAATAGATTGTAAAGATTTAAGCCCAAAAACTTCTTTTGATTGCTGTGAAAACACTGGAGAGTATGAAAATATTAGCACTAAAAATTCTTAGAGAAAACTGGCCACTAATGGGGTATTTATAGCCCCTAGAAAAATATAGCCGTTGGCAGCTAAAACTGTCAGAAATGGCCTACCGGTCGACTGGACGGTCGACCGGCCAACGGTCGATTTTTGACCGTTGGCAGCTACCGGTCGACCGCCCGGTCGACCGGCCCCAGAAACAGAGAGCAACACTCTCTGTCTGGTCGACCGCTCGGTCGCCGGGAGCAGCCCGGGAGTGGGTTGCTCTCAGTCGGTCGACCGGCCGACTGACACGGCTACGTGAATAATGTTGTGCACGTCCGGTCGACCGCTACGGTCGACCGGCTCCTGGCCCGGTCGACCGTTACGGTCGACCGCCAGAGCCTGGCAGCCACAGTTCTGGGACAGAAAAACTTGTTATTTTAATTCAAAAAATTCCCATAAAACTCTAAAAATCCACAAAAATAGTTTTGTCATTTTTCATTGAAATATAAACTTGTGTTAAAAATTTTAACACAAATTTCAAACATTATGAACCATTTTCGTGTCTTACAAATTTTGCCGAAAACCAAAACCTGTATTTTACTAAGCTTGAATTTTCCAAATGAAAATCCGATTTTTCCAAAACTCATACAAATACAAAAACATGATATTTAAATACTTTGAAGCATGATGCATATGGATAGAAATCCAATATACATGAAACATATATATATCATAGTTTTTGTCTTATTTCCAAAAATATGTTTTGTTGAAACACAAAACCTAAAACACATGAATAGGTATATCAAACTAAGTTTGTCTAAGTAGTTGAAGCATGCATGTAATCTAATATACATTAAACCATGTAAACTTGTTTTGATATAATATCTATTCATGAAAACCAAGATCGGTTAAACCAAACAAACCGAAAACCAAAACCAAAACATGAAACGAGTGTGTTGTGAACTTGAGCATCTCATACTATTCTAATCTTTACAAATGGATCTAAACAAACTCTAAACTATGGTACCGATATCTTCTTGTAGAGCGCCGTCTCCAAGCCGACTCGATCCAAAACTTCGTGATTCACCGAGCTTGACTCCAATGAGTGCTATAAATGATCTTGACGCTCGGGCTCTGGAATCACCATGTGAAAGCTTCCAAACCATCTTGTTGAAGCTAATCACCAACTAATATCTTGATTAGAGATCTGAAACTAAAATCACAAGATTATTAGTACACATAACTACATGAGTTAATCATCATCAAAACTAGAGTGGAAGGCCTTTGGGCCAATAATCTCCCCCTTTTTGATGATGACAAAACTCATGAAGTTATATATGCATGGATTAAAGTTAAGCTTCAAAGAAGCTCCCCCTTAACTCATGCATCTCAATAAACAATCAAATATGCAATGAATGTTCATAAACATGTATGCATCAACATGTATAAAACATATAAATTTTCAAAACATGCTCTTGATACCAATTAAATTAAACAAATAAATTTTCAAAACAAGCTCTTGATACCAATTGCAAAACAAAGCTAATGATACCTTTTACAAGCTCTTGATACCAAAAATAAACATGTTCTTTAAATAATGCTTTTGATACCAATTGAACTTAATAAAAACATAAAACATGCATACAAAAAAAATGCATATAAACTCAAATTCTTCTCCCCCTTTTTGTCAATCATCAACAAAGGGGTTAAAAACAAACAAATAAAAACATATTCTTCTCCCCTTTTTGTTCAAAACAAAGAATCAATAAAGGGATGTTCTCCCCTTTTTGGTCTAAAACAAAAAACGATATCAATGAGGGTCAAATCAAATATGATACCAATTAAAAATGTGTCAATGAAGTGCATATTGATACCAATTAAAAGTGAGACTATACCAATTAAAAAACAAAAATCTTGATACCAATTGATAAGTAAACAAATATCATATCAATTGTAAATAAACAATCTTGATACCAATTGAAATTAAACATTACAAATTTTGAATTTCTAAACATAAATCTTGATACCAATTGAAATTATTATTCTTTTTAAGCATATAATATTAAATTGAAACTATTATTTTCTATCATAAAGTAAGGGAGTGGAATACAAAACCAATAGTAAAACAAAATACCAATTGAAAGATAAAATACGAGTTTTCTCCCCCTTTATGAAATACCAACTAAAACTATGAATTTTTTTTTTTATTTGTTATAAGCTTATGCATAGTTATTAAAATATCAATTGAAAAACTAATCAATTGAAAAACATGATAGTCATTAAAATTTCAAGCTTATCCATAATCAAAATTTGTATATGTATGAAAAATTAGATACCAATCGAAATTGATACTATATGAAATGAAAGCATACATACATACAAATATATGAGTATACAAATTGTATATATTGATACCAATTGAAAGAATCCAATGATACCAAATGAAACAACAATAATATCAAATGTATATCTCATATAACCTACCACCCAATCATGTTCAAGTTTAAAATGATTTTCACTATAAAGCATACATGAGCATGATCTCCCATCCAACCGCCCGTTGAAGGTAGGGGTTTTTAAAAATAGGTTTGAAAATATAGTATGTTTGAAAATCTCTACCATATTGAAGGATACGAATTAGTTAAATGGAAAAACTTTTAAACTAGTACTAAATCCTTCAAGCAAGGAATAAAACAAAATTGTTTTTCATGAAACACATGTAAATCACATGATCACTAAACACTCAAAGTCCATAAAGCCCATATCATACTCATGAAAGCACAATCATGAGAAACATAATAAAGTGAGTGAACAAGTGTAATGTGAAACACACAATCATGAAAATATTCAATTAAGCTCAATTGAAATTCCTTAAAAACATGAAAACATGAAACACCAAAATTTTCATTAAAAACAATTTATACTTCAAGGCATATGTATGATTTGACAAAATAAGAAATATACATACATATCCCTAAACACAATTGAGTCCATAATAAAGATTTCATGAAAAGCAAATGACTCAAGGGATATACATGTATATCTTAAAGTTTGGCAAAATAAACATATACATGAAGTCAAACATATGATCATAAAAAAAAAAACATATCCAAAGTGGGAATACAAGTTTAAAATGCATGAATCATCAAAACTAGACTATACTAGCACATCTACTAGGTACAAATAGGCATTCAAGCACAAACATATAGAGATTTATTTGTGGCCCACTATATGTACAAGTATAAATCCTAGTCTTAATGAAAACTAACATTTAAACATATATTCAAATCATGAAGCATCAAAACAAAAACTCATATGATTATTATGTAAATCTACATGCTATTAGAGCGATGATATACATAATAGCTAAACAATGGTGAGAACACAACATATGGGTCCATCTAAACATGGGTGATCTCAAAAGCTATACATGCATGTCAATGATCTAATAATCATGGCATTTGACATAATAATCTATAAACATCCAAAACATGAAGTATCAAACAAAAAAAACATAAACATCCATTTGATCATTATGTATATGCAAGTGCATTAGATTTAGGACATACATATTAGTTAAAAACAAGGTGAGAACACATAGTTATAAATCCATATAAGCAAGAAGTGTCTCAAGTAACTAAACATGTATATTACTAATCTAATAAACATGGTATAAGCATAATGAACAATAAAACATGACATGCTATAAATTGATGAACATGAAAAGCATGCAAATATAAACGGGAGTTAGAGATTGATATTAAAACCGATGAGCGCACCTCTCTAGTTCTCCAAACCAATGGTGGTCCTCTCCACCAAACTCCCCTTGAAAGTGATGCATCCAAATTGTTTTCTTTAAGCACGGAACACATCCACTTCAAGGCACCAATACTCTCACGTTATGCGAGAGCCCACACCTACATCAAAAATCATGGGGGTGGTCTTTGGTACCCATATTCTTTTGGGTCCATTGGGGTTAGTACCTTTCCTAACCCAAACAAAATTATTTGCTAAATTTTCATCATGTATACGATCATAGCAAAATCTAGTAAGGTGGCCCTTACGACCACAATGTGTACAAGTGTACACATGAGCATACATAATGTTAAGATTGTGTCCGTGAGGAGCATGTGTATGCCGTGGAGGGTGTGCATGCAAAGATGGAACTTGTTTCTTTCGAACTAAGGATTCCAAGCGTGTATGATTCAAGGCACATTGGCTCAAAGTGGAGCCCAAACAATCAACACTTTTCTTCAAAATATTTATATCATTTTCAATACTAGAAGATAAAATGGAGCATGCAATAGATGTGCTTGGTGAAGCTACACTAGCATGGCAAACATGTGAGTCTATATCAATTTTTAAAGATTCATTTTTATTTAAAACTAAATCTAATTCTTTTGAAATAAAATCAATTTCATTTTTCAAAGAATTGTTATATTTTAAAATAACATCTAATTTTGAAGATAAAGCTTCATTATTTTTCAAAACATCATCACAATCATTTTTGCTTTTCAAAAATTCATTTTCCTTTAGGGCAAGTTCTAGTTGAGATTTAAGTGAGTCACGTTCACTAGCAATCTCTTCCTTCTCTTGCAAAGTCAATTCAAAACTTGAACACAAATCCTTCATTTCTTCTTTTAGTTCAAAGTTCTTCTTTTTCAAAAGTTCATGTTTTTCCAAAAACTTTTCAAGCTTTGTAGCAAGTTCTATATTTAAGGTTTGAACTTCTAAACATCCATAGCAATAGGAAGTAGAGCTATCATCTAGTAGAGATTCTGATTGTACCTCAAGGGAGTCATTCCCTTGGACCATGAGGCAACGCTCGTCGGACTTGTCTTTCCTAGATCTCCTCATCCTATTGATAATCTTTGGAAGCTCGGGAGAAGTCATAATGCTCCAAACTGCAAAAGCCGAATCATAGTGAGCAAACACATGTAATAAATCTTTATTAAGAGATGCTCTAAGTGTCTTAAGTGCAAGTGCATTGGCCTTTTTATGGTTGCTATCATTAGGGTAGGATTCCTTGGTAATGACTTGGTAAACTCTAGAGCCTAGGGCTTTCAAATGACTACTCATCTTGGCCTTCCAAATATCAAGTCTAGAAATATCAAACATAGGAGGGCTATCCATGAGTGCAACTATATGTGTGCAAAATGCAAATGCAAAAGAAGATTAGCAAACCAAGATCTCACTCCTAGGTGGTTAAACCTAAATATCAGGAGCGTAGGCTCTGATACCAATTGAAATTACCTAGAGGGGGGTGAATAGGTGATAATGCTAATCTAGTGAACTAAATGCGAAATTTAAAATTAATTGCAACAACACACAAGCAAGTATAAGATATAGCTATATGATCAATACACAAAGTAAATAGAGAGAGAGTAAGAGTCAATGGATCAAGCGCAAACAACAAGATTTGTTTCGAGGTTCGAGCACCCAGCTCTACGTCTCCGCCTTCACCCAGAAGGATTTCGAATCCACTAGCTTGTCCACAAAGGACTCCCACACAGGGAACCTCCACCGAGGATTTGGGGCAATACAATAATTAGGAGTACCCAACTCCTCTCTTTACAACCACAACCTCTCACTAGAGGCAAAGCACCAAGCCAACCAAACAATCACCTCACACCTTGAGGGATAAGCACAAAGCTAAACAAGGTTCACCTCACAACTTGAGGGATACAACCCAATTGCACAACCTCCTCAACACTATGAGGGAAAGGCACAAAGCCAAGCAAAAATAGGGTTTACAACTTGGTGGTCTAACAACCACAAACAATTTTTTTTCTCACAAACACAAAGGTCCCATAGAATAGGATAGTAGATGTAGCTCAAGTATGGAGAAAATCAAAGGAATGGAAAACAAATACTCAAAGAAAATCCTTGGAAAAACTGAAATCAAGATATAGAAGTTGAATCAAAAACTCTTTTCCCAAAAACACTTTTCTTTGATTTTCCAAACCCTAGAAAAAACACCAAATAGATTGTAAAGATTTAAGCCCAAAAACTTCTTTTGATTGCTGTGAAAACACTGAAGAGTATGAAAATATTAGCACTAAAATTCTTAGAGAAAACTGGCCACAATGGGGTATTTATAGCCCCTAGAAAAATATAGCCGTTGGCAGCTAAAACTGCCAGAAATGGCCTACCGGTCGACCGGCCAACGGTCGATTTTTGACCGTTGGCAGCTACCGACCGGCCCCAGAAACAGAGAGCAACACTCTCTGTCCGGTCGACCGCTCGGTCGACCGGGAGCAACCCGAGAGTGGGTTGCTCTCAGCCGGTCGACCGGTCGGTCGACCGGCCGACTGACACGGCTACGTGCACAATCTTGTGCACGTCCGGTCGACCAGCTCCTGGCCCGGTCGATCGTTACGGTCGACCGCCAGAGCCTGGCAGCCACAGTTCTGGGACAGAAAAACTTGTTATTTTTAATTCTAAAAATTTCCATAAAACTCCTAAAAATCCACAAAAATAGTTTTGTCATTTTTCATTGAAATATAAACTTGTGTTAAAAATTTCAACACAAATTTCAAACATTTTGAACCATTTTTGTGTCTTACAAATTTTGCCGAAAATCAAAACCTGTATTTTACCAAACTTGAATTTTCTAAATGAAAATCCGATTTTTCCAAAACTCATACAAATACAAAAACATGATATTTAAATACTTTGAAGCATGATGCATATGGATAGAAATCCAATATATATGAAACATATATATATCATAGTTTTTGTCTTTATTTCCAAAAATATGTTTTGTTGAAACACAAAACCTAAAACACATGAATAGGTATATCAAACTAAGTTTGTCTAAGTAGTTGAAGCATGCATGTAATCTAATATACATTAAACCATGTAAACTTGTTTTGATATAATATCAATTCATGAAAACCAAGATCGGTTTAAACCAAACAAACCGAAAACCAAAACCAAAACATGAAACGAGTGTGTTGTGAACTTGAGCATATCATACTATTCTAATCTTTACAAATGGATCTAAACAAACTCTAAACTATGGTACCGATGTCTTCTTGTAGAGCGCCGTCTCCAAGCCGACTCGATCCAAAACTTCGTGATTCACCGAGCTTGACTCCAATGAGTGCTATAAATGATCTTGACGCTCGGGCTCTGGAATCACCATGTGAAAGCTTCCAAACCATCTTGTTGAAGCTAATCACCAACTAATATCTTGATTAGAGATCTGAAACTAAAATCACAAGATTATTAGTACACATAACTATATGAGTTAATCATCATCAAAACTAGAGTAGAAGGCCTTTGGGCCAACAAGTGGTGCATCAATTTATGTGTCCATCTAGTCCAGGTGCATCCACCACCAAGGCACCAACTTTCTCACGTCATGTGAGATCCCACACCTACATCAAATACAAAAGGTGGGGATTTTGGTACCCATTTTTTTTGGGTCCATGAGGGTTAGTCTTATTAGGAACCTAAACATTCTTATTAGTAAAATTTAAAGAATTTATTCTATCATAACAAAATCTTGCTAAATGGTCTTTGCGGCCGCAATGTTTACACTTGTACACTCTATCATGCATATGTGTATGAGTGTGATCATGACGTGCAAAGTGTGCATATGCATGTTGTGGGTGATGTGCATGAACATGTGGAGCTTGTTTCTTTTGAAACAAGGTTTCCAATCTATTGTGGTTAAATGCACAATTGCTCAAAGTTGAGCTCAAACATCAATCTTATTTTTTAAAAACTTAATCTCATTTTTATCAATGGTTGTGGCATGAAAAGTATGATCAACAATCTTTTTCTTTTTAGGAACATTTTCTTTTTCTTTTAAAACAATTTTTCTTTTCAAAGAGTTGTTTTCTTGTAAAGCAATTTCTTTTTCCTTTTCCACCAAATTAATTCTTTTTCAAAGAAGTATTTCCTTCATAAAGATCATTCAATTTAGAAGTCAAGGAAATATTCTTATTTTTCAAAAATTCGTTTTCTTTAGCAATGCATTCTAATTTATTTTGAAAAGAATCTTTTTCTTTTAACATGGAAACAAATTTATTTTTCAAATTCTTGTTATCCTTTTTAAGCATGTCATATTTTTCAAGGAGTTGTTGACAAAAAGATTCAAGCTCATCATCTGACATATCAACATCTTCTTCTACCTCGGATTCAGAATTTACCTCAAGGGGGTATCTCCTTGGATCATGTAGCATACGTTGGAAGCATCACTTCCAACATCCGAATCGCTCCCCGTATAGTATTGCTCTTGTTCGCCAAGAGAGATCAAAGTGTTCCATACTACAAAAGCCGAGTCAAAGTTAGAAATCCTAGATCAATATTCATCATTTAGGGTACTCTTTAAAGCATGGATGGCTTTTGAGTTAGCCTCAAGATACTTGCTATTACTAAAGTATGAATCCTTAATGGTAGCAAGATAAACATGAATACCTAAGCCTTTGAGGTACAAAGACATCTTAACCTTCTAAGTTTGGATGTTAAGAATGTCAAAGGTGGGAGGTGACATGAAATCCATGTGTGAGTACAAATATTGTGATTAGCTATAAATGAGGATCTTTAACTCTAGGTATTAGACCCAAATCAAGAGCACTTGGCTCTGATACCAATTGAAATCACCTAGAAGGGGGTGAATAGGTGACTAGCTAATCTAATGGTGAATTAATACGGAATTAAAACTATTTATGCAAACTATAAATTCTTTAGCTAAACACACAAGGTATAACCTAAGAGTGTAGCCGAATTCCCCGTGAAGGGCTCTGGACTATCTCCTCAAGATTCCTCTAGATAAGAGTTGAGGTGCCGCTTTGGCTCTCTTGGTTGAATATAAGTGTGAGCAAACAATCCCCAAGCATATAACAATATAAGCACAAATATATCAAGCAAGTAAAGATATGAGCAATAAGCATAAGCAAGATACAAAGACAAGTGAGAGATAGAGAGAGCAATCGCAAACATGAGAGATTTATTTCGTGGTTCGAGCTTACTTGCTCTACGTCCCCGCCTTCAACACTATGAAGGATTTTCACTAAAAATCGATCCCACCGGATCACTCGGTGCCGCAACACCTACAAGAGGGTTCACATTAGAACTCCTTTGGACTCTCTAGTCCCTTTCTTTTTTCAGCAAGAACAACACACTGCAAGTACACTAACTTGCCGAGGCCGCACCTCTACAATGAGCTCTCACTAGAACTCGAAACACCGCGAACCCACAAGTCCGCCTCCTCAAAGTACAATGATGAACTCTGGTGATCTAAACACTTGATCACCTAAAAACAATCTCACAATACCTCTCCTATAGGAATGATATAGCAATGGAAAGCTCAAGTATGTGTGAGAAAAACTAGGATTGAATTTGTGATGAAAAACACAAGAAATCACTTTTGAAAACTCTTGATAAACGCTCCTTTTGAATGAAAGTATTTGGCTCTAAAACAAGTGGAGATAAACACTTATAGAGTAGGAAAAACTAGTTCAAAAACCACTTAAAATCTTATAGAAAATAGTCCATGTGAATCCCTTTTTATAGGCTAACAAAAACTAGTCGTTAGGGTTCAAATCAGCAGTCTACACTGCTGTCGATCAACCGTCAATGGTCGATTTTTCGACCGTTGGGAAGGTCGGTCGACCGGCCGGTCGACCGCCTTCAGGGCAATGGCCCAGCGGTCGACCGCCTGGTCGACCGGGCTATTTCCAGAGAGCAGACACTCTCTGGCGGTCGACCGTACGGTCGACCGGCCCTGGTCGTGCGGTCGACCGGCCCTGGCCGCACGTTTTGTGCATGTCGGTCGACCGCCCTCGGTCGACCGACAGAAGGCCAAAACAGTATTTTTTTAAGGATTAAAAGTTTACCATTTTTCCTTAAATAAAATCCCATAAAATCTCTAAAAATTTACAAAAATAAGTTCAGTAATATACTTTGATATACAAACATGTTTAAGTAAAAATCAAAACATGTTACACACATTTTGAACTATTTTTGTAACTTAGAAATTTTGCCTTAAAACAAAAACCGTATTTTTCCAAATTGATTTTTCAAAACTTTTCCAAATACAAAAATAAGATATTATAAACACTTTTAAAGCTTAGTGTGTATGGATATGATCCACTACACATATATGATAGAATATCTATGTTTTTGATAATAGGCACTAAAATGGTTTTGGTTAAAACATATGTATATATATAAAACTTCAAAAATCAAAACGGTATTTTTCCAAAATGATATTTTTTCAAAATGAAAACTCTTTTATAAAAACTCATCTAAATCTTGTGTGTCAGTGTATATGATACTTGAGCAATCCACTAACTATTCTATCCTTTACATTTTATCCAAAATAATATCTTAACAAAACAAATCTAGACACAAGTCTTCTCTTCACTTGAAATCTTCTTCTTCTTCTTGACTTGGTCCAAAACCTTGATTCAAAGAGCTAGACTCCTCTTGAGTACTTGATGTGGTCTTGATGCACAAGCTCTTAAATCAACACGTGTTAGCTCCAAAACATGACTTGAAATCCTTTGTTGAAGCTAAACACCTACTAAGATCTTGATCACAAATCTAAGATTAATTAAATACAAGATCATTAGTGCTATAACTACATGAGTTAATCATCATCAAAACTAGAGTGATGGGCCTTTGGGCCAACATTAAGACCCCACCTAAGTTTGATGGCCTTAACTTTCCCATATGGAAGGTTAAGATGACCGTGTTTTTGCAATCCTTAGGAAGCCAGGTTGCAAAAGCGGTGACTAAACCCTTTAGTGTACCCCTTGGCGATAAGGACACTTGGTCTGATATTACTACGAAAGAGTTTGACGCAAATACTAGGGCACACTATGCCTTTCTTCAAGCTCTTACTGATGATGACATTGCTAGAGTCATACACTGCAAATCCGCTGTTTTCCATTGATTTGCGAAAGGGAAAACTTACAAAAATAAAGTGTCGAGGAGCAAAATTATGAGTACTTCTTAAAAAAAGAAAATTATAAGTAGATCTCCTTTGAGATTTCTGGGAAAGTGCTGGTAGGAATCTGATCATTGCGCGATCACTTTATCCCTTTGATGATGCGATCGATCAGACGATCGGACTGCCGCCTGATAAGATTCCCTTCTCGCTTGGTTCGGAGAATCAGAGAACAGAGTGTCGGTAGAGCCCTCTAGTTAGAAAGCCTACTTCTAGAGCAATCTCCTCTCTATGCTTGCCTGTCTCTCCTCTCTTTTTTTTCTTTCGCCCCCTTTTCTCTGTGTGCCTCTGGTAGGCTATTTATAAGAGGAATAGGGGTACAATTGCCCTCAAAATCTGAAAATAGATTAAGTCAATCTGTTTTACATCTGGAAAGTAGCCTCGCCGCAAAGCTAGAAACAGCTTTAGCGAAGTTAGGAATAGCAAGTAGCGCTGATCTCTTGATCCACTTGCTAAATGAGGGATACTCCCTTGATTATTTTTAAATAACTGAAAGATCTCTCCTGATCTTCTCACCTGATTGGGAGAGTCAAAAGATTATGGCAAGCTGAAATCACCTAGAGGGGGGGTGAATAGGTGATGGCTATATGAAAATATGGCAACAATGCGGAATTAAATATTCTACTAACAACTTGCACAAATTAAAGGACTAGCAATAATAAACACAATAGAATTGCAAGAAATAAAGGAGTTTGAGTTTAGAGAAAATTCGAGCAAACGCAAACACAAGTATATGTTTCCGAGGTTCGAGCCACGCTCTACGTCCCCGCCTTCACACTTGAAGGATTTCCACTATTGTTGATCCCACCGGATCTCCAATACAAGGACACACTTGTCCTATCTCTTGTGATGCTGCCACGCCACCCGGAGCACACTAGCTCGCTTGAGGCCGATGCCTCTACAACTTCGCTCAAGAAGAAAACGATCACACTTGATCACAAAATAGCTCACTTGCACAATCCTATAACCAATATGTAGATGTAGAAATTTGGGATTGTGTAGTGCAAAATCTAGAGAGAAGTAGAGGAATAGGCTTCAAATGGGTGTATGGAAATTTTGGCTTTGAAAATCTTTTCTAAAATGAAGACTTGAAATTCTTATGAAAATCTCTTGTAAAATGTTTAGGAATAGTTGTCTTATCATGTTGAAGTGACCCACTATTTATAGGGGTTGAAAAACTGGGTAAAACAGCAAGAGAGATTCGTTGGGGTGCGATCCCAACAAAATCTGTCAGAAAATATAGCTGTTGGAATCTGTCAAAATTTCTGACAGCAGCCGGTCGACCGCCAACGGTCATATTTTTGACCGTTGGGGGACAACGGTCGACCGCCCCGGTCGACCCAATCAAACAGAGAGCACTGTAAGTGCCCCGGTCGACACGAACGGTCGGCCGACGTGCACATACGCACAGCGTGCACGTCGGTCGACCCGGACGGTCGACCGGCTCCTGTCAGTTCTGAAAAATCAGAACTGCAGAAACCAGAACTTGGGTCTTTTGTTTAGGTCTTGTGGTTTGGGGTTTTGGACCTTGTAAAAATAGGAGTATGACCATATGTCACTACCCTAACATGTTAAAACATTTTGATAAAGTTTCTCTTTGATAAAAACTTATTTTTCTCAAAATCGGTTTTTTCCAAAACTTAAAGTTTCTAAAAACAAATTTCCAAAAACATGTTAGCTATAAAACTAAGTTGGAAATAGAAATTGAAATTGTTTTTGAAGCCATAAATCAAACTAAAGTGTGTGTAAGTGACAATCCCATAAATCTACTTCTAACATCTAGTTTTGACAAAAAGTCTAAAAGAAAAGTAAAAATACAAAACTTGGACTTTTCCATTGTCTTGATCTTGACTTGGTCTTTTCTTCAAAAACTTGTTCCCGAAACTTTCTAATGTGCTTAGCTTAGGAATGCAAATCTTTAGCGGTGTCCAAACTTGTGAGTCTTGATAGTGGAGCCGTCAAATCAACTTGTTTTTGAACCTGAAATTCTTTTAAACAAAATTTGTTAAATACATAACTAAATATGGTTTGTTATCATCAAAATATTCAACGGGATATTGGGCTAATGGCCTTTGGGCCAACAATCTCCCCCTTTTTGATGATGACAAAACATATATAGTTATCACAAATATTTTGGGTAGAGACTTCAAGTGAAGCTCCCCCTCAACACATGCATATATATAAAAAAATTCTACTCAGGCATAGATACATAGCACAAATGATAAATAGCAATACTCATCCACAATACTCATGTCCATGCCAAGGTACTCATGTCATAAAAAGATAACACAACACAACATATAAATATAAAAGGATGTCCAAACACAATACAAAGATACATGTCCACCATACTAAATAAAAGGATGTCCAAACACATAATACCAAATACAACAAAATATAAGTATCAAATACAAACAAAATACAAAGTCTCTCTCAATAAATAACTCTCCCCCTTTTTGACATCATCAAAAGGGGCAGGTCACTCAGCACCACCAGCAGCATCATCCTCTGAAGAACTCTCCTCAGCGTCATCTTCCTCAGACGAACTCTCCTCAGCGTCACCCTCTACCATAGTCTCATCACCATCATCATCATCCTCATGACCTACCTCCTCTGGATCGATACCAGCAACGCCTGGCTGTGGAGGTGGAGCCGCTGTAGGGTCTCTGATAGGAAATGGAGGACCGGAGGATGGAAGAGGACGAGAAATGGTCGTGGGATCTGGACCAAGCATATCGAATTTCGCAAATAATATCTCAAATTGCGAGTCCACGAATCTCATGGCGTTCGCAAAGTAAGTCATGTCATTGCGAATTCCCTGGAAAAGCGAGTCCATCTCCGCGCGAAGGGCTGCATCATGCTGCTCAAACCGCTGCTCAATCCAGGACTGGTGCTCCTGGATCTGAGAGCGAATCTCAGAAGAGACAAAAGACTGGAACTCAGGAGATAAAGATGGCACGGATGCAGATGAAATCCCTGGGACGGAAGAGGATCCAGGGGCCGAAGATGACCCTGGGATATCAGCAGGAGGTGCAGGAGGGTGCTCTTGTGCGTGACGACGCATTTGAGCCTGCATCCTCTTCAAAAGGACGCTGTCAAGGTTTACAGCGGGCTGACAGGGAGTCTCTGAGGACAGATCAAATCCTAATCTCTGAAGCAAATGAGTAATAAGCATCCCATAAGGCAAGTGCCTACCGGACATGCGGATCTGGTCAGAGGCCATGTGAGTAGCAATGAGGTGAGGAAAATCAATCTTGATGCCTTTCAGAAGGCAATAGATTATGAGAGGAACTGGACCCCTAGCATTGCTATACTCACCGGACTTAGGTAAAATGTTATAGAAGATGAATTTAGCAAGGATTTGGGAGGTGAGGGTAAACTTGTTGACCTCCTCATTTCTTACTAAACAGGGGTTGTCATCCCCGTGGATCAAGGTGGAAGCGGTGAGCGCAGACTCACCGTCCGGATACGCAAAGTCGTTTAGATCAAAAGTATAAACATCCACTCCTCCAGAGGAGAGATGTAGCAAGTCAGCAAATCGTGCTATAGGGATGTCTATATCTCTCCCTAGAACACGTGATCTAACACGATCTCCCTCAAAGGCATAGTTGGCATAGAAATAGTGAACTGGGGATGTGTAGACAGGTTCCCTAATAGCCATAAAATGATCCAAAGAGTTTCTTTTGAGGATACGAGGGATGCCTAGGTGTTCAAAATCCTTAAGAATTACACATCTTCCCGAAATTACAGACTTTTTGGAAAGTTGTATGAAACGATTTTCAGCAAGATCGTTCACAAAAGGTCTTTTAGGTTTAGGAGTGGTGAAAGATGAGGGAACTATACTTTTCCCTTCTCAGACCTAGATCTCTTTGACATTTTTGGAGAAAAGAGTGATTTTTAGTTGATTTTTAGGGTAGATGGTTATGGCTTGATCTAAACAAAAAGAAACCTAAAAATCTTAGACAAGAAATTGAGATTCTTAGGGCTAGAAAGCAAGATTTGAACAAAAGAAAGGATGTTTACCTGAATCAGAGAAAGCCTAACCCTAGATCTTGAAATCCCTGAAATCTGTTGGTGAGGAAGCCCTGAGACTGAAGATCTAACCCACAAAGAGTGAATCCAACTTGATTTTAGAAGAAATTTGAGAGATTTTGAGTGTAGGAAATTTTTTGGAGAAAAGGGAGAAAGGGGATCGCCGGTTTTGGAGTGAGAGAGATGAGAGAAACAGTGAATAAATAGGCAGATCTGGGGCTGAAATCGACGCACGGTCGACCGGGCCGGTCGACCCGAAAAACCCGAGAGCTCTGTAACTCAGAGCGGTCGACCGTACGGGTCGACCGGCAACAGAGAGCAAAAATTTGTTCTCTTTTTAGGCAATGGCGGTCGACCGGGGTTAGGGCCGGTCGGCCGGCTTTGCCCAAAAACTGTGAACAGAAAGAGCACCAAAAAAAATTTGAAAGGAAAAATTAAAGTAGAATATATATAACATGCAGGAATACAACAATGTTTTTAAATCTTCATTAGGTTATCATATCAACCAAAAATATTCACACAAAACATTTTATTTAATTTTCATACAAAAACAAAGTTTTAGAGATGTTGAAGCCGTATACCCGGTGAAGGGTTCTGAACTTCATCCTCTTGATTCCTCTTGAATGAGTTGAGGTGCGCAATTGCCATCTCTAATGTATTTGCTTGAATATGAAATTTTACAAAATTTATTTCTAGTTTTGAAAATACATTGTGTATAAATATATATATATATAAGCTAGTCTAGGCATGGCATGTGGACATACAATGAACATGGTATAAAAGGCAAGATATACAAACATGTCATATACATAATCATGATAGAGATGTAGGTTTACACTAGCATATATCAATGAAGTATAAAAGTAAACTAACACTCCTACACATGTGTATATATAACCAAAATTAAAAACTTTTAAATGGAGAGGTTACCAAGCATGGGCAATCTCCAAAATAGGTGCCTCCATGATAGTGATGCAAATGCGATGTGTTCTTCGAGCTTTGTTGCATCCACCACCCGGGCACCGTTTCCCCCTAAGTCTTGGAGGAAGAAGATCCACCTGCATCATCTAAATTTGGTGGGTCTTTTGGTACCCATATCTTTTTGGGTCCTTTTGGATTAGTACCAGGACGAACCCAAACATATTTATTATGCACATTATTTTTAGCAAAACAAAACTTTTCTAAATGGCCTTTGCGGCCACAATGCGTGCAAATGTAAATTCTACCACTACCATACATGTATGCATGCTTATGTGTGTGTGCATGTTTCCGTGCATGTGCATGGTGAGTGTGTTTCCCTTGGGTTACTCCCTTAGGAAATCTAGATGCAAATTTATTTAGATCAAAAGCACACTTTTTAAGAGTTGAATCTAAGACATCAACTCGTTTTTGCATTTCCACAAAATCATTTTTATTACATGATGCAATGGGGGTTTTCCCTTTACAAGCTAGTTTGTATTTTTCAAAATCAATTTTTATTTTCTTAAAAGCACAAGATAAATCATTTTTCTCTTTTTCAATTATGTTAATTTTATCTTTTAAAGACTCATTTTCCCTTTTTAATTTCTTATTATGAGATTGAGAAATCTCATATCTATGTTGTAATTCTTCAAAAAATTGAGCTAACTCATCCATAGTTAACTCATCCTCATCTAAAGAGTTGTCAATAGTTACCTTCGAAGCATCGTCTCCATGTGCCATAAAACACATGTGTGCGGCGTCGTTCTCCTCTTCGGAATCCGACTCCGTGTCATCCCACGTGGCCACCATTGCTTTCTTCTTCTTATGGCCGTTCTTGGAGGTTGTGGCTTGGAGAACGGGGCAATCGGCAATAAGATGTCCGATCTTCTTGCAATGGAAGCAAGGACCGGGTTCTTCTCTTTTCTTCTCAAATCTTCCTTGAGGTCTCCCTCTTCGGAAGTTGCTTTGCCTCCCTTTCTTGTAGAACATTTTGCCCACCTTCCGGATGGGCATGGCAAAATCTTCATCGCAATCATCCGATGAATCATCCTCTTCATGGATGGTTGGAGTGGCTTTGAAGGCAAGTGCTTTCTTCTTGGATGCCTCCCTTTCTTCTCTTACCTTCATCTCCATCTCATGCGTCTTGAGATTTCTGATGAAGCCGGAGAAGTCCATCTCCTCCCTATCGTTGAGTTCCTTGAGGGTGGTTGCTTTTACTTCCCATGCCTTGGGAAGAGCTCTAATGACCTTGCGTATCTTTTGGTCATTATCAATTGCGTCACCTAGAGAAGATAATGCATTAGTGATCTTGGTGAAACATGTGAGCATGTCATCAATGCTCTCATTATCAAACATGTAAAAATTCTCATATTGAGAACGTAGCAAGTCAATCTTAGATCTTTTGACTTGTGACGTTCCCTCATGAGTCACAATAAGAATGTTCTAAACTTCAAATACGGATTTGCAATTTATGATGCGTGATAAGTCATCCTCATTTAAGGCTTGGGTTAATGCATATTGGGCTCTAGCATTAGCTTCATAATCCTTGGAGGTGTCCTCGGACCATGAGCTCTCATCAGTGAGGGGTTCAATAAATTCTTTTGTAATGGACCTAGCAACCCTAACTCCTAGGGACTTAAGGAAGAGGTTCATCTTGACCTTCCATATGTGAAAGTTCAAGCCATCAAACTTTGGCGGGGACTTGATGCTAGAAAAGTCAAGTGATGCCATGGATGAATAATATAAAGCACAATAAATGAAGAATGCAACTAATATAGTCAAATAACAAGGATCTCCCTAAGGTGGTTAAACCAAATTGTAGGGTTAGGCTCTGATACCAATTGAAATCACCTAGAGGGGGGGTGAATAGGTGATGGCTATATGAAAATATGGCAACAATGCGGAATTAAAAATTCTACTAACAACTTGCACAAATTAAAGGACTAGCAATAATAAACACAATAGAATTGCAAGAAATAAAGGAGTTTGAGTTTAGAGAAAATTCGAGCAAACGCAAACACAAGTATATGTTTCCGAGGTTCGAGCCACGCTCTACGTCCCCGCCTTCACACTTGAAGGATTTCCACTATTGTTGATCCCACCGGATCTCCAATACAAGGACACACTTGTCCTATCTCTTGTGATGCCGCAACACCACCCGGAGCACACTAGCTCACTTGAGGCCGATGCCTCTACAACTTCGCTCAAGAAGAAAACGATCACACTTGATCACAAAATAGCTCACTTGCACAATCCTATAACCAATATGTAGATGTAGAAATTTGGGATTGTGTAGTGCAAAATCTAGAGAGAAGTAGAGGAATAGGCTTCAAATGGGTGTATGGAAATTTTGGCTTTGAAAATCTTTTCTAAAATGAAGACTTGAAATTCTTATGAAAATCTCTTGTAAAATGTTTAGGAATAGTTGTCTTATCATGTTGAAGTGACCCACTATTTATAGGGGTTGAAAAACTGGGTAAAACAGCAAGAGAGATTCGTTGGGGTGAGATCCCAACAAAATCTGTCAGAAAATATAGCTGTTGGAATCTGTCAGAATTTCTGACAGCAGCCGGTCGACCGGGCCGGTCGACCGCCAACGGTCATATTTTTGACCGTTGGGGGACAACGGTCGACCGCCCCGGTCGACCCAATCAAACAGAGAGCACTGTAAGTGCCCCGGTCGACCCGAGCGGTCAGCCGACGTGCACATACGCACAGCGTGCACGTCGGTCGACCCGGACGGTCGACCGGCTCCTGTCAGTTCTGAAAAATCAGAACTGCAGAAACCAGAACTTGGGTCTTTTGTTTAGGTCTTGTGGTTTGGGGTTTTGGACCTTGTAAAAATAGGAGTATGACCATATGTCACTACCCTAACATGTTAAAACATTTTGATAAAGTTTCTCTTTGATAAAACTTGTTTTTCTCAAAAATCGATTTTTCCAAAACTTAAAGTTTCTAAAAACAAATTTCCAAAAACATGTTAGTTATAAAACTAAGTTGGAAATAGAAATTGAAATTGTTTTTGAAGCCATAAATCAAACTAAAGTGTGTGTAAGTGACAATCCCATAAATCTACTTCTAACATCTAGTTTTGACAAAAAGTCTAAAAGAAAAGTAAAAATACAAAACTTGGACTTTTCCATTGTCTTGATCTTGACTTGGTCTTTTCTTCAAAAACTTGTTCCCGAAGCTTTCTAATGTGCTTAGCTTAGGAATGCAAATCTTTAGCGGCGTCCAAACTTGTGAGTCTTGATAGTGGAGCCGTCAAATCAACTTGTTTTTGAACCTGAAATTCTTTTAAACAAAATTTGTTAAATACATAACTAAATATGGTTTGTTATCATCAAAATATTCAACGGGATATTGGGCTAATGGCCTTGGGCCAACACAAGCAACTGCCAAATTTAATCTCAATTAGATTTGATCTCAATTAGATTTGATCTCATCTGGAGATTTGATTGGTCAAAGGTGACCATAAAAGACCCGCAGCGGAGTCGTTGCGTTGAGCTCATGGCGGAGCTGGGAGAAGCATCTGGCGAAGTTAAAAGAAAGCTCTCAGTGGAGTTAGATAAGACTTGTGGCGAAGCTACCAGTCAACATTTTGCGCAGCTACGTGGAGCTTCGAGCGAAGTTAACTTTCTACGGAGTTGACTGAGCATTTTCAGGCGAAGCTATAAGTTAGCTCGCAGCGAGGCTGTGAAGGAGCTTCCTGCGATGCTAAGCAACTTTGGTTTCTCATGCGAGACTTATCTCGTAGGCTCGTGCGAGACCAAGTGTTGTGCTAACTTAGTGTCCCTGGACCCGCTTGGGCCTTATCACGAGCTTTTTTAAGGATACTGTCTACTTCACTGGATCAGTAGTGTCCAAGTTGCCGATTCGTCCCCTTTGAGATGGGTGAAGAACTGGCCGTCGGCTTGTCTAGCACTTGTCTTTTGTAGATGTTAACAAGTTAGACCTCGTTCAGGCCAGTTAGGAATCTTATCTTTTTTAGAGTGTCAACAAGATCCCCTTCAAAGTTTTCGTAAGTCTACAATGGAATGGTTCAGACTCCGAAATACTTTGAACTACTTCGATTGATGGTATGTGAAATGCGAACGTCGCCATAGTGGTTGAGTTCAGCTTCGCTTTCAACCCTACTTTCGGATTGGAATAAGTTCGCTGTGGAATCGTGTAGATTCGCGATTCTAGGTAGCTTCGCGTCTGGATAGCTTCACGTTCGAGCCTCCCGGAGTAGCTTCGTTTTAAATCGGGATAGGAACAACAATCCTTTCCTAAGGCTAACCGCTTTTTGCGAGTTACGAGAGGGATTGCTCCCTTTTCCGAGGTTAGAATAACTTCTCTTGTATTTAACGAGGAGATTATTCCCTTTCTCGAGGCTAAGCATTTAAATGCTTTAACTTCGCCCGCGCTCCTAAGTTTGAAGCGTCAGCGGCGTGGTCAGGCCATGAGGCCTATAAATAGGACACTTGAAGTCCTTTTTAGAGAAACACACTTTTCTCTTTCTGAAAAGTTTGTTCATGACATCTCCTCGTTGCCCAGGAAAGGCGACTGAAACAGTGGGGGCGCCCACTCTGGTCACTACCCGGCCAAGAGCTGGTGAGTCTCGGTCATCCAGAGACTTTACCAATGGACTAGTGACTTTAGGGAGTTTACCTCCCTTAATTTTCTTAACTTTACCAGCTATTACAGGGATTGAATTCCCTTGGTTTCTACATTTGGCTAACTTTCAGAAAAAGGGTTTCAAAAAGATCTTTCCATACAGAGTTCCTATCTTGATCTATTAAGTCTGCTTATTAAATTTGCCATGCAGGCAAGGCTTAGGACTTGGCCTCTTCAAGGTTGAGCCAGTTTTGTCATATAGGTGGGGTCAAGACTACGTCCCTCTGGGCCAGTCTGGCCCAGCCATATAGGCGAGGCTAGGACTTGGCTTATGCTGAGCTAGTCTATCATCACTGTGCAAGCAAGGCTATCCTCTGCTTAACTGAAATCCATTTTTAAGGCACAACTGGATCGGATATGAATTGCTTCACTCAAAGAATTTGACTTAGCATTCCACCTTTGCATTTCTCTTTTGATTTAATGCTAACTTGTTTCCATTTTGCATTACAGCGAACTGTGCTCGCCATTCGTCTTGATGAAAGAGACTAGAAACCTGCTTCTTGATTTTCAAGTGAAACTTTGACCATAAGCAGGAGGAACGTACTGAAACAGCTGATGCGCGTTCCAAGAAGAGGTTGGCAGTTGCTTATCCGAGATGATCCACTTTGGTAAGGGGGTTGGTAGTCACTTATCCGAGATGATCCACTTCGGGAAGGCAGACGTCACCAGTAAGGTCTTAGATCCTTCCTTTGCCAACTTTATTTAAGGAAGATCCAGCTTTCTGGTGGTAACCAGTCCCTTGCCAATTTTGATTACGAAAGATCCAACTTCCTTTGCTAATTTTCATCAAAGAAGATCCAGCTTCTTGATGGCAAAATCTGCCATTAAGTGAAGGATTATGGCCTTGTGCAGGAGGAAGGCCTTTCGTGTCTAGTTGGTTTGGCTTATCACCTTGAAAGTAGATAGGATGATTCTATTGTATGAAAGACAATCTTGATGTAGCATCAATGTATCTTCCCTTTTGAATCAATAAAAATGTTTACTTTCTGCTTGTCTACTTTGTTTCCCTCCTTTTTGATTCAAGAACACCTGGAATAGACTAGCCTAGGTAAGTCTTTTCCTTAAGAGAAAATAAAAACTCCTAGCGGAGCTAAACTTCCAGCGAAGCTGGAGACAGACTTTCAACTAACTCAGGAACAAGTTTCTGGTGAAGCTAGCACGAAATTTCTGTGAAGCTAGAGATGTGCTCTTAGCGGAGCTAAGGCACGTTTCTCAGCTAAGTTACTCAAGCGTTGCGCAAGATCAACGCTGAACTCACATCGGAGTTAGCCCTTAGCGGGGCTGAAGCAATGCTTCTCGAGAAGGTGCTTAGGCGCCGTTTCAATTTAATTTGAAACAACCACCTGCGCTCCTTTTGAGGAGGAAAATTTAGGCAGTCTTAAGCCTATAAAAGCCCGATTGGGCTGAAAGAGAAAGAATTACTTCTCTTCAAATTTTCAGAGAAAACAAATCTCTTTTTCTTCCTTCTTCTTCGTTTGATATTTTAAGAACCTTTTCAGTTCTTCCATGGCTCCTAAAAGACGAGCAGGCAAAGAGGCAGCGACCTCTGCGACGGAGGGACCTTCGCCTCCCCCGGTCATTGAGCGCCCTATTGCGGGTAGAGATTTTTCCCTTTACTCAGAGATTTTCATTTCTTTTTGAAGCCAATTTCTGGCTATTTCATGATGAATCTAGAACGCTTCATTGTAATCTAGTGATCTCAAGGAGTTCAACTCACTTAATTTTCTTTGCCAAATTTTTAGGAGATTTAATCCCCCTTAATTTCTCAACTGGAAATTAGGAACCGAACGGTTTCTTCCCTAAGCTTCTGTGCGAAGCTAAGCCTTAGGCGGTTCACATCCTGTCGAATAACAGGATGCGAAACCAGCCTTAGAAGCGTAGCTGGAAAAGGACTTTAAAATCCTTGGAATAACTTTAGGCGCTAGTGCCTTTATGGCTATGTTAGCCTTTGAGGGCTTCCTACAAAACCGGCTAGGCGAAGTTCCAGAACGAAGCTAATACTTGGATATTTTCTGCATTTTGCCCTCGAGCAGAGTGTGGATCTAAGCTGCAGTTGCGAAGCTGAGCGAAGCTAATGCTAGGCTAGCTTCGCTCGGAGAGCGAAGCTATGCCTTAGCAAAAATTATATTCTTACTTTAGCTTTCTTTCAACAAATAAACTAATCATAGTTTCTTCTTGTTTCTGCAGTGCACTATACTCCTGGTCCTCTGAACAGTCTCTTTGGAACAGCCAGGGGGCTGAATGGTAATGTTAGCCTGCAGTTCCAAGGGCAGGCTTCACTATTTAGTGAGCAGAGTAGTGCTCCCGGTCGGGATACCCTTATATACGCCGGAGATCAGTGTACTATGAGGAGCATCTTAACTACTGTTCCCCTTAAGGATTCTGACCAAAAAATGTATCGAAAGCCTGGCTTTATGTTCGGAGATGCAGCGCCAGATACCGATCATCAACTGCTTGCCAGAGAAGGGCAGTGGATTTTCAATCTGGATGGCGAGAAGCATTATCTCCCATCTAGCAAGCGTCATTTTCCGCTATCTTTCTTCCAATGCATGACGAGGGCTCGAAAGATGCAGTGGCACGTGACTCGGACTACCGACTCTGTTCACGTGGGAAATTGATAGCTTCGTCTCCTGGTTATACAAGGGCGGGTCCTCCTCGCTGCATATTAGGTCTCCACCCTAGGAACGTTCCAGACATCCCAGTGGGAGAAAAATCCCGCGGTGGCTCAGACTTTTGGAAATCAATTCTTCAAGGCTCGTGGTAATTTCAGCCACTGATTTCAGGACCCCTGGGTGGATTCACCCCCCCCAAGGCCTGGTGGAGGGAGTTGACCCTATATATCTTAGCCCATTTTGAAGACGATCTGGAGAGACTGGGACTCTACGAGGCCGTCAGGGCGACCTGTTACGACATCCAGATGATCGTAGCAAACTTCTACGCCATCTTTGAGTTATATTATCCAGCTATAGGGACTTTCTTCACCCCTGTAGGTAAATTGGGCATGGCTTTGCACGAGATGTGGGAAATCTCTGCTTTGCCCTTGGGATCTCTCCCATATGAAGAATATTTCCCATGCGAGGCGGAATTGGCACTTCTGAAGAAGCAGGAGCCCGCTTTGTTTGAGACTTATTGGGAGTTGATATGCCACCTTTACATTTGCTCAAGTATGCATGTGAGCCATAAGGGAGCTTCATGCAGTTCGAAGAGCAGGGGAAATTATTTATTCCCCAACCTGAAAGATGCTCCTGAGGCGCTCACTGCGGGGTTGCAGATGAGGAAGGATGCAGGAACACTCCCAAGGGAATATGATTTTGGAAGAGGATGATGGATCCTATGAGAAAAGTGATATTCTCTGGAGTTTCCATCACCAGGCTAGCCGACCGATGTCTCGGAAGGCACTTTTGGCCCGTTTTTTATCGGTTTGGTTGAAGAGGTGTGTGGTGCCCTCTCCCTCCAGCGACGTCATCCTTCCGACTGTCTTATTGCCGGCTGTTCATCTGGTTCACGGTCGTTCTCTTGGACTTCTCCCAGCAATAGTGTGTTGTATTCAGCAAGGCCTTCGTACATTGACGGAGCCTTTTTGTAGGCCACCAGTAACGAAGAGGGGCAAAGGCACTATCCTGCCTTGCGACGGACCAAACCCCAGGATCGGTTTGCCATACACTTATTTGATGGCATGGTTCGCCCTTCACTGCCCTTCCATTATCCAAGTCGGTGAGGAGCCTCCAGAAGGTGTCCGAATGGCGCTTCTCTGTCGATTTGAGGGATGTTCGTGGATCTTGACTTATGTGGCCGCGGTTCGTAAGCTGCTCTGCTGGTATGATGTTTACAGCCTTTTTCACTGCTTTCCCTACATTCGCGATGCAGGCTACGGTGAAGAATTCAAGGATGTAGGAGATGGGCAGACGTCAATGAGCCAGGGAGTCTTCGAATGACTGGTTAGCATCCGGCCATCCCATCTGGTGTACAGGAGCGCGGATACCTGCTACTTGGAACCCTATGTCCCGAGTCGGTTCGCTCGTCAGTTTGGGTATGACCAACTGTACGTAGGTAACCAGAACACCAACCTGGCCTTTATGGGGAGCCTCATTGATGGTGCTCGTGCCTGGCGGTTCTACATCGCTGGCTGTACTGAGGCGCGACTGTGCATGCCGCTGAGGACTCCGAATCTTTAGACAACTTTGGGGTTCTGTCAGTGGTACAGAACTTTGAACTCCACACCAACTGTGTTTTCTATTAACTCTTTTGGCGTGAAGTTAATCTCTCGGCGGCTGAAGCAGAAAGTCACCGAGAGAGGCGAAGGCAGAAGGGTCCGCGTGCCAGGCCTCGGGGAGTTTAAGCTACTGCCGATAGTGAGGCTTCAGACATAGAAAATCCCCGCTTTGAGGGAGACGCAGGTGCTGAGGCTCTGTCAGATGCTCCTGGTGGGGTAGGCACGGCCCCCATGGAACATGTAAAGGTAGAAGAAGTGGAGGAAGAAGATCCCGACGTCCACTTCAAACGAAAGCGACAAGGTGGATCTCGCAGGAAGAGGGTAGTGAAGAAGCCTCGTCGCTACACTCCCACCATATTGCAGAGGGTGAGTCAACCGTAGTTCCTCCTCCTCCTACTCCATTAGTCATTAAGCTGTCAGCTCTAAGGCAGACCGTTGGTAAAGCTGTTCCTGACCTGAGTAAGATCAGCTCTGTTCTCGCAACACGTACTTACATATTTCATACAGCTCATTGTTTCTTCTATGATTCTGGAACCGAGACGGCAAGAGACCTAGGAGCTGAGACTGTAGGAGAACAGGGAGATTACTATGATCCCCTGTTCACTAATAAAGAAGGTGACGAGGCTAGCTACTTTGTCGTCTCAGAAGAATCCAGAGGTGACGCGGCTGACGTCGGTCCTTCGGGTGCTGGGACCTCAAAAGGAAGCCCCATGGCCTCTAGCTCTATATCAACTTGAGCAGGCCGGTAGAAAAGAGGCTGAGGGGATAGTGGTTACGGAACCAATCTCACTTCCAACTACATCAGTAGGTGAAATGCCAGTGGTTTTGCTAACGCTGCCTATACTGGGAACCACAGAGCTGAAGGTAATTACCAGTCCCTCATCTCCGACAATGGTCGTTGAGCCAGCTTTCTCAAAAATAGTCACCAGCCCTACTTCGGTCGTGGCTAGTATACTAGTTTCAATGAGGACTCCTCCGAGATCACCAGTGATCCCTCATATTGCTCTGGTCAGCGCTTCTATCATCCATTCTACAGTTGTGTCAGTAAAACCGGTGGAAGCTTTGCCTTCAGGGGCCACTCGTTCACTGGGAGTAGTTGAAGCTGAGAATGAATTTGTAGCTGAGCTAGTCGACAGCTTTTATAAGGGCTTGAAGAGATCCATTGCTTTGGTCTTGAAGGGCTCGACTACCTCGTTTTCTACTTTGAAGGTGGTTCTCTCTCGAAGTATTGACAACATTCGAGATTTTGGAGGGGATGACCAAGCTGCTACATTGGAGCTTCTGGTGGGCAGGCTTGAGAGGAATGTAGACGAATGGCGCCGTCTCAGCCATTCAAATTTGGAGTTCTCAGTTAATGAACAGCTTGCACACCTCGCTACTCAAATGTATGAAGCTCATCTTGCCGCTCAAGAAGCAGCGAAGGCAATTTCTTTCGACTTGAAATCCTTAGAGATAAGGAAAGTAGTGTTGGCCCAAGAGGTTACACTCTCTTGTTTTGTGTTTTGATGATGACAAACCAAATAAGAGCTATTTGGTACTAATGAATTTATTCAAGATAAGTTTCAGGTTTTGTACCATGTTTGGAGACCATTGGCTTAGCTTTTGCAAGAACTTCTAAGTTTCACATAGCAAGGAAGGCAAATTGCACAATCAAGGAAGGATCATAGAAGAGAAGGCACTAGCAAGGCATTGGATGGCTCAAAGACTTGAAGATTGCTCAAAAAGTATTTAATCATTGTATTTTTAGTTTTATAGTTTGTTAAAGAATAGTGGATAGGTTTGAAGCTCTATCACACACGTTTTTGCGCACATGTTTATTCCAAAATGTTTTCTTATAATTTATACAAAAACATTTTGTTTACAAGATTTTGCCTACAGATATATATTTATGTTTTATACAAATCTATGTTCAAAATTATTTTTGTCAAAATCAAAATCCCCTTTATTTTTTCTTCAAATCCTGATTTTTGACCTGAGCCAGTCGACCGAACAGTCGACCGGATCTATGACAGGTTTGGCCGGTCGACCGTCCCAGTCGACCGTGGCTCTGGCTGTGCACGTATCTGTGTGCACGTTGTATCGGTCGACCGACCGGTCGACCGACTGTAACTCAGTCTGCTCTCGGTTAGATTGGGTCGACCGGGCGGTCGACCGCTGGCCTACAACGGTCAGATTTTTTGAGTAGGCGGTCGATCGACAGGTCGACCGGGCTAGCCGTTTGAACAGTAACGGCTAGTTTTCTGAGCTATTTATTTTTGTCTTTTTCTCACTTAAGTGAGTTTAAATGACCTGTTTTGGGTTTAATACATTCTGATTAGCCTTAAAAATGTTTTATCTTCTAACCCTAGCCCTCTCCTATAAATAGGGGTGTTTGGGGAGAGATTGATTCACCTAATTATTACAAGAAAAATTCAAAAGTTTAAGGCATTCAAAAGAGCTTGGTTTCTTGGTTTTTGTGTTGAAATTCTCTCTCATTTTCTGAAGTGTTTTCAAGAATTCTCTGATTTCATTTTCTTTTCTCTTTACACACAAGAGCTTCATTCCTACTCATTGTTCTCTAAGGACCTTTTGTAAGGGAAGAGAATTTTGAAAGAGAAAGTTTGTGGTCTTTTGACTACCAAGAGAGAACTTGTACTTGAGATTGTGGAGTTGGGTACTCCGGTGTATTTGTGACATCTTTGTGATAGTGGAAGTGGTTGGAATCCTTCTGGGGAAGGCGGGGAAGTAGAGCTGGGTGCTCGAACCTCGATAACAAATCCTTGTGTTTGCGTTTGGTTTACTTTCCATGTTCTTGCACTACTTTCATTGCTATTGTTGCTTGCTTTTGTTTGTCATTACCATATTCACTTGTTGTCATTCATCTTGTCAATCATTATCCCATACAACAAGGTTGCATTGCGCACCTCCAACTCTTATTTACGAGGAATCAGGAGGAAGGAGTTCAGAACCCTTCACGGGACATTCGGCTCTTAGTCTTGTTTTGGGAGATTGTTGCATCATATTTTTAAATTGTGCATTGATTAGCATTATCACCTATTCACCCCCCCTCTAGGTGATTTTCAATTGGTAACAGAGCTTGGACTCTAGGTTTGGCTTAACATCCATAGAGAGATCCTTAAAATTTGCTAATCAACATTTTCATTCATACATTCATACACTAGTAAACATGGCCGATAACATTAAAACCCCTCCTAAATTTGATGGACTAAATTTCCCTATTTGGAAGGTTAGGATGACTATATTCTTGCAATCTTTGGGTAGCTTAGTAGCTAAGTCCTTGACCAAACCCTACGTAGCACCTGATAGTGATGAGAGCACATGGACCGACTTCAACTTTAGAGAATATGAGGCTAACTCCAAGGCCCAAAACTCCTTATTAACCGCCTTGAATGAGGATGACCTTACACGGGTAATTCATTGCCAATCCGCCTATGAGATTTGGCAACACTTGTTAGTCACGCACGAAGGGACTTCACAAGTCAAGAGAGCTAAGATAGATCTCTTGAGGTCCCAATATGAATCTTTTAAAATGCTTGATGAAGAATCTATTGATTGTATGATTACCCGGTTTACTAAAATCACTAATGGTCTTTCTTCCTTAGGTGATGACATCTCCAACGATCAAAAAGTGCGGAAAGTGATTCGGGCTCTTCCGTCTTCATGGGAGATAAAGGCTACCACCTTAAAAGAATTGAACGACAAGGATGAGATGGACCTCATTAGCCTCATTGGGAACTTAAAGACCCATGAGATGGAGAAGAAAGCAAGAGAAGAGGCCGCTCCAACAAAGAAGAAATCAATAGCTTTCAAGTCTTCATCCACCCTTGAAGACGATGAGGAAGATGAAGAAGAAGATGAGGAGCTATCGCTACTTGTTCGCAATGTCAAGAGAATGTACCGGAGGAACAAGCTCAACTTCCGAAGGAAATTTGAAGGCAAAGAGGAGAGGAGAATTATATGCTACAATTGCCGAAAGCCCGGACACATCATGGCGGATTGCCCGGAGTTCAAGAAGAAGATGACCTCCTCCTTCAAGCCAAAGAAATCGGAAGAAAAGAAAGCGTACAAGGCAACTTGGGATTCGGAAAGCGAGTCCGAGGAAGAGGCGGATGTAGCAAATATGTGTTTCATGGCAAACACACCTAAGGTAACCCCTCAACCCCTTGATGATGAAGATGAATTAAGTAAGGAAGTTCTTGTACATGCTTTTGTTGAACTTTCTGAAACTTATGATAACAAGAAAATTGAATGCTTTAAATTGCAAAAAGAAGTTGCTTTTCTCAAAAATCAACTTGCTATGGTTTCTAAAGAAAAGGATGATATTTCTTCTAATCTCACTTCTATTCAAAATGAGTTTAATGCCTACAAGGTTTCTTGTAAGGGAAAATCTCCTATTGTTGATGAAAAAGAAATTTCCTCTTTAAAAACTAAAATGGTTGATTTTGAAAAAGTTTTGAAAGATTGTGCTTTTAACACTAAGAAACTTGAAGAAAAATTTTCTAAAAAGCACACCCCTCATGCTAAAGATTCTCTTGTTAAATCTACTCATGCTCACACTACACATAACACTTCTCATGCTAAATCTTTTCATGCTCACAATTCCCATGCTCACAAATCTCACACTCACTATGCTTTTAAATATGGTAGAGTGTATAGATGCACATATTGTGGTAAAAATGGACATTTAGCTAAATTTTGTTATGACCAAGTTAATAGATCAAATAATCTTGTTTGGGTTAATGAAACTAACCCTTTAGGACCCAAGAAAATATGGGTACCAAAATCAAGTCCTAAATTATTTGATGTAGGTACACACCAAGGCTCCAAGACGTAGGGAGCGGTGGTACCTTGATAGTGGTTGTTCAAGACACATGACATGGGATATCAATAGCTTTACAACCCTATCAAGGTACGAGGAAGGTGGTTCCGTCACCTTCGGGGATGACTCCAAAGGGACTATCATCGGTATAGGTAACATTCAAATTGGTTCATCTCCTACTATAGAAAATGTTGTACTTGTTGATGGTTTAAAACATAATTTGCTTAGCATTAGTCAATTTTGTGATCGCGGACTTAAAGTAGTTTTTGATGATACTTCTTGCAAGATTTTTGATATTAAATCCAATGATTGTATTCTTACCGGTTTTCGTGATGATAATGTTTATATCATTGACATGCTTAGTGTGAAATATTCTACTAAATGCTTAAATGCTTTTGATGAAAATTCTTGACTTTGGCATAGAAGATTAGGACATGCATCTTTTGACCATCTTTCTAGAATTAATTCAAAGGAATTGGTGAAGGGTATACCTTGCTTGAAGTTTGAGAAAGACCGCATTTGTGGTGCGTGCCAACTTGGGAAACAAATCAAGTCTTCCTTCAAACCAATCAAGGATATCATGTCAACTAGGCCTTTAGAATTAATTCATATGGATTTATTTGGACCAACTAAAACTAAGAGTTTAAATGGTAGTAGATATGCATATGTTTTGGTTGATGATTTTTCCCGTTTCACTTGGGTTTTCTTTTTGGAACACAAAGATCAAACTTTTTCTCATTTTAAGATTTTTCGAAAAAGGGTTGAAAAAGAAAAAGGTTTTCCGATTTTGAAAATAAGGAGTGATAGAGGTGGTGAGTTTGTAAACCAACTCTTCATGACTTATTGTGATGAAAAGGGAATTAAGCATGAAATGTCTTGTCCTAGAACTCCACAACAAAATAGAGTTGTAGAAAGGAAAAATAGAACACTTCAAGAGATGGCTAGGACAATGATAAGTGAATACGACCTCCCTCAATATTTATGGGCCGAGGCCGTAAACACCACATGCTATATATCTAACCGTATTTATTTGTGTAAAAATTCTTCCAAAACATCTTTTGAAATGTATCATTCTAGAAAACCTAATGTTGCATATTTCAAAGTTTTTGGATGCAAGTGCTTTGTTTTGAATACTAAAGAGAATTTGGGTAAATTTGATGCTAAGGCTTATGAAGCAATTTTTGTTGGATATTCTACAACTAGTAAAGCTTATAGAGTATTCATTAGATCTTCTCGTACCATTGAAGAATCCATGCATGTTAAATTTAAAGAATCTAATGTGGTTGTTGAGAATGTTGTAGAGATTGACCCATTAGGTGAAGACATGGAGAGACTATCCTTGAAGGACTCACCCGCTCAAGAAGAAAAGCTAGATTCAATTGGTGAAGTTCAAGAGGATAAAGAGGAAAGCTCTCAACCGCTTCCTAAAGCTTGGAGATACGCTAAAAATCATCCCAAGGAGCTCATCTTAGGTGACGCATCTAAAGGGGTAACAACTCGCTCCAAACTCCATGACCTATGTGGTAACTTTGCTTTCATTTCTCATTTTGAACCCAAAGGCATTCTCGAAGCCGAGACGGACCCATATTGGTTGCTTGCCATGCAAGAGGAACTCAATCAATTTGAGCGCAACCAAGTTTGGCACCTTGTTCCTAAGCCCCACGATAGACCAATAATTGGTACTAAGTGGATCTTTAGAAACAAGATGGATGAGTCCGGAAATGTCATTAGGAATAAAGCTAGGTTAGTGGCCCAAGGTTACACTCAAGTTGAGGGAATTGACTTTGAGGAGACCTTTGCACCCGTAGCACGGCTTGAAGCCATACGGATGACACTAGCTTTTGCATCTTTCAAAAATTTTAAACTTTTTCAAATGGATGTGAAAAGTGCATTTTTGAATGGTTTTATAAATGAAGAAGTTTATGTTGCTCAACCTCCCGGTTTTATTGATCATCTTCATCCCGATTTTATTTTTAAACTTGATAAAGCTTTGTATGGATTGAAACAAGCTCCAAGAGCTTGGTATGAAAGGCTTTCTAGTTTTCTCATTTCAAATGATTTTATTAAAGGCAAAGTAGATACAACACTATTCACTAAGCATGTTGATAATGACATTTTAATTGTGCAAATTTATGTTGATGATATAATTTTTGGTTCTACTAATGAGCTTTTGTGCAAGGATTTTGAAAAGGTCATGCAACTTGAATTTGAAATGTCTTCAATGGGTGAGCTTAATTTCTTTCTTGGACTCCAAATCAAGTAATTGCAAGATGGGAACTTCATATGTCAAGCCAAATACGCAAAGGAACTCGTAAAGAGGTTTGGACTTGAAGACTCAAAGGTTTACAACACTCCCATGGCAACTACCACCAAGCTTGATAAGGATGACCAAGGTAAAAATATTGATATTAAATTGTATAGAAGCATGATAGGAAGTCTTTTATATTTAACGGCAAGTAGGCCGGATATCATGTTTAGTGTGTGTCTTTGTGCTAGATTTCAATCGTGTCCCAAAGAGTCTCATCTTATTGCGGTAAAACGTATTATTCGTTATATTAAGGGAACGATTGGAATGGGTCTATGGTATCCGAAAACCGGAGATTTCTCAATGACGAGTTATTCGGATGCCGACTATGCGGGTTGTAGAGTAGGTAGAAAGAGTACTAGTGGGACATGTCAATTTCTTGGTAATTGTCTTGTTTCATGGTCCTCTAGGAAGCAAAATTCCGTAACTCTCTCAACCGCCGAGGCGGAGTATGTTGCCGCGGGGGCTTGTTGTGCACAAGTCCTTTGGATGAAACATACTCTCCTTGATTATGATTTGCATTTTGACCATATAAAAATATTTTGTGATAATACTAGTACTATACATATGACATAGAACGCAAATCAACATAGTAAGACCAAGCACATTGAGATTAGATATCACTTTCTTAGAGATCATTTTGAGAAAGGAGATATAGTTATTGATTATGTTTCTACGGATTTGCAATTAGCCGATATTTTCACTAAACCACTTGATTTTGCTAGATTTTCCTTCATTTGTGGTGAACTTAATGTTTGTGTTATTGAATAAAAATGTTTTCATAACCCTTTTTGATGTATGATAAAAAGGGGGATAATGAGTTTTTATGATAAAATTATGAGTTCATATGGTTTTGGTTCCATATGAGTTTATATATGTTTTTAGTTTTTGATGTGTTTTCAAGAATTCTTGTAATTTGAGTTTAAGTGTTTTGCAAGTGTTTTGTGTTTTATATTTTCATGGCTTTTGGTTTCATGATGTTTACTTGCAAATTACATTGTTTTGCTTGTTTAATATAGCATAATTTGAGGGGGAGCTTTCTCCTCCCCCATATTTTTGTCTATAGCCTATTTGTTTTGTCATCATCAAAAAGGGGGAGATTGTTGGCCCAAGAGGTTACACTCTCTTGTTTTGTGTTTTGATGATGACAAACCAAATAAGAGCTATTTGGTACTAATGAATTTATTCAAGATAAGTTTCAGGTTTTGTACCATGTTTGGAGACCATTGGCTTAGCTTTTGCAAGAACTTCTAAGTTTCACATAGCAAGGAAGGCAAATTGCACAATCAAGGAAGGATCATAGAAGAGAAGGCACTAGCAAGGCATTGGATGGCTCAAAGACTTGAAGATTGCTCAAAAAGTATTTAATCATTGTATTTTTAGTTTTATAGTTTGTTAAAGAATAGTGGATAGGTTTGAAGCTCTATCACACACGTTTTTGCGCACATGTTTATTCCAAAATGTTTTCTTATAATTTATACAAAAACATTTTGTTTACAAGATTTTGCCTACAGATATATATTTATGTTTTATACAAATCTATGTTCAAAATTATTTTTGTCAAAATCAAAATCCCCTTTATTTTTTCTTCAAATCCTGATTTTTGACCTGAGCCAGTCGACCGAACAGTCGACCGGACCTATGACAGGTTTGGCCGGTCGACCGTCCCAGTCGATCGTGGCTCTGGCTGTGCACGTATCTGTGTGCACGTTGTATCGGTCGACCGACCGGTCGACCGACTGTAACTCAGTCTGCTCTCGGTTAGATTGGGTCGACCGGCGCGGTCGACCGCTGGCCTACAACGGTCAGATTTTTTGAGTAGGCGGTCGACCGACCGGTCGACCGGGCTAGCCGTTTGAACAGTAACGGCTAGTTTTCTGAGCTATTTATTTTTGTCTTTTTCTCACTTAAGTGAGTTAAAATGACCTGTTTTGGGTTTAATACATTCTGATTAGCCTTAAAAATGTTTTATCTTCTAACCCTAGCCCTCTCCTATAAATAGGGGTGTTTGGGGAGAGATTGATTCACCTAATTATTACAAGAAAAATTGAAAAGTTTAAGGCATTCAAAAGAGCTTGGTTTCTTGGTTTTTGTGCTGAAATTCTCTCTTATTTTCTGAAGTGTTTTCAAGAATTCTCTGATTTCTTTTTCTTTTCTCTTTACACACAAGAGCTTCATTCCTACTCATTGTTCTCTAAGGACCTTTTGTAAGGGAAGAGAATTTTGAAAGAGAAAGTTTGTGGTCTTTTGACTACCAAGAGAGAACTTGTACTTGAGATTGTGGAGTTGGGTACTCCGGTGTATTTGTGACATCTTTGTGATAGTGGAAGTGGTTGGAATCCTTCTGGGGAAGGCGGGGAAGTAGAGCTGGGTGCTCGAACCTCGATAACAAATCCTTGTGTTTGCGTTTGGTTTACTTTCCTTGTTCTTGCACTACTTTCATTGCTATTGTTGCTTGCTTTTGTTTGTCATTGTCATATTCACTTGTTGTCATTCATCTTGTCAATCATTGTGCCATACAACAAGGTTGCATTGCGCACCTCCAACTCTTATTTACGAGGAATCAGGAGGAAGGAGTTCAGAACCCTTCACGGGGCATTCGGCTCTTAGTCTTGTTTTGGGAGATTGTTGCATCATATTTTTAAATTGTGCATTGATTAGCATTATCACCTATTCACCCCCCTCTAGGTGATTTTCAAGTAGAACTTGGAGATGTCATAGATGCTTCTAACAACGCTCTTCTCGACGCTGGTTGGAATCCTTCTGGGGAAGGCGGGGAAGTAGAGCTGGGTGCTCGAACCTCGATAACAAATCCTTGTGTTTGCGTTTGGTTTACTTTCCTTGTTCTTGCACTACTTTCATTGCTATTGTTGCTTGCTTTTGTTTGTCATTGCCATATTCACTTGTTGTCATTCATCTTGTCAATCATTGTCCCATACAACAAGGTTGCATTGCGCACCTCCAACTCTTATTTACGAGGAATCAGGAGGAAGGAGTTCAGAACCCTTCACGGGGCATTCGGCTCTTAGTCTTATTTTGGGAGATTGTTGCATCATATTTTTAAATTGTGCATTGATTAGCATTATCACCTATTCACCCCCCCTCTAGGTGATTTTCAAGTAGAACTTGGAGATGTCATAGATGCTTCTAACAATGCTCTTCTCGACGCTGAGGATAAGATTAAAAAGGCTAAGGAAATGATCAAGAAAGCTAATCTTCTTTTGTCCAAGGCTAAACGGGTGCGTACTGAGGAGATTGATCGGCTAGGCAGCTTAAGGCTCAGAATGACGAAGTCCTGCAATAAAAGTTAACACAGAAGGTAACTTTGGTTGAAATTGAGGCTCGTCTGTCCCAGACAGCGAGCTTTAATGAGGCTGAGTTGAGATAGCAGGCACTTATCAGAGCTGCTGAGGAGAGGAAGAATAGGCTGGCCACTCTTGAAGAACGGAGCAAGTCCTACGAAGCACCCTCGTAGCTTGTAATCCGTATATCCATGTATCCTTCTTTTGGAATCAATAAAAAGTAATTTTATTTGACTCCTCTATTGCATTTTTAACTTGTTTTATTTCTGAATTTTCAATTCTTACTTTCAAGTTGTATTAAAATCCTCAAAAAGGAAAGGGAATAATGGTATAACTAATCTAATCAGAGGTGATAAACTGATAGGGTTAGTTACACATTTGAGAAATGATTTGACAAAGAAAGATGAACCTGGATATTTATCGATTCAGAGGTGACAAACTGGACATAACCGATTAGAAATTACCAAACTCAGAATGTTTACTGTTCAGAGGTGACGAACTAGACATAACAGTAAACCAAAAAGGGAGACTTGGCTATCTGTCTGTTCAGAGATGATGAACTGGACATGACCGATTGAGAAGCTACCAAGCTAGAAATTTTGTCATTCAGAGGTGGCGAACTGGACATGATGACAAAGAAATAGTCCCTACTGGACTGAAAGATGAGATTGGATATCCATCGGTTCAGAGGTAACATGAACATAACCGATTGAGAAGCCATCAAGCTCAAAATTTTGTCATTCAGAGGTGACGAACTCGACATGATGACAAAGAAATAGTCCCTACTGGACTGAAAGATGAGACTTGATTATCTGTCGGTTCAGAGGTAACATGGACATAACCGATTGAGAAGCAACCAAGCTCAAAATTTTGTCATTCAGAGGTGACGAACTGGACATGATGACAAAGAAATAGTCCTTACTGGACTGAAAGATGAGACTTGATTATCTGTCAGTTCAGAGGTAACATGGACATAACCGATTGAGAATCCACCAAACTCGAAATTTTGTCATTCAGAGGTGACGAACTGGACATGATGACAAAGAAATAGTCCCTACTGGACTGAAAGATGAGACTTGATTATCTGTCAGTTCTGAGGTAACATGGACATAACCGATTGAGAAGCCACCAAGCTCGAAATTTTATCATTCAGAGGTGACGAACTGGACATGATGACAAAGAAATAGTCCCTACTGGACTGAAAGATGAGACTTGATTATCTGTCGGTTTAGAGGTAACATGGACATAACCGATTGAGAAGCCACCAAGCTCGAAATTTTGTCATTCAGAGGTGACGAACGGGACATGATGACAAAGAAATAGTCTCTACTGGACTGAAAGATGAGACTTAATTATCTGTCAGTTCAGAGGTAACATGGACATAACCGATTGAGAAGCCACAAAGCTGAAATTTTGTCATTCAGAGGTAACGAACTGGACATGATGACAAAGAAATAGTCCTTACTGGACTGATAGATGATACTTGATTATCTGTCGGTTCAGAGGTAACATGGACATAACCGATTGAGAAGCCACCAAAGCTTGAAATTTTATCATTCAGAGGTGACGAACGGGACATGATGACAAAGAAATAGTCCCTACTGGACTGAAAGATGAGACTTGATTATCTGTCAGTTCAGAGGTAACATGGACATAACTGATTGAGAAGCCACCAAACTCAAAATTTTGTCATTCAGAGGTGACGAACTGGACATGATGACAAAGAAATAGTCCCTACTGGACTGAAAGATGAGACTTGATTATCTGTCGGTTCAGAGGTAACATGGACATAACCGATTGAGAAGCCACCAAGCTCAGGATATTTACTGTTCAGAGGTGACGAGCTGGACATAACAGTAAGCAAAAAATAATCCCATCGGGAGAAATAGGATTTGATTATGAACTCCATAGGGATTTTAATATCTCCATCGGATGTTATTTGGAAGAAACTGTCAGAGGTATATTGTTAACGTGATAACCAGAAAAGTCTACTGAGGACTGACAGACTTTGAGGGGAGTCTATCAGAAACTCGCTGGGGAATTAGGAAATGAGTCCCATAGAAGATCATATGTCAGAGAACTTCGTGGGGATTTGTAAAGCAACTTGCCAAAGGTGTGATGTTAACTTGATAAGGATTCATTTACCGTTAGAGGTGCTTGAGCATAACAGTAATTTGAGCGGACCTGTCGTTCTGTTGAAGAGAATGACAAGCGGGGTTTATTCACTAGGGATGCTGGTTTTATCCGTTGGGGAGTAGATTAGAGTCTTGCTATCAGAAGTTTAATGTTAACATGATAGGTTAGACTCGTTATTTCGCAAGGGATATGAATACCTTTATATGTGGTCTTTGTTTAGTCTCCGATTATGCATTATTATATCGCATTTCCCTACCGATTTATGAATAAAATGTCGGTCTAAGCCGTGTTTTGGTCTCTCTTGCAGGTAAATCAAGAGTTTAAGGGCAAAGGAGTAATAAGAGCTTAATTAAACCCATTTTTAGGTAATTAAATCCGCATTACTTGGAGGCCAAAAAAGGAAATTTCTAGAAGATACATTGAATCTAGACTTTTGAGCATATTAGACAAAGATTCGGCCAAATATACCCGAAACTGAATATACCAAGAAGGCCCCGAAGCGTCGCGCATCCCAGCACCGAAACCAGGGAGCTAACTCCCTGGTATTACCGCGGATCCGCGGCAATGTGGTGGGGCCACGCGTCAATTTTCGACGCGTGGCCCCGTCTCGTCTTCTAGAATCATCCTATGTCTATAAAAACCCTATAGAGGTCCAGAACGAAGCAGTTTTTGATTTTAAGCTAGGGTTTCTATCTTTAGAGAAGTGTAGTATAGGTGTTCCTCATTTCTTTATTTTGTATTTTCTTTTCTTTTTAGATCTTGTAGTAGGGCAGAGAGATTCAGAGAGAGATAGAGAGGGATTGATGTAATAGATGGTGACAATCTATGTAACGGTGCCTCCTTTCTTCTCCAATGTAATCTTCTCCATCTTCTACATGATGTTTAGCTAATTTCTTTTTCTCATGGTAATCTAACTACTAACCACTAACCATCTAACCACTTTCTTAATAATCCACATGAATCTAATAGCCTCACAAGGCCTTGCTCTTGCAAGAGCCATTGATGGCTCATGATGATGGATTCTAACATTCTAACATTTCTAACATCTGGCCCACTAACTTGCTAACTTGTAATGTCTTCTTTATTTCATGCTCACCTCTAACCGGTTTTGATGATTTAATAAGTAGCTTGCAACTTGTTATGTGGTATTGATGTGTTGTTTGAATGTAGAAGAACAATCTTATGGGTCATGCTCTGTATCGTCTCTTGAAGCCAAGGATTAGTGATGGCCGAGGATCCATGTGAGCAACTATCACTAAGAGGTTAGTATGGTTAGTGGAGCAATTAGTAGTTAGTAGCCATGAGTTTTCTTTTACTTTATTTTAATAATCATTTTCAAAACTCTTTTATCATTTTCTTATCGATGTTTTCACCATCTTCATAGTTCACCTTTGTTTCATCTTCTTTTTATTTTGTTTTCCAAACCACTTCTCTTTCATTTCACATCGCCATTTTCATCGCGCCTTCTCCACCTATCACATTCTGGATTTCCTTTTCTTTTCTTTTCTTTTTCTAATTCTTTAACAAAGAAGAACTGTTAACAACCAACGTGAATAGAGACTGTTAATGCTTCTATCACCTCCCGTCCCTATGGATTCGACCCGTTGAGCCAATGCTATAATAGAAGTATCAAGGGAACATTAGCACATACAAGCTTTTCATTGATTTTACAAAACACACATTTTTTGAGTGCTAGTTCCGCCCCGATCAAGTTTTTGGCGCCGTTGCCGGGGAACGGGAATGGTTTTGATTTCATGTTTTTGTTAACATTTTTCTTCTCTGTTTTGGTGTGCAGGTCAAATTTTGTAGGAGCTGAATATTGCAGAACAACCATTAGCACTACAGCTCCCTGCTCTAGAAAGTAGGGGCCCAGATTCTAAAGTAACGTTGCGCAAACGCGACTTTAGCCGCACGTCCACAGGAAATTTGTAGCATTTGTGTATCTTGTTGTGCTGGGATGTGAATATTGTAATAGCTAGTGGATTTATGCTGCTATTTTTCTGTTTTGATTGCCTACATACCACAGTAAACTAAAGAACTAAAATACGATATTTGGACGCTTTTAAAACGGTTTAGACATTTGCATTTAGGCACGTGTCAATTCAATTCCAATATACTGTATTTTGTTCTGTTGTTGTGATCTGGATTGAGGTGTACATATGGCATTGCATATAACATAGGACAAACACATGGGTGATTTATCGCTTTGTGTTATATTCTTGTCTATATTGCACACTTGCACGAATTGAACTTAAGGGCATAAACTAATACAAGATAAGGTGGGGATTTTATCACCCTTCCTTGGCCCAAAAATCATCTCCCCACTCACACAACCCAAGCCCTAATAAAAATTGATAGACGTTGGCCCCTAGGGACATCTCAGACTCATTAAGAGATTGACCGAGGGTGGAACTTGTTTTGAATCTTACTCTTGTGAAATCATTGTCTAAGGTTGGGGATTAAGAGGTTACGCCTCGAAGATACCGTGGTTTGACGTAATTAAGGCCCGTTGCTTACGCACGGATATCTCCCACCGTATTTTGCCCCTACCTGGCCGATTAGCTTGTGGTCGGATTCAAGCAACAACCTTCCCCGGGTAATCGACCAGTTAGGAGTCGTCTAGGTCTAGGTCAACCCTACTATAGGCTTGGTTTTGGTTTTTTTCTTTTTGTTTGTTATTTGATTTTTCTTTTTTGTTTGTGATTGTTTGTGAAATAGAATTCAACAATAACAATTCTTTCAACCTTAATATGAATTCATATTTCACACTGACCTCATTTGTTTCGGATAATTTCAACCCAGCTTTTTACAATAAGAACCAACCAAATTCATCGGGTTGGTCTTATCCGAATCAATGCAACCCATACCCTCATTCTTATAACTATAATTTTCAAAATAATTTTAACTCTTCACAGAGTCAATGGGGATTCACCTCCCCCGAGTCCAATTTTTCACCACCTTGCACACAATTTTCACAATTTTTACAATCTCCATTCCCCAATTTTGCTTCCTATACTCCTTTTCTTGGACCTCCCATTGAAGAAAAATCTGAGTTAGAAAAGAATATAGAAGCCAACCTACAAGAGGCCGAGCGACAATGTCAGAAAATATTGGCCTCTCCAATTTCACAATATTTTCAAGAGTCTTACTCAGTTTCACCTCCTCATAATGACCAACCATCTGCCTTGGAAACGAGTAAGGAACTCTTATGTGAGTCCAAGCTTCAATCTTAAAACATTTTGGACTGACATTCTTCACAAAATTTTCAAAATCAAGATTCTTACACTCCCATTCTAGAACATCCACTTGTAGAAAAATCAAGTTTAGAAAAGAGTATAGAAATCTTGCAGGAATCTGCGTTACAATTTCAAAAATCTTCTTCTCAATCTATTGATAGGTTGGAAACACAATTAAGTCAATTGGTCAATATTTATAAAAATGAAGAAACTCTCTCTTCTCCACCTTTGACCAATTCAAATATCTCTAACTCTATCAATTTGACCCATGACTCTTATTGTTTTGGAAACCAAGATTCCTACACTCCTTTTCTAGAACAACCACTTGAAGATACATCACATCTAGAAAAGAGTATAGAAGTCTTGCAAGAGTTCACACTACAATTTCAAAAATCTTCTATCGAGTCTATCAATAGATTGGAAATACAATTGAGTCAATTTGTTAGCATTTATAGGAACGAGAAAACTCTATCTTATCAACCTTTGAACAATTCAGCTATCCCAAACTCTATTGATCTGACCCAGGACTCTTGTCATTTTGAAAATCAAGATTCAATTTCAGCACACCCATCTGAACTTGTCCAAACTTCAAATCACATTGACATTTTGGCAAGTTATCCTTTTTCTAAAATTGAACTTGAGCATGAATATGATCCTGAACTTCAACTTGGTAATTCAATTTCACTGCTTGATTCAATATTGACTGAGGTGTATTTACCTGAATCAGGCCTTTTCCCGAGTCAGTATTGGATCCAGTGCCAATTCATTATGAAATTGAATCACTAATCTTTTATGATCATCATATTGAACTTGACAAATTTCATACTTTTGAAAGTCCCATTGATAAATTGGCAAGTTCTAATTTTTATGGAATTGAACTCAATGAGGAATGTGACTTTGATCCTCAAATTTGTGATTCAGTTCAAATTCCTAAATCAATATTGACTCCAGTTTTGTTACCCAAATTGAGCAACATTTTAGACTCAGTTTTGGTTCCCATACCTGTCATTCTTGAACTTGAATCACTAATCTTCAAAAGTCACATTCCATCATGGGGAAATGAATGTGGACTTGAGTTTCAACTTCTTGATTTGGACCCACTTCCTGAACCAATCTCGACTCCTGAACCTTTACTTGACTTAAGTCTTTTTCCTGAGTCAGTATTAGTTCCTGTACTTCCTGATTCCAAATCAATCATTCCATCTTTTCATAATCCATTTTGGGATAAAGGTGTTGATAAATTTGACTCTGAATTTTTTTTGAAAATTTGGAAATTAGATAGGGTAAAATTCTTAATAAACATCATAAATATATACATCATTTTAGTGGGTTGTATTATAGAGGTCTCTGGTGAGTTCCTCTGGACTCCACGCAAGTTAGATTGGGCCGCATTTTGTGGACCAATCAGACCACCACCAGAACCACCACTTTGAGGTGATTTTTCCTTCCCTCTCTATTTGTTTCATGCATACATACATCACGATGCATTGAGGACAATGCATGAGATAAGTGTAGTGGAGGGTTTACTAACATAGAATTTTTAGATTTTCTTTCTTTTACACTTCTTTTAGGATACTTTTAGAAATCTTCCCTTTTGTATAGGATTTTTCTCTTTCCTTAAAAACTTTTTGAAATAAGAGACAAAGTTTTGACCTATTTTTAAGAAAATTAAGATGATCTTGGAATTTAAGAAAGCCTTAATTATGACATCTTAAACCCAGTCAAAATAATGGATCTTGTTTAAATCTATAGGTTAAGTATAAAAGATTGGGGAGATAATTTTATCTTGAATTTTTTTCCTTAAATAGTATGCACTTCACACTTACACAATTTTTGGGATGGAAACAAAGACCTAAAATGTCGTAAAGTAAAAATAAATAAAAGAAAAAAAATATATATATATGGTATAAATAAAACATCACTTATTAAGCTGGATAATTATGCCTCAAGAAACATGATTATTCACGCCTAACGGTGGTCAAAAGAAACAAATAAATTCCCCTTAGTTTTGTGGCCTTGTTTAATCGAGTCCTTAAACCCGAGGGATATTTTCTCATCTGGTGCCCTAGGACCGTCTGGTTTAGGAGTCATCGGTTAAAGGCTTGCTACATGGGTGAATTAGAAAACCTAAGAAAACTAAGGGAAGAAAAAATAGAAAAAGAAATATATATATATATATAAATAAATAAATAAATGGTTTGATGGTTAGAGTTGAAATCTCAGAAATCTTCACTATCACAAAGTGCATATTATCTAGGTTTTATGAAAGGTAAAATATTCAATCCAATTTTGAATTCTTACCTTAATTGAAGATAAGATCTTGCATAGAGACTAAGTTAAATGAAGAATAATTTTTGGTGGACTTATGACCTTAGATCGCTTATATTTTTGCAAAAATATTTCAAAAACTTGTCTCTCTTTCAAAATGTGTTTTCAAAATACTAACATTTGTCTTCTTTCTTTATGGATTTTGTGGGTGCAATCCGCTGAAAACCCTCAGGAGACAAAACTCCTCCTCTAGGGGTAACCTAAAGGTTTAATGGCTTGTTACACACGCTCAGTACAATCACGTCACCTGCGAAAGTGGTGTAACAACATTTGTAGTATAGTTTTTCTTTTCTTGTTTTGCTCGGGACGAGCAAAAGATAAGTGTGGGGGTGTGTTTAGTCTCCGATTATGCATTATTATATCGCATTTTCCTACCGATTTATGAATAAAATGTCGGTCTAAGCCGTGTTTTGGTCTCTCTTGCAGGTAAATCAAGAGTTTATGGGCAAAGGAGTAATAAGAGATTAATTAAACCCATTTTTTGGTAATTAAATCCGCATTACTTGGAGGCCAAGAAAGGAATTTCTAGAAGATACATTGAATCTAGACTTTTGCGCATATTAGACGAAGATTCGGTCAAATATACCCGAAACCGAATATATAAAGAAGGCCTCTGAAGCGTCGCGCATCCCCGCACCAAAACCAGGGAGCTAACTCCCTGGTATTGCTACAGATCCGCGGCAATGTGATGGGGCCACGCGTCGATTTTCGACGCGTGGCCCCGTCTCGTCTTCTAGAATCATTCTATGTCTATAGAAACCTCTGTAGAGGTCCAGAACGAAGCAGTTTTTAATTTTAGGCTAGGGTTTCTATCTTTAGTGAAGTGTAGTGTAGGTGTTCTTCATTTCTTTTATTTTGTATTTTTTCTTTTTAGATCTTGTAGTAGGGCAGAGAGATTCAGAGAGAGATAGAGAGGGATTGATGTAATAGATGGTGACAATCTATGTAAAGGTGCCTCCTTTCTTCTCCAATGTAATCTTCTCCATTTTCTATATGAGGTTTAACTAATTTCTTCTTCTCATGACAATCTAGCTACTAACCACTAACCATCTAACCACTTTCTTGATAATCCACATGAATCTAATAGCCTCACAAGGCCTTGCTCTTGCAAGAGCCATTGATGGCTCATGATGATGGATTCTAACATTCTAACATTTCTAACATCTAACCCACTGACTTGCTACCTTGCAATGTCTTCTTTATTTCATGCTCACCTCTAACCGGTTTTGATGATTTAATAAGTAGCTTGCAACTTGTTATGTAGTATTGATGTGTTATTTGAATGTAGAAGAACAATCTTATGGGTCATGCTCTGTATCGTCTCTTGAAGCCAAGGATTAGTGATGGCCGAGGATCCATGTGAGGCAACTATCACTAAGAGGTTAGCATGGTTAGTGGAGCAATTAGTAGTTAGTAGCCATGAGTTTTCTTTTATTTTGTTTTAATAATCATTTTCAAAACTCTTTTATCATTTTCTTATCGATGTTTTCACCATCTTCATAATTCACCTTTGTTTCATCTTCTTTTCTATTTTGTTTTTCAAACCACTTCTCTTTCATTTTCACATCGCCGTTTTCATCGTGCCTTCTCCACCTATCACATTCTGGATTTCCTTTTCTTTTCTTTTCTTTTTCTAATTCTTTAACAAAGAAGAACTGTTAACAACCAACGTGAATAGAGACTGTTAATGCTTCTATCGCCTCCCGTCCCTATGGATTCGACCCGTTGAGCCAATGCTATAACGGAAGTATCGAGGGAATATTAGCACATAGAGCTTTTCATTGATTTTATAAAGCACACATTTTTTGAGTGCTAGTTCTGCCCCGATCAGTCTTACCATTCCATGGATGGGTATTGGTAAGTGATTTTAGAGAGGGAATCAAATGGGAACAGGTCCCTTAGGATATTTAGCAAATCCTCAGCCGTCAACAGATTTGATACGCCTTTACCAACTACCGTTTGAGTCGGGGCTAGCCATGCTATTCTCCTCGGCATGATGAGTTGTCAAGGACTTATGTTGGGCTTAAAGGCCAACATTTTCCTCTATCCTTAACCACGGAATCAAATGGGAACAGGTCCCTTAAGATTTTTAGCATACCCTCAGCTGTCAACGAATTTGATATGCCTTTACCAATTGCCGTTTAAGTTGGGCTAGCCATGCTATTCCCCTAAGCATGATGAGTTGTCAAGGACTTATGTTGGGCTTAAAGGCCAACAGTTTCCTCTATCCTTAACCACTAGGGGCGTTGGATTATTTTGTTACTGTATTCATAACCTTGATTCTTCTTTGAGACAACCAGTGTTCGATCAGCTCGACATTGGTTTATGGTTGTATGATCTCGTTTAGAGAAAGAGAGGAGCGCTCCTTCTGCATATCTTGGATCTGAAGGTCTTGATCAGGAGTGCCATGTTAACTTGATCATGAGAAGGATCCTATCAAGGATAATACTTCTTTAAGAACCTGCCGTTAATCGGCATCATGAGTAAGTCACCATCTGAAGTCATAAGGTGATATGCCCCGTTTGAATAGACTGTTTCTATCAAAAATGGTCCTTCCCATTTGGGCTGAAATTTGCCTTTGGTTTTGTGCGTCATGATCATCGGTCGTCTGACGGCTAAAACCAAATCTCTTTTCTGGAAGACTCTTTGCTTAACCTTCTTATTGAAGGCTTTTGAGATTCGGGCTTGATACAACTCAATGTGTTGTTGAGCTTATAACCGCTTCTCATCTAGGGCTTCGAGCTCTTGGAGTCGCAACCGATCGTTGTGCTCCGTTGTCATCTTAGTCATCAAAGCGACTCGTAATGACAGCATGTGAATTTCTAATGGTATGACTGCTTCGTATCCGTATACCAGGGGAAAAGGTGTATTACCTGTCGGGGTCCGAACTGTGGTTCGGTAGGCCCAAAGACATTCACTAAGCTTCTCATTACAGTCTCGCTTATTTGATGAAATGAATTTTTTTGAGTAGCTTAATGATTATCTTGTTAAATGCCTCTGCCAAGCCATTAGCGGTAGGGTTATAAGTAGTTGATGCTATATTCTGAATCCGGTATCTATCACAGAACCGATAGAATACCTAGCCTGCAAATTGGGGACCGTTATCATGGATGATCCGCCTAGGGACACCAAATCGATGGATGACATGGTGTTTGATGAAATTAACCATGTTAGAAGTTTTAACTTCCACCAGTGATGTAGCTTCTGCCCACTGTGAAAAGTAATCTATTATTGCTAAGATAAATCAGTGACCTTTCATTGAGGAGGGGCTGATTGACCCTACGATATCGATTCCCCACGCTTCAAATGGCCACGAAGCAATAGTTGGATGGAGCAACTCTGGAGGCTGATGTATGAAGTCCGTAAGGATTTGGCAGGCCTCACACCTTCGTGCATATTGGATGACATCGGCTATCATGGTTGGCCAATATACCCAAGCCTGTGTAATCGGTCCTTGAGTTTTGGACCTGGCTGATGAGCTCCGCATACGCCATCGTACGCTTCTTTAAGCACTTCCTATGCCTCTAAATTAGAAAGGCAACGGAGGAGGATACCTTCGTATGAACGACGGTAGAGTGTCTTTAGTGTTGGACCATAGTAAAAACGGAGAGACCTTCGTCTGATAGATGCCGCTTCTTTAGGGTCGTCTGGCAGAAACATGCAAAGCATAGTCGATGAGGGAAAATCACCAATCTCTCGGTTCAAGATCCGTCGAGATGTTATAGACCTCTTTGGTTCTCAACATATATTTAGAGCAAATGAGGTGTCAAGTCGCCAATGTAAGGTGATACTTGGTGTCGACTGGTAAGGCTAAAGTTGTTGCTAGTATAGCCAGGGCATCGGCCCTAGTATTCTCGGATCGAGACACGTGACTGATATAAAAGCCATTAAATAGATTAGCCATTTCGATGACTGCGTGATGATAAGGTACCAAATCTTCATGACGGACCTCATACTCGCCTTTAACCTAATTGATAGTCAGTTTTGAATCACCATAAGCTTCAAGGCAGCGTACCCCCATTTCATGGGTGAGCTGAAGGCCAAGGAGTAGAGCATTGTATTCTGCCACATTGTTGGAGCATGATTCCGTTAGAGAAAATGCCCTAGGAAGGACATGATTTTGTGGTGAGATAAACATAACCCCCATACCGGCAATGATCTTACCTTTAAGGCCTATTCATGATGCTCCATCGAAGAACATCTGCCAAACTTCATCCTCTGAAGTTATATTAAATTCGAAGACTTCATCTGGAATGTCTTCATGAAGTTTTGAGCTTTCCGGAACCGGATGAGCAGCCAAGAACTCTGCAAGTGCCTAGCCTTTAACCGCCTTCTGAGGGACAAAGAGCATGTCGTACTGAGACAAAAGGAGGGCCCATTTAGCTAATCTAGAATTCAGTGATCCTGGTTTCATCATGAGGAGACGCAAAGGATTCACTCTGGAAATGACATGTATGGTTTGGCCAACCAAATAATGTCGTGTCTTCTGAATAGCAAAGATAAGAGTTAAGCATTCCTTCTCAATAGGATTATAGCGAGATTCCACACCTATCAGAGTCCTGATCAGATAATAAATAGTTTGTTCATGACCATTATCATCTTTTTGAGCAAGCAGAGCACCAGGAGAATGGTCCATAGCTTTCACATAAATCAGGAATGGTTTTCCTGATGTGGGAGCTACTAAGACTGGAGGTTTTGTGAGATATCTTTTGATATCTTCGTAAGCTTCTTGACAGGCTTGATCCTATACAAATGAAACACCCTTTTTCATGAGTCGGGTGAACGGTTGACAGTGGCCTGAGAGATTTGCGATGAATCTTCTGATATAAGCCAGTCTACCTTACAGGCCTCTAAGTTCTTTGAGATTCTTAGGTGGATGCATGCTCTGAATGGCTTTGACTTTGTCTGGGTCAAGATGAATTCCTTTTGATGTAACAATAAATCCAAGAAACTTGCCACTCGAAACCTCCAAGAAGGATTTTGTCGGATTCATCTTTAGTTGATGAGCCCGCATTATGTCGAACATCGTTCTCAAGTCAAGAAGATGGTCATTCTTATCATGGCTTTTGACAGCAATGTCGCCGACATAACATTCTACTGTTTTTCAGATATGATCATGGAAAATCATACTCATTGCCCGCTGATAAGTCGCTCCCGTGTTCTTTAACCCGAAGGGTATCACGGTATAACAGTATACCCCCAACGGTGTCCGGAACGAAGTATGCTTTTCATCCTCCGGATACATCTTAATTTGAATGTACCCTGAAAAGCCGTCCATGAAAGACATTCTTTCGAATCCGTAGGTATTGTCAATCATGACATCGGCGATGGGTAATAGGAATTCGTCTTTAGGACAGGGTGTATTAAGATCGCGGTAGTCAATACAAATCTGAATTTTTTCATTCTTCTTGAGAACGGGGACGATGTTAGCAACCCAATCTGGATGTTGTTCCTCCCGTATGAAGCCACATGTAATGAGTTTATGAACTTCAGCTTCAATAGCTTCCATAATATTTGGACGAAATCGGCGTTGTTGTTGCTTGACTGGCTTGGCATCAGGCTTAATGTTCAGACGATGCATGGCTACTTGCGGATCAAGTCCGGACATGTTTTCGTAGTTCTATGCAAAGACATCTATATACTCCCTTACAAGTATCATCAATTCTTCTCTTTCTGTGAGTGATATTCTTTCACTTATAAAGATGGGCTTAGGGTGATCTTAACTACCCAAGTTAACCTGAATCACCTTATCTTCAGTAGGTAGTTTGCGTTGTTCGAATCGCTTTTCCCACTGGAGATCTAATTGTTGAGCCCATGGTTCCTCATCAGTAGCTTCGACTGGCTCCAATTGGCTGCTTGAAGTCATATTAATGGTGAGATTATCGAACACGTTCCCACACTGACATCTGAGTCCCATTCAGAGGAAGAGGCAGAGTGTGATGGGATCGGTTTATCATCTTTGGACTGAACCGTTGCTAGTGGTGCAGGTGTAACGTATCCCAACCCCCTGCGTGTGTTATCATAGTAATTTGCCGGTTTCCCTCTTGGCACAAAGTTGCGCAGAAAATTACGTCTTCCTTTTCTGAAATTCATGCCCTTCCTATGTTGCAGGTTGTATTCCATTTTCCTCATCATATGCTGTGCTGATCGTGCATAATGGAAAATTTGTAGGGTGTCTGAGTCTGAACTTGACTCCGCGGTTGTAGACCTTTGCAGTTGGCTTTACCAAATATTATTGATAATTGACCCTCTTTGGATGGAGGAACCACTAAAACGGATCCTTCTATAGATTCCACAGATGTACTTGATGCACTTAGTTTATGTAAGGGCATGTGCAGAGAGCTATCCGTAACGGATTCAAACAATTCGACACTCACAGGATAATCAAAGGAAATATTGTCATTAATTACCCATTCGCCCTCATCTTCAGAAGGAGTGTTACATTGGGGATTATTAAAACATGCTATAATTGGTTCACCGACCAAAATGGCTGGCATGTCTGCTTCAGACTCTGAATCTGCCTCATTTCCACTATCATTGTTGTCAGACAATGATTCTACGTTTTACCAACCTCTTGATATAGGAGAGCATCAGTAAAGTAGTTTTTTACCCCTTTGAATGGTTGTTTCTCAGTGAAACAGTTCATACTGTTGCATCATCTTCAATATATTTGAAGCACTGGTGCAGAGTAGAGGGAACAATCCAGTTAGTGTGGATCCAGGGTCGTCCTAGTAACAAGTTGTATGATGTGTTAGCATCAATGATGTAGCACGTCACTTCTGATTTCAGGCTCCCGATTCGGCAACGGAGTCGAATCTTTCCAAGTGGATGACTACTCCCTTCATTAAAATTGTATATTATTGTAGTGGTTGCAGACAACCGATACAGTGGTATGCCAAGGAAGTAGAGGAGCCTTTTGGGGATGATGCTGAGCGCAGACCCCGGGTCAACCTGTACCCTTTCAATGCATGTCGAACCGATGTATCCAGTGTAGTACAAAAGTCGATCGTGCTTGTTATCCTTGAGAAGTATATCCTCCGCTGTGAAAGTAATAGCATGTACTTTTGATTGTGTATGATGACATTCGGAGCAAGAGGGCTGAGCGTCACCCCCAGGGGTTTCTGGCATATGTGTCAGAAATGATTCTGAGTTAGCAAGTGCATCTCTGAGTGCTTCTCTTATTTGTTTTGAGAGACGAAGGAGCTCGTGTATGGTGATACGAGCTGGGATATTAGCCAGCTGGGCCACTATGTCAAAGCGAAAAGGCATGTCAAGTCCTGGACCTGAAGGCTTCTTCAGGACATGATCAAACCGGAAATCTTTCTGCTTCTCTTTTCCCGTTGTTGGGACCGGAGCTGTTGTCAGTATTTGTACTGACGTCACTGCTGTTGTGTCTCGTCAGTAACCCTTTCATACTGTTTTAAGTATGATTTTTCAGATCGAGTGCCTGTCGGCTGAGTTACATTGGCTTGCATTGTACAAGCGTGCTTTTTCCCCTCGGAATCTCTAAGAGAAGGTGATGTGAGATTGCCATCATCCGGCAAGATAGAGATAACATTGCAAGATTTGCCCTTTGACTTGGATTTCTTCGAAGCCTATTGTTCGTCTTGGACAAGGTCTGGGTGTACCCACATGATTTCCCCTGCTCCCAATGTCAAGGGAATAAGACCCTTCATCTCTTGAGTTTCGACTGAAGAATGCTTTACTTCTAGCCATGCTTCAGGGATTGGGAAGGTCCCATCAGGAACTGTGACTTTTGGGGTTTTGCCGAACTCGAGGGTCACCATGTTTGCAGTCACCTTCTTTTGTTCTGATTTTAGAGTCAGAACTCCGGTATCGACTAAAGCTTGAATTTTGTCCTTGAGGACAAAGCATTTATTAGTACGATGATGGACCATCCTATGAAAGAGGCAATAGTTAGGATCGTTCGTGCGTCCCATTTCATTAGGGAGTCGAACATCTGGCAGCTTCAGTTTATTCCCTTTGTGGAGTAAATGAAATATTGCGACCACCTGCTCGTCTTTGTAGGAGTACTGCTTCGGAGGAAACTTAGACTCTTGATTATTGAAGCCGCTCTTCTTGTCCTGAACGTTCCCTGACAATTCAACAGACATAGTTTCTTTCCCTTTGGCTTGGGAAGACTGGGCCATATCTCTGCGCTCTTTATTATTCACAGCCCATTTGCTTTTAGGGGTAGATGGTTCAAACTTTTTAGCCGACTTTTTGGCTATCTCTGCTTGCTCGACCAGTTCCTTCCAGTTATGGGTTTTAACAGCTCCCATACGAATCTCCACTTAGTCCAGGAAGTTATGCCTGCATGTCTGCAAGAGCATGGGCAATGGCATCCCTGCTGGGTACATCAGAGACAAGTTTCTGAGCCGTTCAATGTAGTCGCGGACAGATTCACCCTTCTTCTGTATAGTAGAGAGGAGTTTATCCATGGTTACCTCGGTATCATCCTCGTAGAAACGAGAAAGAAATCGAGTTTCTAGGTCGATCCAGAAATTGATAGAGCCCGGAGGTAGGCTTCGGAACCAGTCAAATGCTCCCCCCTTCAAGGTGCCAATGAACAGTCTGGCCATAATAGCATTGTTATCTATAACGTTACCAGTCTGAGACTGGAAGTAATAGATGTATTGGCTTGGCGAGCTCTTACCATCATACGTATGTAACGTCGGTGGCTTGAACTTCAGTGGGTATGGTACTGAATCCCATTCCAAAGAGTAAGGATGGACTGTCCCTACTTTCTTTAGTTCATCCCTCTGAGCTAGGGATGCGATCTGAGCTTGGATGCCTTTAAGAATTTCAGCGTCCATAGAAGAACTTTCCTTTGACTTCTCAGTCTTTGGTTGTTCATCGCTACGATATTCTTCCTCATTATCATTACTCTCGGTATCATTGTTATTACGGTTGGTGAGGAGTTAGGCGAGCATCTGTTGAATGTTGTCCAAGGCTTCTTGCTGAGCCTTAGAGGTTTGCTCTTAAGCTTCCAACCGTCGGCGGAGGTCATCATTACCGTTATCATTCATATGCACTGATGCTCTATCTGTTCGTATCGAGCTGACTGTTGCCAAAGAGGCATACCCACTGTCTTCGTCCTCCTCATCAGACCATTGGAATAATCTTCTCATTAGTTTTGGTAAGGTTACTGTGGTTGAGGAGGATGGATGCTCATAATGTAGGGTATTGCGACCCTAGATCTAGTGTTTCGGAAGACACCTTCTTTGTGTACTAAGATTTCACCAAGGCCCGGACTATAATTCAGATCTGGGGAACTGAAGGGAGGAGAGTCAGCAGTACGTGGCGCTCGTCTGCCTCTATGTGGTTCCCGTCCCCTTCCGATCATATTGACGGATACAGAGGGCAGATCTGGTAGATTTCGCGATACGCCCCTTTTGTGATGCTTTACAGGAGCCTGTACCGATAGTCAATGAAAGACTGACTATCAGTTTGGAGGAGTGGCGGAGATTGGTCCTAGCCGGCAATGGACTGAGTGGACTGTCACCAACTGACATCCCACTTGTTGACAATAGGAGGGAGAAGTCTGGAGTAATTTCGACTTCCGTTTGTTTATTAAGAACTCTCGCAAGTCGGATCTAGATGAGTTTAAATAACTCAGCGCAGAGACTCTGGTGGATCGCGCATCAATTTATTCAGGTAATTCTGACACCACCTTCCTACTCATAACCGTGTGAGGGGTAGACTTGGATCTGCAAGCTTTGAAAATGAAATATAGGATGATGCCTCATTTTTCTCATCACCACAGAGGTGATTGGTACTAGATAGTGCTCTAGTTCTAGCTTCGCGGTTAGGAACTTTAGGAGCACCCTTAGGTACTGAAGCTGCATAAGCACCGCTATCAGCGCCCAGGGACGATCCCTCAGCTCCGCTGTAAAGAGCGAACTTAACGCTTGAAGCATGCTATGATGCTTTGCTCGTTGCCTTCTCGCGAATGTGGTTAGTACCACTAGGTGCTTTAGTTTTAACTTGGTGACTGGGAACTTCACGCGTACCCTGGGGTACTGGTACTGTGTCTGCCATGCTATCAGTAACTTTGCTCGGAAGAACGAGGTTGGCGCGAGGAGTCACTGCTCCTGAATTAGGCGAAGGGATAGTCGCCGTTCTAGCCTCGCGGCTAATGGCCTCAGTGAAGCAGGCAGGCATTTTACCTTTATCTTCGCGTGATAGGCGAACCTGTGGCGTAGCTACACCTGAAGCTTCACACGGGGCTTTCTGTTTTAGCCTCCACATCTACTTTGGAATAGGAGACTTAGGTTCCCAGGGAACCTGGCTAACCTCGCGCGAGGCTGAGAGGAGTTAGGAGGAGGTCCGTTCGGCTGCTTGCCCAACTATGGCTGGTTTCTGCTCCGAATTTCCTTGGTCGAAATGAACGACCAAGTTTTCAAAAGTAATAGGCTCAGGATTCTGACCGTTGCATTATGACACCGTCTTCTTGTTACGCCAGGAGACCGTAATAGGCTTGTAGAGAGCCTTATCTGTCTCAACAGAGACTTGCTTCGAAGAATTAGCCAGAAGGGCTCTGGCTACGCCGACCTCCTTGTGCATGCGCATACGTAGGGGACTTTTGCAACCCCCAGGAAGATGTTGTTTGAACTTCTCTTGGCCAGAGTGAATGACCGGCGTCTCAGCAATAGACCCAAAGGTCTGATCGTCGCATTGCGACACTTGATTCTTAGCAGTAGATAATGACATCCCCAGCGGAGTCGCCATCTTATTTTCCATTGATTTGCGAAAGGAAAAACTTATAAAAATAAAGTGTCGAGGAGCGAAATTACGAGTACTTCTTTAAAAAAAGAAAATTACAAGTAGATTTCCTCTGAGATTTCTGGGAAAGTGTACCGGTAGGAATCTGATCAGCGCGCGATCACTTTATCCCTTTGACGATGCAATCGGTCAGACGATCGGACTGCCGCCTGATAAGACTCCTTTCTCGCCTGGTTCAGGGAATCGGAGAACAGAGGGTCGATAGAGCCCTCTAGTTAGAAAGCCTGCTTCTGGAGCAATCTCCTCTCTATGCTTGCCCATCTCTCCTCTTTTTTTTTTCTTTTGCCCCCCTTTTCTCTGTGTGCCTCTGGTAGGCTATTTATAAGGAGGAATAGGGGTACAATTGCCCTCAAAATCTAAAAACAGATTGAGTCAAACTGTTTTACATCTGGAAAGTAGCCTCGCCGCAGGCTAGAGACAGCTTTCGCGAAGCTAAGAATAATAAGTAGCGCTGATCTCTTAATCCGCTCTGCTAAATGAGGGATACTCCCTTGATTCTTTCTAAATAACTGAAAGATCTCTCCTGATCTTCTCACCTGATTGGGAGAGTCAAAAGATTATGGCAAGCAATTGTCAAATTTGATCTCAATTATATTTGATCTCATCTGGAGATTTAATTGGTCAAAGGTGACCATAAAAGACCCGCAGCGGAGTCGTTGCATTGAGCTCATGGCGGAGCTGGGAGAAGCATCTGGTGAAATTAAAAGAAAGCTCTCAGCGGAGTTGGATAAGACTTGTGGCGAAGCTACCAGTCAACCTTTTCCGCAGCTGCGTGGAGCTTCGAGTAAAGTTAACTTTCTGTGGAGTTAACTGAGGATTTCCGGGTGAAGCTATAAGTTAGCTCGCAGTGAGGCTGTGAAGGAGCTTCCTACGATGCTAAGCAACTTTGGTTTCTCATGCAAGACTTATCTCATGGGCTCGTGCGAGACCAAGTGTTGAGCAAACTTAGTGTCCCGGAACCTGCTTGGGCCTTCTCACGGGCTTTTTTAAGGAAAACCTCGGCTTACTGTCTGCTTCACTGGATCAGTAGAGTCCAAATTGCTGATTCGTCCCCTTTGAGATGGTTGAAGAACTGGCCGTCGGCTTGTCTGTCACTTGTCTTTTGTAGATGTCAACAAGTTAGACCTTATTCAGGTCAGTTAGGAATCTTGTCTTTTTTAGAGTGTCAACATCCGCATATGAGATTTGGACTCACCTTTTAATTACTCATGAAGGAACATCACAAGTAAAGAGGGCAAACATTGACCTCTTACGTTCCCAATACGAAAACTTCACTATGCATGAAAATGAGTCCATTGATGATATGGTTACAAAATTTATAAAAATACATAACGGTCTTGCTTCCTTAGGTGACGACATTGACAATGATCAAAAGGTGAGGAAGATCATTCGTGCACTCCACCATCTTGGGAAGTCAAAGCTACAACCTTGAAGGAGCTCAACGACAAGGAGGAAATGAAGCTCATTGGTCTTATAGGGAACCTTAAGACCCATGAGATAAAAAGAAAAGCTAGAGAAGAGATGGTTCCTCTAAAGAAGAAAGCAATCGCTTTCAAAATCTCTTCCACCTTCTCCGACGAAGATGATGATGAAGAGGATGATGAAGATCTCTCTCTTCTTGTGAAGAATGTTCGGAGAATGTACAACAAAGCAAAATTTCAAAATAAAAGAAGATGGCAAGGAAAGAAAGAAAAGAAGATCATTTGTTTCAATTATCAGAAGCCGGGACACATCATCACGGACTGTCAGATAAATAAAAGCAAACCCTCCACCTCCAAGAAGTCATACAAGAAGAAGGCTTTAAAAGCTACATGGGATTCAGAGAGTGAATCCGACGAAGAAGTTGACACGGCTCACATGTGTTTCATGGTAAATGATAACACAAATAAGGTAACCCTCGAATCATCTATTGATGATTGTGAATTATCCATGGATGAATTAGGAGAAGCTTTTGAAGAATTATCTCACAATTATGATTTTCTTAAAAAGAAATATTTAAAAATGAAAAAGAAAAATGAAACTCTTAAACACTAAATTTTCATACTCATAAAAGAAAAAGATGATTTGTTTTCAAATGTCACTTCTACTCAAAAAGATTTTGATGCCTATAAGATTTCTTGTAAAGCTAAATTTTCACAAATAGATAAATATGAGATTTCTATCCTAAAATTAACTCTTTAGGAGAAGTTTTAAAGAAACATGAATTTAATAAATCTAGATTTGAGGCTATATTTCCTAAGAAACATATCCCAAAGAAACAAACTCATGCTACACACACTCATACTCATAAGTCACAACATTTGCACTCACATCATGCTAAATATATAGCACAAACCAAACATGTTCACACTCCACACACTCTTCATGCCTTCATGTATGATAAAATTTATGCATGCACTTATTGTGGCTGAAAGGGTCACTTGGCTAAATTTTGTTTTGATAGAATAAATGCCTCAAATAATCATGTTTGGGTTCGTAATGCTAACATTAAAGGACCTAAGAAAATTTGGTACCAAAATCAACAAATATGTTACATGATATATGTACACTCCCCAAAGCTCAAAGACGTAGGGAACGGTGGTATCTTGATAGTGTTTGCTCAAGGCACATGACATGGGATATCAACAACTTTGCAACCCTATCAAGATACCATGAAGGTGGCACCATCACCTTCGGGGATGACTCCAAAGGAAAGATTGTTGGTATAGGTAACATCAAACTCGGTTCATCTCCTATGATTGAGAATGTTGTTTTAGTTGATGGCCTCAAGCATAATCTCTTGAGTGTTAGTCAACTTTGTGATGAAGGTTTTAATGTGATTTTTTATGACTTAGCTTGTAATGTATTTGATAGACAAACTAATGCATGTATACTTTCCAGATTCCATGAAAACAATGTATACATGATCGATATATCTAATATACAATGCAATGCCACATGTTTGAATGCCTTCAATGATGACTCTTGGTTATGGCATAAGAGACTAGGCCATATTTCTTTTGACCATCTATCTAGAATAAGCAACAAGGAAGTGGTGAAAGGTATTCCTTTTTTGAAATTTGAAAAGGACCGCATTTGCGATGCGTGCCAACTCGGAAAACAAACCAAGTCCTCTTTCAAATCCATCAAGGATATCATGACATCACGACCCTTGGAGTTAAATCATATGAATTTGTTTGGTTCTACTAAAACCAAAAATTTAAGTGGGAATCGTTTTGCTTTTATATTGGTTGATGATTTTTCTCGTTTTACTCGGGTTTTGTTTTTAGAACATAAAAATCAAGCCTTTTCACATTTTCAAATATTTAGGAAAAGAGTTGAAAAGAAAAAAGATTCTTCAATTTTACGTATAAGGAGTGATAGGGGTGGTGAATTCATTAACCATTCCTTCATTACCTATTGCGAAGAACATAGAATTAAACATGAATTATCTTATCCTAGAACTCCACAGCAAAATGGAGTAGTTGAGAGGAAAAATCGAACACAATAAGAAATGGTTAGGACTATGATAAATGAATACGATCTCGTTCAATATCTATGGGCCGAGGCCGTAAACACATCTTGTTACATATCAAATAGGGTTTTCTTTTATAAAAACACTTCTAAAACTTCTTTCAAAATTTACTATTCAAAAAAATCAAATGTTTCTTATTTTAAAGTTTTTTATTGTAAATGTTATGTTTTAAATACTAAAGATAATTTAGATAAGTTTGATGCAAAATTTTATGAAGCTATTTTTTTGGTTACTCTAACACTATTAAAGCCTATAGTCTTCAATAAATCTACTATGACTATTGAAGAATCTATACATATAAAGTTTGAGGAATCTAATATTTTTATTGAGAATGTTGTAGAAATAGATTCCTTAGGTAAAGACATGAAGAGGATAACCTTGAAGGACTCACCTATACAAGAAGACAAGCCAAAGATTGATGTGCAAAGTGAAGTTCAAGAAGTTGAAGTAGAGCCACCCAAACCACTTCCAAAGGATTGGAGATTCACTCCACAGCATCCCAAGGATCTCATTATAGGTGATGTATCAAAAGGGGCAACTACTCGTTCCAAGCTCCATGATCTTTGTGGCCATTATGCTTTTATTCTCATTTTGAACCAAAGAACATCCTCGAAGCCGAGGGCGACTCATATTGGTTGCTTGTCATGTAAGAGGAGCTCAATTAATTTGAGTGCAACCAAGTTTGGCATCTTGTCCCTAGACCCCATGATAGACCAACAATTGGCACTAGATGAATTTTTAGAAACAAGTTGGATAAGTCAGTCAATGTTATTAGGAATAAAACTAGGTTAGTGGCCCACGGTTACACCCAAATCGAAGGTATTGATTTTGAGAAAACCTTTGCACCCGTAGCACGGCTTGAAGCCATACGGATAACACTTGATTTTACTTCCTATAAAGATTTCAAACTTTTTCAAATGGATGTTAAAAGCGCATTTTGAAATGGTTTTATTGAAAAGGAGCTGTATGTTGAACAACCCCTGGGGTTTGTTGATCCTACACATCCGGATTTTGTTTTCAAACTAGACAAAGCTTTATATGGTTTAAAATAAGCTCCTAGAGCTTGGTATGAAAGACTTTCATCATTTCTTATTTCTAATAGTTTTGCTAAAGGAACAATGATACCACTTTGTTTACTAAACTTGTTGTTAATGATATTCTTATTGTTCAAATAAATGTTGATGATATTATATTTGGATCTACTAATGAAAAACTTTGCAAAGATTTTGAGTCATATATGAAGGAGGAATTTGAGATGTCTATGATAGGCGAACTTAACTACTTTCTTGGACTCCAAATCAAGCAAAGGAGTGATGAGATTTTTATAAATCAAGCCAAGTACACGAAGGAACTCATCAAGAAATTTGGGCTTGAAGGGGCTAAGACAAGCAAAACTCCCATGGCTATCACAACAAAACTTGACAAGGATGAACAAGGTATAAATGTTGACTTAAACTCTATCGTAGCATGATTGGTAGTTTATTATATTTAACTGCCAGTAGGCCGGATATTATGTTTAGTGTTTGTCTATGTGCGAGATTTCAATCGTGTCCTAAAGAGTCCCATTTGATTGCGGTAAAACGCATTATTAGATAACTTAAGGGTACCATTAGAATGGGTTTGTGGTATCCAAAGACCGAACAATTTTTCATGACGAGTTTTTCGGATGCTGACTATGCGGGTTGTAGAGTGGATAGGAAGAGTACAAGTGAAACCTGACAGTTTCTAGGAAACTGCCTTGTTTCATGGTCTTTGAAGAAGCAAAATTTTATAACTCTCTCAACCGCCGAGGCGGAGTATGTTACGGCCGGGGCTTGTTGTGCACAAGTCCTTTGGATGAAACATACTCTCCTTGACTATGATTTGCAATATGATCATATTAAGATATTTTGTGATAATACTAGTACTATTCATATGACTAAAAATGCAAATCAACATAGTAAGACAAAGCACATTGACATTCGATATCACTTCCTTAGAGATCATTATGAGAAAAGTGATACTGAAATTGATTATGTTTCCACCAATTTTCAACTTGCAGATATTATTACTAGACCACTAAATTATAATAGATTGTCATTCATTTGTGGTAAATTAAATGTTTGTGTAACGGTCCCAGTAACTACTTATAATATAAAACTGATAAAATACTATTTCCTTAAAATTTTGGCAGCACCTCCCCTAAAATATGGACTATTTCATACTACACCACAACAATAATTGTCCACAATGGACCCAACACTATCAATATTACATTTCGGCACAATTTGCCTACTTATCAACAAAAGGAAAAGAAGGCCTCTTTACATAACTTTGTATTCATCCATCATATCCCAAGGAGAGTCACAACATTCATTCCCACAATATATCATATTTACCAAAACAAGGCTCAGATCCTTCCATCAAATACAACTAAGATTTCTTGTCAAGTTCATGTTCGAACGGCCACACATAAAGCTTAAATTTACATTAGTAACACCCAAAATCTTCTTTCATACACCAAGTTCTCACATATATATACAATAAGCATTTTCAAAAGTAGACAAAATATGAAAGTAGATAGTTGATCACAAGTAAGACATGAGAGGGTCGATCAATCCATATCCTTAAAATTTCCGAATCTAAATCGGCTTCTTACCTCTGTCCGAACCTGAAATTTACAAAAGAAATAAAGGCGTGAGCTTAACAGCTCAGTGAGTAAACCCAGTTATGGCATAATATTCTAGTTAATCTTTTAGCTTTGATAGTTTATAACTTTATAGTAGGCCGTCATTAGGCCAAAGTTTAGGAAACATAAGCTAACATTCCTTGGTCTACCTTATACACTCATAAGATGGTACATGACGTAGTAGTAGTTTTTCTTTTATCACGTTGGGTAACATGATATAATTCAAGCCATAACAATTTCTAAGTTATGATAACACAAACATCTTTTATAAACATAACATCAACAAGCAACATTTCATCACCACAACATTTCAAAGAATACATGAACAATTCACCGTCTTCCCCCTCCTACCAGCTCCGCCGGTCCCTTCCTACAGTTATAAAAATAAGCTACTTTCATAACACCGTCTTCCCCCCTACCGGCTCCCGCCGGCCCCTTCCTACAATGAACAACATACATTTACACCGTCTTCTCCCCCTACCGGCTCCCGCCGGCCCCTTCCTACAATGAACAACATACATTTACACCGTCTTCTCCCCCTACCGGCTCCCGCCGGCCCCTTCCTACAATGAACAACATACATTTACACCGTCTTCTCCTCCTACCGGTTCTCACTCGGCCCCTTCCTCCAATAATCTACATATATACTCATTCAATTTAACATACAATTACACATGAACGTTACATATACTATGAAAAGCAAGCAAGCCATTCTCTTGTATGAGTTCATATTTATATGGGTATATAACCCTTTTAATGTAAACATTTTATTCTTTTATAATGAGAGTGTCACACCACACTAATGATTTACATTTAGTGTACATACATAGTATTGACATATTTCTCTTTTTATTTCTCTCTACAATACCTAGTCCGATATTTCACACGCATAGTCTCTAGCTAAATTAACGGTATAAGACATACACATATCACATAAGACTTCGTGACGTCCTCTAATACATGTAACCTAAATCGGTTTTCCGTATTAATTTAATTTACCTAGACAATAAGAGGAGTTACCCGTGTTTCTCAACATGCAACTATGAGGCTAATCTAGGTAGAGCACACCCTTAACAAGAGAAAATTCCTAATTTCATACATAATGAACTTCCTCCCACGAAACTTTCACAACATGATATATTTTATCCTTTTTTTATTTTATATATATAAATTTACCTACAAGTTTATATCCATTAGCTATTTATTCAACCATTTACATATCCAAAAATTTAGCAATTCATAACCTTAACCTAGTTAACAAAATTCAGTTTACCCACCTTGTTTGACGAGTGCCTACGTGAAGAAATCCGCTTATTTCACCCGCCGAATCGTGACCTTGAACAAGGATAGACCCTAAATTAGTTATTATTACCAAAGCATAACCTAATCCTAAAGAAAGTTTTGAGATTTACCTTCAATTAATTCTGTTTTCGCAATTTCTTGTTCGAAGAGGTTCGGATTCGACTCCGCGAACTTCCCCGACTCCCCTCGAGCTCCACCCCGCAACCCCCCCTTCCTCCTCCTGCGCGCACACCCGCCGCACGCACACAGCGCGCTCACGCGCGCTCAGACGCGCGCCTGCGCCGCGCCTGCCGCGATCTGCGCCGCGCGCGCAGGCCTCCTCCCCTGCCGCGCCTGCAGCGCGGCTACCCTGGCCGCCGCCGCGTCCGCCGCCCTGTGCGCGCGCGCGTGGCTGCGTGTTCCCCCACCGGCCAAGCTCCCCTCCTCCCTCTTAGTTTGCTGTTGCACACGATGGAGAGGGAGAAAGAAAAGGAAAGAGGGAAAAAGGAAAGAAAATTGAGAAGGGAAAGAGTTCAGATCTGGTTGTGTTTTTAGAGAGAGAGTTTAAATTTTCTCCCAATTCAATACTCCTCTAATCATGCCACCTCAAAGGTCCTATTCCCTAGGTTTCCCAAAAAAAACTCCACGTTGACCCATCCTCCCCCCAAATTTCTCCAGCACAACACTATGCCATTTAATAAGGACTTAAGCAAAATCCCCCCCCCCAATCTAAGTATTAGCACCCGTGTCTAAATCTCTATATATCCATTCCTATACATATATGTATTTATATCATAACACATACGTAAGCAGATATTATATATTCTTACTGTATTTCTTTAATTAAATTTATTTATTTATTTAGGCTGTTACAGTTCTACCCTCCTTAAAAGAGTTTCGTCCCGAAACTTAACGTATCTCAAAATAAGTGTGGATAAGATTCTACATCTCATCATCCAGTTCCCAGTTAGCCTCTACAAATTCTATTATATTCTATTATATTGCACACAATCAGGGCCCAATAATCCTCGTTCTCCAATCCTTTCCCAATAATTGGGGGACTTACACTACCTACCATACTGAGCGTCAACGGTTGCATCCCAAAGGTCAATAGGTAGCTGTTGTTACATGCAAACATCATTAGTGGTATATACTTCTCCCAGTTATCAACATCTAACATGCATGCTTTCAACCTATCTGCTAATATCTGAATAGTCCTCTCTGATTGGCCATTAGTCTGTGAGTGTGTCACAGAACTAGGATGTAATCTAGTCCCCAAAGCCTTGGAAAAGCTCACCCAGACTCATGATAGAAATCGAGGATCCCTGCCTAATACAAATGTCTCAAGTACTTCATGTATCTGAACTATTTCTCAGATGTTCTTTATGCTTCTCGCTACTCTTGGGATAAATTATTACATCAACAATGAATATGATCACAAATTGATCGGGATATGGTTGTAATATTCTTATTCATCAAGTCCATAAATGTTGCAGGGGTGATGGTTTGTCCAAATGGCATTACGAGAAATTCAATCTTTCTTTCCGGAGGTAAGCGTGGTAACTCCTCCGAAACACAATTGAGGTACTCGTTCACCATAGCTATGCACCCTATCGGCGGCAGCCTATATGGGCACAGTGGGTTAACAATCAATCTATTCCTAAAATAATATCGTACTCCATCTCTCCTAATTTTACAAGGTTCACCCATGTTTTTACTTCTCCTATCATGACCTCACACTCCTTATAATACGTATTAGTAACCATATCCGTTCCTATAGGAGTCGATATCACAAGTTGAATTTCAATGATTTAGGTTTCATATTTAGTTTGGATGCAAATGCTGAGAAGACAAAAGAGCATGTGACACTAGGGTCAAATAATACTCGGGCAATATGCCCCATTAAATTGATTATACCTTTCACCACAACATTTGATATTCGAGCCTCCTGCTGAGTCAAGCATTCCTCTCCCGCCGAGCTCCAGGCTGTTGCACTAATGACTGAGTTTCCGCCGGTCGGGGTGTGTTGAACGGTCGCCTGAAAGTTCCTGTTGATCCCGAAAAATGGGCAGTGCCCCCAGTTCGCCTTTCCGTCCCAAATCCCGTACTTGGGTGTCCTTGTAAGATTGGACATTCTTTCCTTATGTGACCCATTTGACCGCAGGAGAAACATTGTTTGCCCTGAACACAACTGCCCGCATGGTTCAAATGGCATATGGGGCACCACGAGTTTCCTGTAACATCGGGACGGTGAGAAAGTATTGCCTGAGGTCTTCGAGGGAATCCCACTCGATGCCATGTACCTCCATTTGATCTAGAAGCCGATACTACCGAGGACCCCGCACTTCTATTGAATCTGTGGTTTGACATATCGGGGCTAGGTGTCTCCTGATAGTGGGGGCGCTTAGAAGGGGGTAATTCCTTACTTTTGACTTCCTGATCTTCCAATATATCCCGTTCAACTTCCAATGCTTTCTCCACTGCTTGAATATAGATTTGGAGTTGGAACGGAATTAATTTGCTTCTGATTTCAGGTTTTAATCCACTCACAAACCTTTTAGTTCTTTCTGATTCTTCACGTACCAGCCCTGCTGCATATCTTGACAATTGTGTAAACTTGACATCATACTGGTTGACGGACATTTGTCCTTGCTTTAGTTCCTGAAATTCTAGTGCGAGTTTATCTTTAGCTACCCCCGATATATACTTTTCATTGAACTTCTTAACCAAAAAGTTCCAAGAAACTTTCTCTCCTAAGGAATTAGCTCCATCTTTAACCATGTCCCACCAATGTTCCGCCTCACCTTGAAACATGAAAGAAGTAAAGGACACTCTTTGATTCTCATTACATTCCATAACGGTTAGTATTTTCTCAATTCGACGAAGCCATTCTTCTGCTTGTATGGGATCAGCTTCTCCTTTAAATGCTGGCGGGTTCAGCTTCTGAAATTGTTCTAAAGCTCGATGTGGGTTGCTTTTCGTTGCCAGTCGCGCCAACCATCCTGGCATTTTATCAGGGATTTTCTGGTATTTGCTGATGTGTTCACCCTCGTGGTTAGTCGGGGGATGGACACTCCCAACTGAATTGTGCGGTGGGGCATAGCCTGCAGGATCAGTGTCTGGTGGTGGAAGATTTAAGTCTATCTATCCCTAAAAGAATAATCAATCCTTATCATCAATAATATTCACAGTACAAAGCAAGTCTTACATAACAATTATCACTTCATTCATAACTTCAAAGGCATCCTTGGAACCAAGGTTTACATTGATATGCTTACATTCATACTTAAACATATAAAAGATTATTATTATTATTATTTTTTTATTTATTTATTTTAAAAATCATTGTTCACACACATTTCTTTACAGACACATAAACCCTCCTACCCAAAAAGCTCTAAAATAGGCGAACCATGCCATCCTTTCTCAAAATACTAAACATTCCACCTTATTCAAGGATTTATATTAGGACCAGTGGAACTTCCCTCCTTACTATCATTATTAGAATCCTCTCCTCTTAGGTTTTCTTCCTCAGGATTTTCTTCGTTAGGGTCTTCTTCATCTCCTTCCTTAGGATCTTCACTTTCTATTATGATATCATCGTCATATTTTCAGTATTCATAATCATCATAAAGATCCCAGTCGTGGGCCAGCTAGCATTCTACCAAATACTTCCAAAAGATATTCTTCCTTGGGACTCTACTTCATTACTGAGGGCGGCATTAAAAGTCTCGGTCATTGGTAGGTCTCCAATGGAGCTTTCATCATCAACCGCCACATCCATATTCTTTTATCCCATTAAGCTTGCTTCAACATCATTATCCATAGATATAAGGAAAATTTTACCTTAAGATAGTTAGGCTATTGGAAGTCAACAGATCTACAATTGCTTATATTTTCTACCTCTCGGGGCTTGCTACTCTAAAACGTTCTTACATTCTGGATTAACTTTGACTTGCCGAATATTTTAGCTGTCCTCTCATTCCAGTGTCCCATACCACTGGCGATCCATACAAAGGGCCCGCACCCTCAGTAGGAAACATCCGAATCGGAGTATGCGGGTACTCAAATTCGGATACAAGAGTACTGTTAAATATCCCACACTTCTAAGTTAATCATATTTGTAAGAATCCACTACTCCTTAAAATGCCCATCTCGATCGTACAATCGTACATACAATTTTCACACAATATCACATCAATCCTAACTTATCCTATCTACTCAATGTAACTTTACACCTAAACCTTGCCTCTGATACCATCTGTAACGGTCCCAGTAACTACTTATAATATAAAACTGATAAAATACTATTTCCTTAAAATTTTGGCAGCACCTCCCCTAAAATATGGACTATTCCATACTACACCACAACAATAATTGTCCACAATGGACCCAACACTACCAATATTACATTTCGGCACAATTTGCCTACTTATCAACATAAGGAAAAGAAGGCCTCTTTACATAACTTTGCATTCATCCATCATATCCCAAGGAGAGTCACAACATTCTGAAAAACACCTAGAGGGGGGGTAAATAGGTGTGAATGCTAATCTAATGATCTTTTTAAACTTTAATTAAATGAGTGATGCAACGATCTCTCAAAACACGACTAAGAGCCGAATACTCCTTGCGAGGTTCTGAACTCCTTCCTCCCAATTCCCCTAGATATGGGTTAGAGGTGCGCAATGCAATCGTGTTGTATTGAGGTGTGATCGATCAATGCCAAGTATGATGATGAGAAATGAGATACACACAATGTAACACAACAAGTATAGCAAGTAAAGTAAACAAGACAAGATTGCACAAGTAGAGGGTTAGTTCTCAAGCAAATAATTCAAGACAATATAAAGCAAGAGAAATTGAAAGCAAGAATAACGCAAAGGCAATCGCAAACAAGATGATTTGTTTCGAGGTTCGAGCACACTTGCTCTAGTCCCCGCCTTCACCTCCGTGAAGGGTTTCCACTATCCACCGAGGATGCCTTTACAATTGGTCTACCGAAGACCGAGCACCGAGCTCCACCGAATACAAAGGACCTCTACCGAAGAGGTTGCTCCACAAGAAGGAATTACAAGAACAAAGTGATCACAACTTGATCACTACACTTTTTCTCAATCTCTTTTACAAACACTCTCACTTCAATTTACAACTTCACTATAGAATGAGTATAGGATTTTTGGCTCTATGAAGTGTGGTGAGAAAAACTTCAGTTGTAGAGTGATATAGAGAATCAAACACAACTGAAAAACAATCTTGAAAGAGTAGGAATTGAAAGCTTCAAACAATTTTTCTTTTCTCTTTTGAAAACAACAAAACTTGAGGATTTTTCTTGGTAGTATGAGGAGAGACTTCTCCTCTATTTATAGGGTTGAAAATAAGTTAAAATCATTTTCTTTTCACCTAATTCAACCTGCAAAAGCACCCCAACAACTCTCCAAAAGTCTGTTAAAACAGAAAAAGAAAACAGATTTTCAGAAAATCCCAAAGAGGAAAGAGCCGTTGCTAATTTGCAGGCTTGGCGGTCGACCGTCCGGTCGACCGACCCAAAAGGAGGAAACACAGTTTCCTTCTTCCGGTCGACCGGTCCGGTCGACCGAAAATTCCCGAGAGCAGAATGCTCTCTGTCGGTCGACTGGTCCGGTCGACCGACGGACATGCACAAACAGTGCATGTCCAGGCACAGCGCCGGTCGACCGGGTCGGTCGACCGATGTTGCCTGACACAGAAAAACTGGGCTGTTTTGAGTTAGAAAAATTTTGATAAATATTTTAAAATTACATATAGCTAAGTATTATGCAGAAAATAGTTTATACACATGTTTTAAACAAGTTTTTCAGGATATAAGGGTTTGGTACATGTATATATAAACTAAGGCATAAAACTTGGAAATAACCATTTTCAATAACTATTTTCAAAACATAGGAAATACATGAAACAAGTGTGTGTGCAAATCCTAGAGCCAAATTTCCTATATTCAAACTTTAACATACTAAACTTACAAACTTCTAAAGGACTTCAAAGCTATTCTTCAAGGTGGGCTATCTTCACTTGATCTTCAATATTGCAACTTGAGCCCAAATTGAATTGTCTTGAGTCCAAAAGCCTTGTATTTGAGTGAGAGTACTTCTAGTATGATAATAAACCTGAAACACACTTAAACAACAATTGTTATTAGTACAAATAACTAATATGTTTTGTAATCATCAAAATACACTAAACAAGGGTGATTGTAACCTTGGGCCAACAATCTCCCCCTTTTTGATGATGACAAAACATATAAGTTATTGAAACAGATAAAGGAGGAAAAGCTTAGAAAGCTCCCCCTCAAACAATGCTATGTATTTATCATGAATATGAAAAGCTATGTAAGCATACATAAAGCATTTAACAAACACAATAGTTTTTGTCCAAAAACTCAAATAAACACAAACTTTCTTTTTCTTCATGAATTGAAACTCAAATAGTATCAAACTTTATCAAACTTAGAAAGTTTAAATTTAAACACTTATTTTCCAAATATCAACAAAAACTTATTCTCCCCCTTTTTGTCATACATCAAAAAGGGTTAAAAACAAAATTTTAATTTTAAGAATCTATAATACAAACATTCAACTCACCACAAATGAATGAAAATCTAGCATAATCTAGAGGTTTAGTAAAAATATCGGCAAGTTGAAAATCGGTAGAAACATATTCAATAACAATATCACCTTTCTCATAATGATCTCTAAGAAAGTGATACCTAATGTCAATGTGTTTGGTTTTACTATGTTGATTTGCATTCTTTGTCATGTGAATAGTACTAGTATTATCACAAAATATTTTAACATGATCAAAGTGTAAATCATAGTCAAGGAGAGTATGTTTCATCCAAAGAACTTGTGCACAACAAGCTCCGGCCGCAACATACTCCGCCTCGGCGGTTGATAGGGCTACCGAATTTTGCTTTTTGGAAGACCAAGATACAAGACAATTACCTAAGAATTGACATGTTCCACTTGTGCTCTTCCTATCTACCCTACAACCCGCATAGTCGGCATCCGAAAAACTCCTCATTTCAAATAATCCGGTTTTAGGATACCATAAACCCATTTCAATAGTGCCCTTAAGGTATCTAATTATGCGTTTAACCGCTATTATGTGAGATTCTTTAGGACAAGATTGAAAACGTGCACAAAGACAAACGGAAAACATAATATCCGGCCTACTAGCCGTCAAATAAAGCAAGCTACCAATCATGCTACGGTATAATTTAATGTCTACACTTTTACCTTGTTCATCCTTGTCAAGCTTTGTAGTTGTTGCCATGGGAGTTTTGCTTACTCTTGATCCTTCAAGCCCAAACCTTTTGATTAGTTCCTTTGTGTACTTGGCTTGATTGATGAAAATCCCATCCTTCCTTTGCTTGATTTGGAGTCCAAGGAAATAGTTGAGTTCCCCCATCATAGACATTTCAAATTCGTCCTTCATGCATGACTCAAAAGCTTTGCAAAGAGATTCATTAGTAGAACCAAAAATAATATCATCTACATAAATTTGCACAATAAGAATGTCATTTTCTACATGTTTTGTAAACAAAGTTGTGTCAATTTTACCTTTCTTAAAACCATTTGAAATCAAAAATGAGGAAAGTCTTTCATACCAAGCCCTAGGGGCTTGTTTTAAACCATAAAGAGCTTTATCTAATTTAAAAACAAAATCCGGATGTGTAGGATCAACAAACCCGGGGGGTTGTTCAACATACACTTCCTCTTCAATAAATCCATTTAGAAAAGCACTTTTAACATCCATTTGAAATAATTTGAAATCTTTATATGAGGCAAATGCTAGTGTCATCCGTATGGCTTCAAGCCGTGCTACGGGTGCAAAGGTTTCTTCAAAATCGATCCCTTCGATTTGAGTGTAACCTTGGGCAACTAACCTAGCCTTGTTTCTAACTACATTACCCGATTCATCCAACTTATTCTTAAAGATCCACTTAGTACCAATTGTTGGTCTATCGTGGGGCCTAGGAACAAGGTGCCAAACTTGGTTGCGCTCAAATTGATTGAGCTCCTCTTGCATCGCTAGCAACCAATATGAATCGGTCTCGGCTTCGAGCACATTTTTGGGTTCTATGTGTGAAATAAATGCAAAGTGGCCACAATAATCTTGAATTTTAGAGCGAGTAGTTACCCCTTTCGATACTTCACCTATGACGAGGTCCTTGGGATGATGTGGATTGTATCTCCAATCCTTTGGTAGTGGTTGTGTAGGCTCCACCTCATGTGTTTGATTTTCATTTCCTTGTGCCTCTTCCACTTTTGCTTTGCTTCCTTCATCATCCTTTGGTTTGTCTCCCATAGTAGAAGCATCCTCCAAGGTCACTTTCTCCAAACCTTCATCCAATGCATCTATTTCTACAACATTCTTAACAAACTTGTTAGATTCCTCAAACTTAACATGAATAGACTCTTCAATAGTCAATGATGATCTAATGAAAACTCTATAAGCCTTACTAGTATTTGAGTAACCTACAAAAATAGCCTCATAAGATTTAGGATCAAATTTTCCTAAAAACTCTTTTGTGTTTAAAACAAAGCATTTGCAACCAAAAACTTTAAAATAGGAAACATTAGGTTTTCTAGAAAAAATACATTTCAAAAGAAGTTTTAGTTGTATTTTTACACAAGAAAACACGATTAGATATGTAGCATGATGTATTTACGGCCTCGGCCCACAAATAATGTGGTAGACCATATTCACTTAGCATTGTCCTAGCCATCTCTTGTAATGTTCTATTTTTCCGTTCAACTACTCCATTTTGTTGTGGAGTTCTAGGACAAGAAAGTTCATGCTTTATTCCATGTTCATCACAAAAAGTGGTAAAGGGTTGGTTAATGAATTCACCTCCTCTATCACTTCTTATTCTCAAAATCAAAGAATCCTTTTCTTTTTCAACTCTTTTCTTAAAAGTTTGGAAATACGAAAATGCTTGGTTTTTGTGTTCAAGAAAGAAAACCCATGTAAATCTTGAAAAATCGTCAACCAAAACATAAGCAAATCTATTCCCACTTAGACTTTTGGTTTGTGTTGGGCCAAATAGATCCATATGGATTAACTCCAAGGGACGTGATGTCATGATATCCTTAATTGACTTGAAAGAAGACTTAGTTTGTTTCCCAAATTGACATGCGTCACAAACTCGGTCCTTTTCAAAATTCAAATAAGGAATACCTTTCACCATTTCCTTTGTGTTTAACCTAGAAATGTGATCAAAAGAAATATGCCCTAATCTCCTATGGCACAACCAAGAGTCATCATCGAGGGCTTTCAAACAAGTAATATTACAAGACATATTTAACATGTCAATCATATAAACATTACTTTCACGAAAACCGGAAAATACACAAACATTAGAAATTCTATCAATAACTTTACAAGCAACATTATCAAAAACAACATCAAAACCTTTATCACAAAGTTGACTAACACTCAAGAGATTATGCTTGAGGCCATCAACCAAAACTACATTTTCAATTAAAGGAGGGTGCCAAGTTTTACATTACCAATACCGATGATTTTACCCTTGGCGTCATCTCCGAAGGTGACGGTGCCACCTTCATGATATCTTGATAGGGTTGCAAAGTTGTTGATGTCCCAAGTCATGTGCCTTGAGCAACCGCTATCAAGATACCACAAACCTCTACGTCGTTGGGCTTTGGAAAGTACCTACATCATTTAAAACAATTGTTGACTTTGGTACCCAAACTTTCTTGGGTCCTTGAAAGTTAGTGTTACGAACCCAAACATTATGATGTGATGCACTTAGTCTATCATAACAAAAATTAGCTAAGTGTCCTTTCCGCCCACAATGTGAACATGAGTACACTTTTCTATACATGAAAGCATGATGTGTAGTGTGAGCATGTTTTGGGGTTTTGCCATGTTGTTTAGGTTGTGTAGCATGAATATGAACATGAGCATGAGCATTTTTCTTTGGGGCTTGTTTCTTAGGAAACATAGCCTCAATTTTCTTCTTGTTAAACTCACAATCTTTCAAAATAACACTTAATGAATCTAATCTTTCCTTAAGCATAGAAACTTCATTTGAGTCAATTAGTGGGGCCTTACCTTTGCAAGAAATCTTATATTTTTCAAAATCATTTTTAGTAGTGGTCAAGGTGGAAACCAAATCATCCTTTTCTTTTGTAAGAGTAAAAACTTGATGACTTAAAGATTCATTTTCCTTTTTCATTTTTAAATACTTTTTCTTCAAGAAATCATAATTTTGTGATAACTCAACAAAAGCTTCTCCTAGTTCATCCATGGAGAGTTCATCATCAAAAGGGGTGGAAGGGGTTACCTTGCTTGTGCTTTCATTGGCCATGAAGCACATGTTGGCGGTGTCAATCTCTTCTTCGGATTCGGTCTCCGAATCCCAAGTTGCCTTCATAGCCTTCTTCTTGTAGGGCTTCTTTGATGTGGAGGGCTTAGCCTTTTCCGGACACTCCGCCACAATGTGTCCCGGTTTTTGGCAATTGAAGCATATGATCTTTCTTTCTTCTTTGCCTCCTTGCCATCTCCTTCTACCTTGGTACTTCGCCTTGTTGTACATCCTCCGGACATTCTTAACAAGGAGTGAGAGCTCCTCATCATCTTCTTCTTCATCATCTTCATCGGAGTGTGTAGCTTGACTCTTGAAGGCGATGGTCTTCTTCTTGGTAGGAGCCATGTCCTCCCTTGCTTTCCTTTCCATCTCATGGGTTTTGAGGTTCCCAATGAGACCTATGAGCTCCATCTCTTCATTGTCATTGAGTTCCTTCAAGGTTGTAGCTTTAACTTCCCATGAAGGAGGAAGAGCCCGGATGATCTTCCTTACTCTTTGATCATTGTTGATATCTTCACCTAAAGAAGAGAGTCCATTAGTAATCTTGGTAAATCTTGTAACCATATCATCTATGGTTTCATTTTCTTGCATGCAAAATATTTCATATTGAGACCGAAGAAGGTCAATCTTAGCCTTCTTTACTTGTGAGGTCCCCTCATGTGTGACTATCAAGTGTGACCAAATCTCATATGCGGATTTGCAATGTATAACCCTAGATATGTCATCATCATTAAGGGCTTGTAGAAGTGCATAGTGAGCTTTGGCATTGGCATCGAATTCCTTAGTCTCTATTTCGGACCAAGTGGATTCGTCACCGGGGGGTACACTAAAGGACTTAGTCACGGCCTTTGCAACTCGGCTACCTAGAGATTGCAAAAACACGGTCATCTTAACTTTCCATATGGGAAAGTTAAGTCCATCAAATTTAGGAGGGGTCTTAATTCCATCGGCCATTTTTACTTATATGAATATGAATGAAATGATTAGCAAATTAGGATCTTCTCTAAGGTGGTTAAACCAAATCCTAGAGTCCAAGCTCTGATACCAATTGAAAAACACCTAGAGGGGGGGGTGAATAGGTGTGAATGCTAATCTAATGATCTTTTTAAACTTTAATTAAATGAGTGATGCAACGATCTCTCAAAACACGACTAAGAGCCGAATACCCCTTGCGAGGTTCTGAACTCCTTCCTCCCAATTCCCCTAGATATGGGTTAGAGGTGCGCAATGCAATCGTGTTGTATTGAGGTGTGATCGATCAATGCCAAGTATGATGATGAGAAATGAGATGCACACAATGTAACACAACAAGTATAGCAAGTAAAGTAAACAAGACAAGATTGCACAAGTAGAGGGTTAGTTCTCAAGCAAATAATTCAAGACAATATAAAGCAAGAGAAATTGAAAGCAAGAATAACGCAAAGGCAATCGCAAACAAGATGATTTGTTTCGAGGTTCGAGCACACTTGCTCTAGTCCCCGCCTTCACCTCCGTGAAGGGTTTCCACTATCCACCGAGGATGCCTTTACAATTGGTCTACCGAAGACCGAGCACCGAGCTCCACCGAATACAAAGGACCTCTACCGAAGAGGTTGCTCCACAAGAAGGAATTACAAGAACAAAGTGATCACAACTTGATCACTACACTTTTTCTCAATCTCTTTTACAAACACTCTCACTTCAATTTACAACTTCACTATAGAATGAGTATAGGATTTTTGGCTCTATGAAGTGTGGTGAGAAAAACTTCAGTTGTAGAGTGATATAGAGAATCAAACACAACTGAAAAACAATCTTGAAAGAGTAGGAATTGAAAGCTTCAAACAATTTTTCTTTTCTCTTTTGAAAACAACAAAACTTGAGGATTTTTCTTGGTAGTATGAGGAGAGACTTCTCCTCTATTTATAGGGTTGAAAATAAGTTAAAAACATTTTCTTTTCACCTAATTCAACCTGCAAAAGCACCCCAACAACTCTCCAAAAGTCTGTTAAAACAGAAAAAGAAAACAGATTTTCAGAAAATCCCAAAGAGGAAAGAGCCGTTGCTAATTTGCAGGCTTGGCGGTCGACCGGTCCGGTCGACCGCCAGGCCAGCTGGAAGTAGCCGTTGGCTCCCGGTCGACCGGTCCGGTCGACCGACCCAAAAGGAGGAAACACAGTTTCCTTCTTCCGGTCGACCGGTCCGGTCGACCGAAAATTCCCGAGAGCAGAATGCTCTCTGTCGGTCGACTGGTCCGGTCGACCGACGGACATGCACAAACAGTGCATGTCCAGGCACAGCGCCGGTCGACCGATGTTGCCTGACACAGAAAAACTGGGCTGTTTTGAGTTAGAAAAATTTTGATAAATATTTTAAAATTACATATAGCTAAGTATTATGCAGAAAATAGTTTATACACATATTTTAAACAAGTTTTTCAGGATATAAGGGTTTGGTACATGTATATATAAACTAAGGCATAAAACTTGGAAATAACCATTTTCAATAACTATTTTCAAAACATAGGAAATACATGAAACAAGTGTGTGTGCAAATCCTAGAGCCAAATTTCCTATATTCAAACTTTAACATACTAAACTTACAAACTTCTAAAGGACTTCAAAGCTATTCTTCAAGGTGGGCTATCTTCACTTGATCTTCAATATTGCAACTTGAGCCCAAATTGAATTGTCTTGAGTTCAAAAGCCTTGTATTTGAGTGAGAGTACTTCTAGTATGATAATAAACCTGAAACACACTTAAACAACAATTGTTATTAGTACAAATAACTAATATGTTTTGTAATCATCAAAATACACTAAACAAGGGTGATTGTAACCTTGGGCCAACACATTCATTCCCACAATATATCATATTTACCAAAACAAGGCTCAGATCCTTCCATCAAATACAACTAAGATTTCTTGTCAAGTTCATGTTCGAACGGCTACACATAAAGCTTAAATTTACATTAGTAACACCCAAAATCTTCTTTCATACACCAAGTTCTCACATATATATACAATAAGCATTTCCAAAAGTAGACAAAATATGAAAGTAGATAGTTGATCACAAGTAAGACATGAGAGGGTCGATCAATCCATATCCTTAAAATTTTCGAATCTAAATCGGCTTCTTACCTCTGTCCGAACCTGAAATTTACAAAAGAAATAAAGGCGTGAGCTTAACAGCTCAGTGAGTAAACCCAGTTATGGCATAATATTCTAGTTAATCTTTTAGCTTTGATAGTTTATAACTTTATAGTAGGCTGTCATTAGGCCAAAGTTTAGGAAACATAAGCTAACATTCCTTGGTCTACCTTATACACTCATAAGATGGTACATGACGTAGTAGTAGTTTTTCTTTTATCACGTTGGGTAACATGATATAATTCAAGCCATAACAATTTCTAAGTTATGATAACACAAACATCTTTTATAAACATAACATCAACAAGCAACATTTCATCACCACAACATTTCAAAGAATACATGAACATTTCACCGTCTTCCCCCTCCTACCGGCTCCCGCCGGTCCCTTCCTACAGTTATAAAAATAAGCTACTTTCATAACACCGTCTTCCCCCCTACCGGCTCCCGCCGGCCCCTTCCTACAATGAACAACATACATTTACACCGTCTTCTCCCCCTACCGGCTCCCGCCGGCCCCTTCCTACAATGAATAACATACATTTACACCGTCTTCTCCTCCTACCGGTTCTCACTCGGCCCCTTCCTCCAATAATCTACATATATACTCATTCAATTTAACATACAATTACACATGAACGTTACATATACTATGAAAAGCAAGCAAGCCATTCTCTTGTATGAGTTCATATTTATATGGGTATATAACCCTTTTAATGTAAACATTTTATTCTTTTATAATGAGAGTGTCACACCACACTAATGATTTACATTTAGTGTACATACATAGTATTGACATATTTCTCTTTTTATTTCTCGCTACAATACCTAGTCCGATATTTCACACGCATAGTCTCTAGCTAAATTAATGGTATAAGACATACACATATCACATAAGACTTCGTGACGTCCTCTAATACATGTAACCTAAACCGGTTTTTCGTATTAATTTAATTTACATAGACAATAAGAGGAGTTACCCGTGTTTCTCAACATGCAACTATGAGGCTAATCTAGGTAGAGCACACCCTTAACAAGAGAAAATTCCTAATTTCATACATAATGAACTTCCTCCCACGAAACTTTCACAACATGATATATTTTATCCTTTTTTTATTTTATATATATAAATTTACCTACAAGTTTATATCCATTAGCTATTTATTCAACCATTTACATATCCAAAAATTTAGCAATTCATAACCTTAACCTAGTTAACAAAATTCAGTTTACCCACCTTGTTTGACGAGTGCCTACGTGAAGAAATCCGCTTATTTCACCCGCCGAATCGTGACCTTGAACAAGGATAGACCCTAAATTAGTTATTATTACCAAAGCATAACCTAATCCTAAAGAAAGTTTTGAGATTTACCTTCAATTAATTCTGTTTTCGCAATTTCTTGTTCGAAGAGGTTCGGATTCGACTCCGCGAACTTCCCCGACTCCCCTCGAGCTCCACCCCGCAACCCCCCTTCCTCCTCCTGCGCGCACACCCGCCGCACGCACACAGCGCGCTCACGCGCGCTCAGACGCGCGCCTGCGCCGCGCTCGTCGCGCCCTGAGCCGCGCCTGCCGCGATCTGCGCCGCGCGCGCAGGCCTCCTCCCCTGCCGCGCCTGCAGCGCGGCTACCCTGGCCGCCGCCGCGTCCGCCGCCCTGTGCGCGCGCGCGTGGCCGCGTGTTCCCCCACCGGCCGAGCTCCCCTCCTCCCTCTTAGTTTGCTGCTGCACACGATGGAGAGGGAGAAAGAAAAGGAAAGAGGGAAAAAGGAAAGAAACTTGAGAAGGGAAAGAGTTCAGATCTGGTTGTGTTTTAGAGAGAGAGTTTAAATTTTCTCCCAATTCAATACTCCTCTAATCATGCCACCTCAAAGGTCCTATTCCCTAGGTTTCCCAAAAAAACTCCACGTTGACCTATCCTCCCCCCAAATTTCTCCAGCACAACACTATGCCATTTAATAAGGACTTAAGCAAAATCCCCCCCCCAATCTAAGTATTAGCACCCGTGTCTAAATCTCTATATATCCATTCCTATACATATATGTATTTATATCATAACACATACGTAAGCAGATATTATATATTCTTACTGTATTTCTTCAATTAAATTTATTTATTTATTTAGGCTGTTACAGTTTGTATTATGGATTCATGAGTTTTTACAAATCTTTTTCAAATTTTATTTATCCTAAAGAATTTTTTTTACCCTTTTTGATGCATGACAAAAAGGGGGAGAAATATTTTGAGTTATTCTTTACCATGCACATTTGTAAAGTTTGTAAAGTTCTTTCTTTTGTAAAGTCATAATTTTTCTTTTCTTGTACTTGATAGATAGCATAATTTGAGGGGGAGCTTTTCAAGCTCTTTCACATTTTTTAAAAAATATAACTCATATGCTTTGTCATCGTCAAAAAGGGGGAGATTGTTGGCCCAAGGTTACAATCACCCGATTTTAGAGTTTGATGATAACAAAATATATATAGTTATTTGTACTAATCAAGTTTAAATGTTTAAGATTATTTCAGGGTTCTAGGGATTGAATAAGTTTCTTCCTCTAAAGGAAGGTATTGTAGACTCAAGAAGACTCAAATACGGGATCAAAATTCAAGTTCACTCAACGATGCAAATGAAAAATCCCGATTGAAGATCTTGTAGTCACCTAGACCATTGTAAGATTTTAGTATGTTAAAGAGTAAGAATATGATAGAAGTGCTCAAGAAGTTACACACACAAAAATAAACTTTTCAAAAATACAAGTTTTGGGTAGTATTGGCTTTGTTGCATGTTTGGTATTAATACATGTTTCATAATTTTTCAAATTTTTATATCAAGTTTAAAACACGTATTTTATCTCCTATACTATGCTACATTACCCTCAAACCAATACAAAATATTTTTAAAATATTTTAAAGTTCAAAATTCTGTTTAAAATCTATTTCAGGCCATAACAGCCGACCGGCCGGTCGACCGTATCTATTCAGGCCAAAATGGTCGACCGGGCCTTTTGACCGTGGGCGTGCACATCTGTGCATGTTTGTCGGTCGACCGACCGGTCGACCGTCAACCCCTGCGGTCGACCGACCGATCGACCGACTGCATATGCCTTACTCTCTGTTTGGGCCGGTCAACCATCCCGGTCGACCGGCAGTTCAAAATTCTCTTTTTAAAATGACCTACGGTCGACCGGGCGGTCGATCGGAGCCAACGGCTATTTTCTAAGTGACGTGCCGGTCGACAGGCAGACGTCCCGGTTGGCACAACGGCTCTATTTTGGATCTATTTTGTTTTTTATGGGTTCCAATGGTTATTTTTTGTTTCCAAGTAGTTAAACTCACCCCTAATGACCTAGTATCACTTATGAATGTTATTTATCCTTTGCCTATAAATAGAGATCATGGGTTTTGGTTTTCCACAAAAAAAAAAATCAAGTTTCAAGTGTTTTCAAGAGAGAAGTGTTTCATTGCTTTCCATTTCTAAATTCCTTTTTTTCAAAAGCTTTTCACTTGGTTTTTAAGTCTTCAAAATCTCTTCAACTAATTTTCTTCTCTCACTTAGCTTCTTGAGTCTAAAATCATATTCCACTCTATAAGAAGTTATAAGAGAGTGTTTGTGGTCTTCCTAGATCACCAAGTGACTTGTATTCCATTGAGTTGTGGTTCCTCTTGTATGGAGGATAGTATTGTTAGAGTTGGGTACTCCGTTCTTGAGTAGACCTAGTTGTAAGATTCCTGTGTGGAAGTTTCCTTAGTGGATTTAGTGAAAATCCTTCATAGTGGTGAAGGCGGGGACGTAGAGCAGAAGCTCGAATTCTCTTGTGTTTGCGACTGATTTCTTCTTACTCTGATTGATTTCTTCTTACTCTTTATTGCTTATCATTCTTATACTTGTGATACTATTTGTCTTGTTTTTCTTTATTGCATTCATTTCATCTTCTTGTATTTTCGGTCTATACTCATATCAACAAGATACAATTAAGCACCTCAACTCATCATCTAGAGGAATCAAAAAGGAGAAGTTTTAGAGCCTTTCACCGAGAATTCGACTTCAATTTCTTGTTTTGAGTGACCGCTTGCATTTTTTCTCTCAACTAGTTTTAAAAGTGCATTTGATTAGCATAGTACCTATTCACCTCCCTTTAGGTGTTTTCAGATCTTGTATTACTTTTTCAGATGTAACCAAGTCTGCGTTTGGATGAATATAATCGGAAAACTTAATATAAAATAGTATATTTTGAAATGGAAGAATTGTTTAATTCTTTCCTGGTTTGTTTTGTAAATACTTTGTCTATAGTTAGATATATGCTCTTCAACACTGATATGTTGACCTGTTCTCTAGAAATCTTGTCCTGGAAGTGTTCTGGTAATGATAGGAGGGAGGATGGTGCTCCCTGAGGGGGTGAAACCCATCTACGGTTCTTACAAGTAATTCCTTCGAGTCAGGGGAAATCCCGATTATAGAGTTGGGTTCGCATTTGCTTCTGAGTGGGGGATATCACGCCTGCGGAGCTGCATTATCGGGGCTCCCGAGAGGGAAAATATCTGCTGCAGAGCACCCTCACACTTATCCTTTGCTCATTCCGAGCAAAACAGAAAAATTAACTAAGAAAATTTTTACACCACTTTCGCAGGTGACGCGATTGCACTAAGCGTGTGCAACAAGACTTTAAACATCTAGGTTTCTCCTAGAGGAGAGTTGTTTCTCTTGAGGGTTTTCAGCGGATTACATCCACAAAATCCATAACAAAAGAAATCAAATGTTAGTACTTTGAAAACACATTTTGAAATAGAGCAAAATTTTGAAATATTTTTTGCAAAAATTTAAGTGATCCAGGTCATAGGTTAACCAGAAACTTTCTTAAACTTAGTCTAGATGTAAGATCTTGTTGTAAATTAAAGGTAAAAATTATAAAATTGAATTAATTCTTTGATCTTTCACAAAACTCTTAGATTGTATGCACTTTGTGAATAGTGATGTTTTTTGGGATATCAACTCTAACTTCCATACCATTTATTTGTAGATAAATATTTTTCTTCTATTAGTTTTTAGGCTTTCTAGTTTACCCGGCTAGTGAGCTTTTAGCCGGGGCCTGCCAAACCAGATGAAATGCATATATCTAAGACAAAAAAAAATAAGATCAAATTATCTTTTCAATCTTACTTTCTTATTCTAAAATTTAAACAAGATCTATTATTTTGACTCAGTTTAAATTTTCATAATTTTTGGTCTTCCTAATTACAAGATAATCTAAAGTTTCTTAAAAATAAATCAAAACTATTTCTCTTATTTCAAAAAGTTTTGTAAAAAAAGAAGAGGGTTTCTATACAAAAGAAAAAAATCTAAAACTTTTCTTTAAAAAAGTGTAAAAGAAAGAAAATTTAAAACAAATTATATTATTAAATCCTCTCTCGCATTTATCTCATGCATTGTCCTTAATGTATCATGAATGTGTATATGTATGAACAAATAGGGAAGAAAGAATTACCTCAGGGTGGCGGTTCTGATGATGGTCTGATTGGCCCACAAAATGCGGCCCAATCTAAAGATTATGGAGTTCGAAGGAACCCACCGTTGACCTCTCTAATATAACCCATTAAGTGAATAGTCTTATTTTAAAAAAATATTCCCATCCAATTTTCAAGTTTCAAAAATACTTCTTGAGTCATTTTGTTTAACACCTTTGTCCAGCAATAGAGAGTGATTATTAAAGATGATTGATTCAGGAACAAATACCGACTTGAGAATTTGACTTAAATTAAGTCAAGATTTAAAAGTGAGAGTCAAAATTGGTTCAAAATTGGGGTCCAAATCAAAGAATGATGTTCACACACTTTCCCTATCAATGAAATGTGATCATAAGATAGTGGTGATTCTATTTCAGGTGTATTGGTACAGGATTCAATGTTGACTCCGGAATATGAAAATAATCTGATAAAGATACCAGAGTCATTATTGAATCAAAAGGTGAAATGAAATTACCAACTGGGGATCAGAGTCACATTCATGCGCAAGTTCAATTTCGAAAAAATGATAACTTGTCAAAATGTCAAAGTAGTTTTCAAATTTTTGGGCAAGTTCAAGTGAATGGGGTGAAATTGAATCTTGAATTCCAAAACAATATGATACATGGTTCACATCAATAGGGTAAGGGATATCAAAATATGTCAACAATTGATGAGGTCGAGTTTCCTCATTCTTATATGCAATTGTATTGGCCAATTGACTCTCTTGTGTGTGGATGGACTGGGTAACCATATTTTAAGTCTGAATCATATCTTCCACACTCTGTGCAATAGGTTCTTTTTAAAAAGGTGAGTATGGAGTTTGGTTTTGGAAATTGTGATGCAATTGTGAGTCTATCAGAATTTGAGATTATCTCTTAGACTCACGCAAGAGTTTCATACTTAATTTCAGGACTGATGGTTGTTCATTTTAAATTGGTGAAACTAGAAAAGATGAGTATGGCTCTTGAAATTTTATTGAAATGATGAGTCCTACATGTTTTGAAATTGTTGCTCAGATTCACGAAAGACTTCTATACTCTTTTCTAACTTAGAGTTCTCTTCAATTGAATATTCTAGAAAAGGAGTGTATGAAGTTTGTTATGGGAAGAATTGTGAGTTGAGCAAGTTTTGAATTTGTTATTGGGACTCAAGAATTCCTTCTATATTCTTTTTCGATTTGGATTTTTCTTCAGTCGGTGGTTCAGGAAGTTGGGGGATGAATTTTGTGGATAAGATGCTTGAAAATTTATCTCGGGGGAGGTGAATCCCCATGGTCTCTGTGAAGAGTGAAAATTATTTTGAAAATTATGGTCATAGGATTGGGGGTATGGGTCATATTATGTCAGATAAACTCAATCCGGGATATATGGGTGGTTCATGTTGTACATATTTGGGTTGGAATTATCCGAATCAAATGAGGTCAGGGTGAAAAATGGATTCATTTGGTTGGAAAATTTTTGGTTATATTCCATTTTATCACAACAATCACAAACAAAAAGAAAAAACAAACAAACAAACAAAGAAACAAAGAAAAATTCAAAAATAAGCCTATACTAGGGTTGACCTAGACTTAGACGACTCCTAACTGGTTGACTATCCATAGGAGGTATATTGCAGTAATCTGACCATAAGTTAATTGGCCACACAGGAGCAAGACCAGTGGGAGATATTCATACCTAAGCAACATGCCTAATTATGCTAAATTACTGTTCTTTAAGTTTTCGCCTCTCAATCTCCAACCTATGACACCGATTTGATAAGAGTCAAACTCTAACAACTTTTTCTTTAGGTCAATCTCCTAAATGAGTCCGAGATGTCCCTAGGGGCCAATGTCTAGAAAGTTTTATTTAGGTTTTGGTTATGTGACTGGGTAGGAGGCTTTTAGGCTAAGGGAGGGTAATGACTCCCCACCTTATCTTATGTTGGGTTATGCCCTTAAGTTTAATTCGTGAAGGTATGCAATATAGATAAGAATGAACACACAATGCGAGTAAATCACCTAGGTATTTGTCCTAACTATATAAAATGCAATATGTACACCTCAGTCCAGATCACAACAATAGAACAAAATATAGTAAATTGGAACGAAAATTTACACGCGCCTAGATGCAAATGTCTAAACCAATTAAAATATCCAATTATCGTATTTTAGTTCTAGATTATTATAGTGACAGGTAATCTAAACAGAAAAATAGCAGCAGAAAACAAAGATATATGCAAATACAGAATACCCTGCAAAAATGGAGACCAAAGTCCAGAATAGGGCTGCATTTTCGCTGCCAAAAAGCCCTGGCCACGGCAAAAAAGTGGGAATAGCTTCCTGCTTTATTGAGCAGGGAGATACAGGGGAGTAGAGCTTCTGCAGTTATTAGATTCTGAAAATGTTTACCTGTACCCAGAAATAGAGAAGAAAAGACAAAAACGTGAAATCACACCATTCCCATCCCCGCCAACGGCGCCAAAATTTGTTCGTAGTAAACTGTGCACAAAATGTGTCATTTTGAAATGTGTGTGCTTTGGCTTCCTCGATACTTCTGTTATAGCATAGAGGCTAAAATGGTCGAATCAACAAGGATGGGAGGTGATAGAAGCATTAATTGTATGTTTACGAGTGTGTTAACAATTCTTCTTTGTTTGAATCTAATGCAAAAGAAAAGAAATCAAGAAGTAAAGAGAGAAGAATACGGTGAAAACAAAGATATAAACAATGAAGAGAAGGTATTTATGATTTTTGAGATTATTTCTAAAACAAAGTAAAAAATAGAAGAAAACTCATTGCTCCTAACTACTAATTGACCCACTAGCCATGCTAACCTCTTAGTGATAGTTGCCTCACATGGATCCTTTGACATCACTAGTCTTTGGTTTCAAGTGCTTTTCAAAGCATGACCCATAATATTAACTTTCACATGAAAACTCAAAAAACAAGTGCAAATTACAATTAAACCATCAGAATTAAACTAAAACAAGCATGAAATAAAGTATTGTTAGCTTGTTAGAGAGTTAGATGTTAGAGGGCTAGAATCCATTATCATGAGCCATCAATGGCTCTTGCAAGAGCAAAACCAAGTAGAGGATATTAAATTCATGTGAATTATCAAGTAAGGAGTTAGTAAGTTAGTGGTTAGTAGTTAGATGACATGAGAGAAAATTAGCTAAGCATGTAAAAGGTTAGAGAAGAAAATATATAGAGATAAAGCGAGAACCTTTCAAACAGTGTCACCCCCCATTACAAGAACTCTCACTTTCATCCTATGAATTGTTGGCCCAGAGGCCTTCACCTTAGTTTTGATGATGGCTGACTTATGAAGGTTAGTTTACTAATGATCTGTTTAATAAGTTTCAGATATTGATTAAGATCTTAGTAGGTGATTAGCTTCAACAAAAGATTCAAAGCCAGTTTTGAAGCTAATACATGATGATTCAAGAGCTCTCGGGTTTTCTCGGTCGACCGGGCGGCCGACCATTCTGCTGATTTACTCGACACCCTTGTAGATTTCTAGTCATAACGTTTTATTCTTATATTCAATTAATAGATTTAAATTGTACTTCAAAGATAACTTTCAGGGCTACATTTATTATTCAATAATCATTTTTTGATTCAAATGTTAAAGATATCAAATATTGGGTTGACGTCTGTTCTTATTATGAAAATAGTTTACAGTTTCTAGTTTGATACCTTTTAGTATTTTATTGATAGCTTTCTACTCCGAAATGATATTGATTTGATTTAGTTGTATTAGAAAAAAAACTTCATGATCTAGAAATTCATCCTATATACTTATTTCTAACTTCTAACTTTTTAGGCCTCAAAACTGTGCTCAAATTTGACCAATTGTACAGTCTGGGTCTGAGATCGGTCGACCGCCAGACTCCAATGGTTAGAAATTTGACCGTTGGTCGGTTAACTGGGCAGTTGGCCGATAGGCCATTTTGGCAAGATTTTAAGCCATAAAGGCTAGTTTTTTATCCCTATAAATAAGGGATCTTTTTGGCCTATTTTATGCAAGATTTTTGAGAGTTTTCAAGAACCATTTTACCATGTCCAACAGAAGTTTTTCAATAATTTTTTGGGCTAAACTTCCATATCAAAAGAGTGTTTATCAAGAGTATTTTTCTTGAGTTTTCAAAAGAGATTTCTTGAGTTTTTCACCACAACATCTATTTAGTTTTTCTCATACAAGCTTAAGCTTTTCATTGCTATATTCATCCTCTAGGATCTTTGTGAGAGAGTTTATTTTTGTGATCAAGAGAAGTGATCACAAGTGTTCCACCCCTTGTATTTGAGGAGTAGTAGAGGTTGTGGCCTCGGCGAGCTTGCGGGTTCGCGTGTGTTATTCTTGCGGGAACAAATAAGGGACTTGCAGGTCCAAGAGTTCTTGAGGGAGCTCGTTGTAGGTGTAGCAGTACCGAGTGATCTTGCAGGATCAATTATAGTGAAAATCTTTCATAGCGGTGAAGGCGAGAATGTAGAGCAAGTGACTCGAACCTCGAAACAAATTTTTTGTGTTTGCGATTGCTTATTTCTCCCTCTCTCACTTGTGTTTATATATCTTGCATGCTTTTATTGTTTACATTCTCACATGTTTGATATACTTATACTTTATTGGTATACATGCTGGGGTTATTTTAATATCTTGCATGCTCTTGTTTTGATCATATCCTTACATGCTTGATATTGTCATTGTGCTTGTGTACACACTTGTATCAAACCAAGAGAGCTAAAGAGCACCTCAACTCTTAGTCTAGAGGAATCTTGAGGAGAAGTCTAGAGCCCTTCACTGGGAATTCAGTTTCACTCTTTGGGTATACAAAGTGTGTTTATTTAATTTACATGATTAGTTTTTAATTCCGCATTAGTTTTGCATTAGATTGCTAGTCACCTATTCACTCCCCTCTAGGTGACCTACATGAATCACTCTCAACACTTTTACAAGATCTAAAAGAAGAGAAAATACAAAAGAAAAGAAGAAAAATAACTAAACTACACTAAAGGGAGAAAACCTACATTACTGCCTTCCTTCTCTAAAATCTACTCAACAATGCCCCATTTATAGAAGACAGAGGGGCTCCGGATTTCGTTGGGGCGAACCAAGAACTAAATTTCGTTGGGGCGTTCCCTATTGAGCGACGCGTTGCATCGGAGTCCGAGTATAGTGAAAAGTGGGTAAGGGTTGCTAGATCGCTGTTCAGAAATGACGCGCCACATCGGCGCCCAGATATGGTGTCAAATAAGCAAGGGTTCCCACACTTTTATGAGTAAGTGAGGGTAAAAAAATTAGCTCATGAATATAAGATTAGGTTTGCATCATGGAACATAGGTTCTCTTATAGGTAGATTAGCAGAGTTAGTTGATGCTATGGTTAGACGGAATATTAGTTTTTGTATATACAGGAAACTAAGTGGGTAGATGAAAAAACTAGAATTATGGAGCCTTGGGGTTATAAACTTTGGTATACTGGTGGAGATAGAAATTATAATGGGTGGGTGTGATCATAGATAAACAATTACTTGAGAATGTAGTGGAGGTTAGGAGAAAAGGAGATAGAGTTTTGTAGGATCGAGAGATGATGATGAATTGCGGAAATATCTCTGTTGGCAACAATCGATCTAAAACACAAGTCAACACAAACTAAATAAGAAGGATTAATCGTTAAGCAAATAAATAACTTGCAATTAAAGGAAATCAAATTCAAAAATTGACAAACGCAAACAAAGAGATTTATCCTGGTTCGGTCCTTGTGACCTACATCCAGTCCCCAAGCCACCCGCTTGAGATTTTCCTTTAACTTGACTTTGCAACCCAAAATCAATACAACATGCACACCACTTGACAAATCCCCTTCGCCAAATGTGTACACCTTCTCTACATCCAAGAGAACACCTTCTCTTCCACCAAGAGAATACCTTCACCTTGTACAACTTGCCTCTACAACCAAGAAGCCTCCCGTGTACAATGATCACTTTGAGAATTACAATACTTTTCCTATAGCCTTGGTACTGAATGTGTATGTGGACAAGGTTCAGTATAGAAAACAAGAACTTCAGAGAATCTTCACAATGGAAATGTCTTTTGGTGAAGAACTGAAGTGGGAAAAACAGTTTTCAGATTTGCAGATTTTTGGCTTTAGAAAACTGATAAAAAATCTTGGTAATTGGCCTTTGGTATAACTTCCCTATTTATAGCTGAAGACTAGGGTTAGTTAGGAAGTTATTGGTGCAATTTGAATCAAAGGAACGTTGAAAACAGTTGCACAAAAGACCAGATAATGAAAACTGTCCAACAGTCAGAACTGCCTATTAGTCGACTTGCTTTTTGAGTTAGTCGACTAACCTAGGCAAAATTTCTTCTATTAGTCGACTAGGTTTAGCTATTAGTCGACTAGGTCAGTGGCCGTTGGAAGAACAGTTTCAGAATAACTACTTCAAGTCGACTGCAACTACTTGATAGTCGACTTGACCAGTTATTAGTCGACTTGGGGACAAGGGTTAGTCGACTAGAAAATGTATTAGTCGACTATAGTTGACTGTTGGTCGACTAATACACAAACAGAGAGTTGGTCTGTTTCAGGATACAGGATTAGTCGACTTATGATTCGGGTCAAGTCGACTACAAACTTGATTAGTCGACTATAAGGTTTTATAAGTCGACTAACAAGGCTGTGATATGAGTGTTTGTGACAAGGCTTTTACATTCTACTCACAATTACAAACCACACTCTATCAACTCTTCTTGGCACATCTTGATCATGTAGGGCTCTTGATTCGTCATGTGTTAGAGCTCCAAATGAATTTGATCTTCACAAACGTCTTCATCGAAATAAGTTCCAACATTCTCCCCCTTTTTGATGATGACGCTTTGTGTGCACAAGTCCTCCCCCTGCAGAAGATATGTTATATTTCCTCCCCCTGCAGAAATTGGGTTATAACAAATAGAGAAATACTTTGTTCTCCCCCTGCAACAAATATATTAGTACATATATATATAATTGTTCTTTATCAATTTTTATATGGTACCTGCAAGATAAACGTTAGATGGTACCAAACATAAAAGAACATATTTAACCTTTAGGAGTCCAAATCCATTTAGAATTTGGTTTCCACCTGTTAGTATACACATAGTTGCAAGAATTGAAATACACCTAGAGTGGAGGGTGAATAGGTGTAATTGCTAATCTAATGCTCTTTTTAAATTTTACTTAAGTGAGTGATGCAACGATCTCTCAAAACACGACTAAGAGCCGAATACCCCTTGCGAGGTTCTGAACTCCTTCCTCCCAATTCCCCTTAAATGGGTTAGAGGTGCGCAATGCAACCGTGTTGTATTGAGGTGTGATCGAACAATTCCAAGTATGAAATGCGATGATGAAATGTACACAAGTAATATAGCAAGAAAAGTAAACAAGTAAGGATTGCACAAATAAAATGTTAGTTCTCAAATAAATTGAAAGCAAGTAAAGCAAGAGAGAGTTAGACAAGATGACACAAAAGCAATCGCAAACAAAGTGATTTGTTTTGAGGTTCGAGCCCGTAGCTCTAGTCCCCGCCTTCACCTCCGTGAAGGGTTTCCACTATCCCCTTAGGATCCCGTACAAGTTAGGCCTCCAAAGACCTCAAGCCCGTAGCTTCACCTTACAAAGAAACTCCACCGAGGAGCTTGTCTCCACAAGAACAAGAATTACAAATAGTGATCTTTAACTAGACCACAACACTCTTTTACAAACACTCTCACTCTTTTACAACTTCACCTATAGAAAGAATATGAAATTTTTGGCTCTATGAAGTGTGGTGAGAAAAGCTTCAGTTGTAGAGTGATATTAGAGATCAAACAACAACTGAAAAACCAATTTTGAAAGAATGGAAATGAAAGCTTTAAACTATTTTTCTCTTTCTCTTGAAAACTATGAAAACTTGTATTTTTCTTGGTAAATAACTAAGGCCTATTTCCCACTATTTATAGGGAGAGAATAGGTTAAAAACTCTGATTTTTCCAGCTAATATCACCTGCAAAAGCACCCCAACAACCCTCTAAAAAGTCTGTTAAAACAGAAAATAAAACAGTTTTTCAGAACAGCCCAAAGAGGAAAGAGCCGTTGGAGGTGTTGCAGGCCTACCGGTCGACTGCCGGTCGACCGGGACCCTGCTGGCAAAAGAGCCGTTATGGCTCCGGTCGACTGCCGGTCGACCGATCTCAAGAAAGGAAACACAGTTTCCTTCTACCGGTCGATCGACCCAGTCGACCGGAAAGATACAGAGAGCAAACATCTTTTTACGGTCGACCGATATGTAGGTCGGTCGACCGACAGACATGCACAGCCTGTGCATGTCTGGACACAGCAGCCGGTCGACTGGGCCGGTCGACCGGTCTGCCTGGAAAACTGTTTTTCTGGGCAGATTTTAAGATAGAAAATTTTGTATAAAATCTTTAAAAATCTGAAGCTAAGTTTTATGCTGAAAATAGTTTATATACATGTATTTAAACAAGTTTTTGAAGATGTAAAGTTTTGGGTACATGTATGTATAAACTAAGGCATAAACCTAGAAATAAATATTTTGAAAACATAGAAACATATAAAACAAATGTGTGTGCAAATCCTAGAGCCAAATTTCACATATTCTATCTTTACAAAACTAAACTTACAAACTACAATGGTCTTCAAGACTTCAACTTGAGCTATCTTCTCTTGATCTTCAATGTTGCAATTTGAGCCCAATTTGACTTGTCTTGAGTCCAATACACCTTCCTTTAGGGAAGAATTCATCTCTTTAATATATAAACCTGAAACACACTTAAACAACAATTTATATTAGTACCAATAACTAATATGTTTTGTAATCATCAAAATACACTAAACATGGGTTGATTGTAACCTTGGGCCAACAATCTCCCCCTTTTTGATGATGACAAAACATATGAGTTATTAAACAAATAAAAGAAGAAAGAGCTTGGAAAGCTCCCCCTTAAACAATGCTATGTATTTAACATGAATATGAACACTATGTAAACATACATAAAGCATTGAAAAATATCATCACCAAAAAAATAAACTGAGCTTGGAAAGCTCCCCCTTAAACAATGCTATGTATTTAACATGAATATGAACACTATGTAAACATACATAAAGCATTGAAAAATATCATCACCAAAAAAATAAACTATCAAAATTTAAAACAACAAACCACATATTTTTCTCCATATATTTTCTCCCAAAATTTCTCCCCCTTTTTGTCATACATCAAAAAGGGTTAAAAAAAATTTTAAGACAAAACAAAACAAACATATTAGAAACCAAAACAAAACAAACTAAGATATTTTAAGTATCAATCTTACATACATTCAATTCACCACAAATAAATGAAAATCTTGCATAATCTAAAGGTTTTGTGAAAATATCTGCAAGTTGAAAATCTGTGGAAACAAAATCAATATCTATGTCACCTTTTTCAAAGTGATCTCTAAGAAAATGATATCTAATGTCTATATGTTTGGTTTTACTATGTTGATTAGCATTTTTGGTCATGTGAATAGCACTAGTATTATCACAATAAATCTTAACATGATCAAAATGTAAATCAAAATCGAGAAGAGTATGTTTCATCCAAAGTACTTGTGCACAACAAGCTCCGGCTGCTACATACTCCGCCTCGGCGGTTGAAAGGGCTACACTATTTTGCTTTTTGGAAGACCAAGACACAAGACAATTGCCCAAGAATTGGCAAGTGCCACTTGTGCTCTTCCTATCTACCCTACAACCGGCATAGTCGGCATCCGAATAACTAGTCATGGTAAATTGGTTAGTTTTCGGATACCACAAACCTAAATCAATTGTGCCCTTAAGATACCTAATTATGCGTTTTACCGCTATTAAGTGTGATTCCTTAGGACATGATTGAAAACGTGCACATAAACATACGGAAAACATTATATCCGGCCTACTAGCCGTAAGATAGAGTAAACTACCAATCATGCTACGAAATAATTTGATGTCTACATCCTTACCTTGTTCGTCTTTGTCAAGTTTCGTAGTGGTTGCCATGGGAGTCTTTGCTACTTTGGATCCTTCAAGCCCGAACCTCTTGATGAGTTCTTTGGTATACTTGGCTTGGTTGATGAATGTCCCATCACTACGTTGCTTGATTTGAAGTCCAAGGAAGAAGTTGAGCTCCCCCATCATAGACATCTCAAATTCCTTTTTCATGCATGATTCAAAATTCTTGCAAAGTGAAACATTAGTAGATCCAAAAATAATGTCATCAACATAAATTTGAACTATGAGGATATCTAGATCTATATGTTTGGTAAATAATGTTTTATCAACTTTTCCTTTCTTAAAATCATTTGAAATCAAAATGAAGACAATCTTTCATACCAAGCCCTAGGGGCTTGTTTTAAACCATATAGTGCTTTATCTAATTTATAAACATAATTAGGGTGTGTAGGATCAACAAACCCGGGGGTTGTTCAACATACACCTCCTCATCAATATAACCATTAAGAAAAGCACTCTTTACATCCATTTGAAATAACTTAAAATCTTTAAATGAGGCATATGCTAAGGTCATCCGTATGGCTTCGAGCCGTGCTACGGGTGCAAAGGTTTCTTCAAAATCGATTCCCTCGATTTGAGTGTAACCTTGGGCAACTAACCTAGCCTTGTTTCTAACTACATTACCCGATTCATCCAACTTGTTCTTAAAGATCCATTTAGTGCCAATAGTTGGTCTATCTTGGGGCCTAGGAACAAGGTGTCAAACTTGGTTGCGCTCAAATTGATTGAGCTCCTCTTGCATTGCAAGCAACCAATATGAATCGGCCTCGGCCTCGAGGACATTTTTAGGTTCTATGTGTGAAATAAAAGCAAAATTACCACAAAATCTTGAATCTTAGAGCGAGTGGTTACCCCTTTTGATACTTCACCTATGACGAGGTCCTTGGGATGATGAGGATTGAATCTCCAATCCTTTGGTAGTGGTTGAGAGGGCTCCTCTTCATTTGCTTGATGTTTATTTCCTTGAGCCTCTTCCACTTTGGCTTCACTTCCATCACCATCCTTTGGCTTGTCTCCCATGGTAGAAGCATCCTCCAAGGTCACTCTCTCCAAGCCTTCATCTAGAGCATCAATTTCTACACAATTCTTAACAAACTTGTTAGATTCCTCAAATTTAACATGAATAGATTCCTCAATAGTCAAAGTTGACCTATTGAAGACTCTATAAGCCTTACTAGTATTTGAGTAACCTACAAAAATAGCCTCATATGATCTAGCATCAAATTTTCCCAAATTAATATTTGTATTTAAAACAAAACATTTGCAACCAAACACTTTGAAATAAGAAACATTGGGTTTTCTAGAAAAATACATCTCATAAGAAGTCTTAGTAGTATTTTTACATAGGAAAACACGATTTGCAATGTAACATGAAGTATGAACGGCCTCGGCCCACAAATAATGTGGTAGACCATATTCATTTAACATTGTCCTAGCCATCTCTTGTAAAGTACGATTTTTCCGCTCAACTACTCCATTTTGTTGTGGAGTTCTAGGACAAGAAAGTTCATGTTTTATTCCATGTTCCTCACAAAAAGTGGTAAAGGGAAGGTTAATGAACTCACCTCCTCTATCACTTCTTATTTTAATTATTGAGGAGTCATTTTCCTTTTCAACTCTTTTCTTAAAGGCTTGAAAATGTGAAAAGGTTTGACTTTTGTGTTCAAGAAAATAAACCCAAGTAAAACGCGAAAAATCATCTACTAAAACAAAAGCAAATCTACTCCCACTTAAACTTTTGGTTTGTGTAGGGCCAAATAAATCCATGTGGATTAGCTCCAATGGACGTGATGACATGATATCCTTAATTGATTTGAATGAGGACTTAGTTTGTTTCCCAAATTGACATGCGTCACAAACTCGGTCCTTTTCAAAGTTCAATGAAGGAATACCCTTCACCATTTCCTTAGAGTTAAGCCTAGAAATATGGTCAAATGAAACGTGGCCTAATCTCCTATGCCACAACCAAGAGTCGTCATCGAGGGCTTTTAAACATGTTATATTACAAGACATATTTAACATATCAATCATATAAACATTGCTTTCACGAAAACCGGAAAATACACAAACATTAGAGGTTCTATCAATCACTTTACAAGAAACATTATCAAAAACAACATCAAAACCTTTATCACAAAGTTGACTAACACTCAAGAGATTATGCTTGAGGCCATCAACTAAAACCACATTTTCAATTAAAGGAGAGGTGCCAAGTTTTACATTACCAATACCGATGATTTTACCCTTGGCGTCATCTCCGAAGGTGACGGTGCCACCTTCATGATATCTTGATAGGGTTGCAAAGTTGTTGATGTCCCAAGTCATGTGCCTTGAGCAACCGCTATCAAGATACCATAAACCTCTACGTCTTTGAGCTTTGGAAAGTACCTACATCATTTAAAACAATAGTTGACTTTGGTACCCAAACTTTCTTGGGTCCTTGAAAGTTAGTGTTACAAACCCAAACATTATGATGTGATGCACTTAGTCTATCATAACAAAAATTAGCTAAGTGTCCTTTCCGTCCACAATGTGAACATGAGTACACTTTTCTATACATGAATGCATGGTGTGTGTGTGAAGTGTGAGCATGCTTTGGGGGTTTACCATGATGCATAGGTTGTGTAGCATGTACATGAGCATGAGCATGAGCATGATGAATATTTTTCTTAGGAGCTTGTTTCTTAGGAAACATATTCTCCATCTTCTTCTTATCAAATTCACTACACTTTTTCAAAACAACATCTAATGAGTCTAATCTTTCCTTAAGCATGGCAATCTCATTAGAGTCTACAAATGGGGTCTTTCCTTTACAAGCAATCTTATATTTTTCAAAATCATTTTTAGTGGAAACTAAAGAAGAATGTAAATCATTATTTTCTTTAGAAAGATTTACAATTTGAATATTAAGAGATTCATTATCCTTTTTCATTTTTAAATATTTCTTCTTTAAGAAATCATAATTACTAGAAAGTTCCATAAAAGCTTCTCCTAGCTCATCCATGGATAAATCATCATCAAGAAGAGTTGAGGGGATTACCTTGCTTGTGCTCTCATTTGCCATGAAGCACATATTGGCGGTGTCGATCTCCTCCTCGGATTCACTTTCGTCATCCCATGTTGCTTTCATAGCCTTCTTCTTGTATGGCTTCTTGGATGAAGATGGCTTCACTTGGTCCGGACACTCCGCTACTATGTGTCCCGGCTTTTGGCAATTAAAGCAAATGATCTTCCTTTCTTCCTTGCCTCCTTGCCATCTCCTTCGTCCTTGGAACTTTGCCTTGTTGTACATCCTCCGGACGTTTTTGACTAGAAGTGAGAGCTCCTCGTCATCTTCTTCTTCATCATCTTCGTCGGAGTAAGTAGCATGACTTTTGAAGGCAATGGTCTTCTTTTTGGTAGGTGCCATGTCCTCCCTTGCCTTTCTCTCCATTTCATGGGTCTTCAAGTTCCCAATGAGTCTAATGAGCTCAATCTCATCTTTATCATTGAGTTCCTTCAATGTTGTAGCTTTCACTTCCCATGATGGAGGAAGAGCCCGGATGATCTTTCTCACCCTTTGATCATTGTTGATTTCTTCACCTAGAGAAGCAAGACCATTAGTAATCTTTGTAAACTTAGTAACCATATCATCTATGGTTTCATTCTCTTGCATGCAAAAATTTTCATATTGGGACCGAAGAAGGTCTATCTTGGCCCTCTTCACTTGTGATGTCCCCTCATGTGTTACTAGCAAATGGGTCCAAATCTCATAGGCGGATTTGCAATGGATGACTCTAGCTATGTCATCATCATTGAGGGCTTGTAGGAGTGCATAATGAGCCCTAGCATTGGCATCAAACTCCTTGGTCTCAATTTCGGACCAAGTAGATTCATCACCATTGGGGGCACTAAATTGTTTAGTCACGGCCTTTGCAACTCGGCTACCTAGAGATTGCAAGAAAACAGTCATCTTAACCTTCCATATGGGAAAGTTAAGTCCATCAAACTTAGGGGGTGTCTTAATACCATCGGCCATGTTTACTATGTGGAAATGAATGAAATGATTAGCAATATGAGGATCTCTCTAAGGTTGTTAAGCCAAATCCTAGAGTCCAAGCTCTGATACCAATTGAAATACACCTAGAGGGGGGGGTGAATAGGTGTAATTGCTAATCTAATGCTCTTTTTAAATTTTACTTAAGTGAGTGATGCAACGATCTCTCAAAACACGACTAAGAGCCGAATACCCCTTGCGAGGTTCTGAACTCCTTCCTCCCAATTCCCCTTAAATGGGTTAGAGGTGCGCAATGCAACCGTGTTGTATTGAGGTGTGATCGAACAATTCCAAGTATGAAATGCGATGATGAAATGTACACAAGTAATATAGCAAGAAAAGTAAACAAGTAAGGATTGCACAAATAAAATGTTAGTTCTCAAATAAATTGAAAGCAAGTAAAGCAAGAGAGAGTTAGACAAGATGACACAAAAGCAATCGCAAACAAAGTGATTTGTTTCGAGGTTCGAGCCCGTAGCTCTAGTCCCCGCCTTCACCTCCGTGAAGGGTTTCCACTATCCCCTTAGGATCCCGTACAAGTTAGGCCTCCAAAGACCTCAAACCCGTAGCTTCACCTTACAAAGAAACTCCACCGAGGAGCTTGTCTCCACAAGAACAAGAATTACAAATAGTGATCTTTAACTAGACCACAACACTCTTTTACAAACACTCTCACTCTTTTACAACTTCACCTATAGAAAGAATATGAAATTTTTGGCTCTATGAAGTGTGGTGAGAAAAGCTTCAGTTGTAGAGTGATATTAGAGATCAAACAACAACTGAAAAACCAATTTTGAAAGAATGGAAATGAAAGCTTTAAACTATTTTTCTCTTTCTCTTGAAAACTATGAAAACTTGTATTTTTCTTGGTAAATAACTAAGGCCTATTTCCCACTATTTATAGGGAGAGAATAGGTTAAAAACTCTGATTTTTCCAGCTAATATCACCTGCAAAAGCACCCCAACAACCCTCTAAAAAGTCTGTTAAAACAGAAAATAAAACAGTTTTTCAGAACAGCCCAAAGAGGAAAGAGCCGTTGGAGGTGTTGCAGGCCTACCGGTCGACTGCCGGTCGACCGGGACCCTGCTGGCAAAAGAGCCGTTATGGCTCCGGTCGACTGCCGGTCGACCGATCTCAAGAAAGGAAACACAGTTTCCTTCTACCGGTCGACCGACCCAGTCGACCGGAAAGATACAGAGAGCAAACATCTTTTTACCGGTCGACCGATATGTAGGTCGGTCGACCGACAGACATGCACAGCCTGTGCATGTCTGGACACAGCAGCCGGTCGACTGGGCCGGTCGACCGGTCTGCCTGGAAAACTGTTTTTCTGGGCAGATTTAAGATAGAAAATTTTGTATAAAATCTTTAAAAATCTGAAGCTAAGTTTTATGCTGAAAATAGTTTATATACATGTATTTAAACAAGTTTTTGAAGATGTAAAGTTTTGGGTACATGTATGTATAAACTAAGGCATAAACCTAGAAATAAATATTTTGAAAACATAGAAACATATAAAACAAATGTGTGTGCAAATCCTAGAGCCAAATTTCACATATTCTATCTTTACAAAACTAAACTTACAAACTACAATGGTCTTCAAGACTTCAACTTGAGCTATCTTCTCTTGATCTTCAATGTTGCAATTTGAGCCCAATTTGACTTGTCTTGAGTCCAATACACTTCCTTTAGGGAAGAATTCATCTCTTTAATATATAAACCTGAAACACACTTAAACAACAATTTATATTAGTACCAATAACTAATATGTTTTGTAATCATCAAAATACACTAAACATGGGTTGATTGTAACCTTGGGCCAACAAGAATCACATATATCATGAATGTATGATACAATATATGTATTTTTATCATGAAAATTTAAGTTCTTAGGAATCCATATAAACTTATTTTTCTTAGGCTTTCTTTTTATAAAAGAACTATATGGATTACTATAACGTGAAGATTTTGCAATAAATCCAATACCATGATTATCATGTGACAATTTCTGAAAAGATAATAAAGCATTCAAATTTTCTTTTCCTTTATTAAACTTAGTCACATTTTGCAAAAGATCTTCATATTTATTTTTGAAAACTAACATGTCTTTATCCAATATAGAATCCTTTCATTCAAAGACTTAGTTTCCTTTTTCAGAAAAATGTTCTCTTTTATAAATTTCTCATTTTCAATTTTCAAAGATGATATGACTTTTTCAAACTCATCTTGTTGTTGAGAATTTATAGATGAACATTGTAATGCATAACATGAATTTTCCTTTAAAAGTTTCTCATTTTCTTTTGACAAAACTTTGTTTTTCAGTTTTTCATTTTTCAGATCAAGAAATAATTCATGGAATGCATCAGAGAGTTCAGAATATGATACCTCATCATCTTTAAGTGCCATGTAACATAGGTTGACATGTTCAGTGAATTCTTCTTCATCAGATGAAGATGAATCACTGTATTCTGATGATGCTTCGTAGTTCTTCTTCTTTCTGAACTTCTTACTCCTGTACTTATCTTTCTTCTTAATCAAAGGACAATCCATCTTCATATGACCTGGTTTATCACAATTAAAGCCTTTGAATTTACCTTGCTTTAGAAATTTCCTGAATTTCTTTGAGAGCATTGCCATCTCCTCTTCGTCATCATTGTCCGTGTCGTAAGATGCATGGAAGGCGAGTTCTTTCTTCTTTGAGCGGTGTTGTCTCTCTTAGTGCTTCTTTCTTTCTTCTAACTGCACTTCATATGCCATTAGATTACCGATTAGGTTTTCTAATGTCATAGTTGAGAGATCATTCGCCTCTTCAATGGCGGTTGTCTTCTTCTCCCATTCTGGTGTGAGTGCACGAAGGATCTTTCGAACTCTTTCAACTTGGGTGTAGTCCTTTCCAAGGGATGCTAATGTATTGGTGATGTCGGTGAATCTTGTAACCATCTCGGATATGGTTTCATTCTCCTCCATTTTGAATAACTCAAACCTGTGGACAAGAACAGATATTTTAGATTCCTTAACTTTATTAGTGCCTTCGTGTGTTACCTGAAGAGTATGCCATATTTGATGTGCAGAAGTTGCTGTTGAAACACGGTTGAACTCTTCTTTGATAAGGGCACAGAATAGAGCATTCATCGCTTTGGCGTCGAGGTTCGCGTTCTTCTTTTGATCTTCACTCCAAGCGTTATAGTTAGTTGTGGGCTTGGTGTACGATGCTTCTACGATGTTCCAAAGGTCGTAGTTGAGAGACTGCAAGTATATCTTCATTCTACACTTCCAATAGTTGTAGTTGGTTCCGTCAAATAGCGGTGGACGTTGTGTAGAATGTCCTTCTTTGAATTGGGATGAGGGAAACTCCGTTGCCATCTTTATTGTTGACTTGTACCGGCTCTGATACCAAATGTAGGATCGAGAGATGATGATGAATTGCGGAAATATCTCTGTTGGCAACAATCGATCTAAAACACAAGTCAACACAAACTAAACAAGAAGGATTAATCGTTAAGCAAATAAATAACTTGCAATTAAAGGAAATCAAATCTCAGAAATTGACAAACGCAAACAAAGAGATTTATCCTGGTTCAGTCCTTGTGACCTACATCCAGTCCCCAAGCCACCCGCTTGAGATTTTCCTTTAACTTGACTTTGCAACCCAAAATCAATACACCATGCACATCACTTGACAAATCCCCTTCGCCAAATGTGTACACCTTCTCTACATCCAAGAGAACACCTTCTCTTCCACCAAGAGAATACCTTCACCTTGTACAACTTGCCTCTACAACCAAGAAGCCTCCCGTGTACAATGATCACTTTGAGAATTACAATACTTTTCCTATAGCCTTGGTACTGAATGTGTATGTGGACAAGGTTCAGTATAGGAAACAAGAACTTCAGAGAATCTTCACAATGGAAATGTCTTTTAGTGAAGAACTGAAGTGGGAAAAATAGTTTTCAGGTTTGCAGATTTTTGGCTTTGGAAAACTTATAAAAAATCTTGGTAATTGGCCTTTGGTATAACTTCCCTATTTATAGCTGAAGACTAGGGTTAGTTAGGAAGTTATTGGTGCAATTTGAATCAAAGGAACGTTGAAAACAGTTGCACAAAAGACCAGATAATGAAAACTGTCCAACAGTCAGAACTGCCTATTAGTCGACTTGCTTTTTGAGTTAGTCGACTAACCTAGGCAAAATTCCTTCTATTAGTCGACTAGGTTTAGCTATTAGTCGACTAGGTTAGTGGACGTTGGAAGAACAGTTTCAGAATAACTACTTCAAGTCGACTGCAACTACTTGATAGTCGACTTGATCAGTTATTAGTCGACTTGGGGACAAGGGTTAGTCGACTAGAAAATGTATTAGTCGACTATAGTTGACTGTTGGTCGACTAATACACAAACAGAGAGTTGGTCTGTTTCAGGATACAGGATTAGTCGACTTATGATTCGGGTCAAGTCGACTACAAACTTGATTAGTCGACTATAAGGTTTTATAAGTCGACTAACAAGATTGTGATATGAGTGTTTGTGACAAGGCTTTTACATTCTACTTCACAATTACAAACCACACTCTATCAACTCTTCTTGGCACATCTTGATCATGTAGGGCTCTTGATTCGTCATGTGTTAGAGCTCCAAATGAATTTGATCTTCACAAACGTCTTCATCGAAATAAGTTCCAACAAGTTTTACTAGTTAAACTTATTTTAGGTAGGGAGATTTTTAATATTACTAGTGTCTATGCACCACAAGTAGGACTTGATAAGTCTAGTAAGCGTCAATTTTGAGAGGATTTAGATAAGATAGTGTAAGGTATACCCATTAGAGAAAAGCTTTTCATAGGCGGTGACCTCAAATGGGCATGTAGGAATTAGTCGTTATGGATTTTATAGTGTACATGGAGGATTTAGTTTTGGAAAAGAAATGAACCAGGTAACTCGATTCTAGATTTTATTTTGTCTTATGATTTGATCTTAGCGAATACTTGATTTAGGAAGAGAGAGTCTCACTTGATCACTTTTAGAAGTGGATCAAGTGCGAACCAAATAGATTCCTTTTTAACTAAGAAAGTAGATAGAGGTTGTTGCATGGATTGTAAGGTAGTACCGGGTGAGAGTGTATTAACCCAATACAGACTCTTAATTTTAGATATCCGGATTAGAAGAAGATTTAAAAAGATTAAACGTTAGTTAGATCCTAAGTTTAAGTGGTGGCGGTTAAAAGAAGGTAACCAAGGAGTTTTTGTAGATCGAGTAGTACATGAAGCAAATTGGAAAGCCCAAGATAAGCCCAATACAACATGAAATAAAATTGCTAGCTGCATTAAAAGAGTAGTTAAAGATGTACTTGGTGAGTCACGAGGTGGTGCTCCGCCATGTAAGGATACATCATGATGGAATGAAGAGGTAAAAGCTACTATTAAGATCAAACAAACTCTTATAGAGATTTGAAAAAAATTATGATGGAGTGAGTTTTTAGAAGTATTGGCTAACCAAGAAGAGGCTAAGAAAGCTTTTCAGAATGCAAGAGCTAAAGTGTACAAAAAAATGTATGAGAAGTTGGACACCAAAGACGTTGAAAAGGATATATATAGAATTGTTTGAATAAGAGAGAGAAAGACTAGAGACTTATGTACTGTGAGGTATGTTAAAGATGAGAATCAGAAGATTTTAGTTTGAGATGAAGAAATCAAAGAAAGATGGAGAGAGTATTTTGACAAATTGTTCAATGATAGTTCTACTCAAGATTTAGATGACCTTACCATTCAGTGCCAAGATATGAATAGTAATTATATACGCAGAATTAGCGAATCTAAAGTTAAAGAGGCTTTGAAGAGGATGAAGTCAAGGAAAGTTGTTGGCGTAGATAGAATTCCTATTGAGGGATGGAGATGGACATGCGATGGCTGACAAACCTCTTTAATAAGATCTGGCTAACTAAAAAGATGCCAAATGAGTAGAGGAAGAGTGCCTTAGTACCTCTCTATAAGAACAAAGGTGATATCAAGAGTTGTTCAAATTATCATAGAATAAAACTCATGTGTCATACCACGAAGCTTTGGGAAAGGGTAATTAAACACAGGTTAAGACAGAATGTTAAAATATCAAAAATTAGTTTGGGTTCATACCGGGGCGATTGACGACAGAGGCTATTCATTTGCTTCGTCAACATATAGAACGATTTCGAGAGAGGAAGAGAAATTTGCATATGGTCTTTATTGATTTAGAAAAAGCTTATGATATGGTGCCAAGAGAGGTATTATGATGGACATTGATGAAAAAGAGAATCCCCATCAAATATATTGACATAATCAGGGACATGTATGATAGAGTAGTGACAAATGTCAGAACTTGTAGAGGCAAAAAAAGTAATTTTTTTATCACAATTGGATTGCATTAAGGATCTGCATTGAGTCCATTCTTATTTGCTATAGTGATGGATAAGCTTATTAGAGCTATTCAGGATGAGATACCATGGTATATGCTATTTGCTGATGATATTGTCCTAGTTGATGACGAGAGCTGGGGTAAATGAAAAATTAAAGTTATGAAGGGAAACTCTAGTTGAGGTTTTAGATTAAGTAGGACCAAAACAGAGTATATGGTGTGTAAATTCAGTAAATAGGGAATTTGACATTATAGTATTGTAACACTAGATGGTCAAGAAATACCGATGAGCAGTCATTTTAAGTACTTGGATTCTATTATTCAAAAAGATGGGGAGATCAATAGTGATGTCAACCATAGGATCCAAGCAGGCTGGTTGAAATGGAAGAGTGCAACAGGAGTTTTATGTGATCGTAATATTCTGTTATGACTGAAGGAAAAGTTTTATCGGATTACTATTAGGCCAGCTTTGTTATATGGCACAGAATGTTGGGCTACAAAGAGATATCATGCCCAGAAGATGAGTGTAGTAGAGATGCGCATGCTTTGTTGGATGTATGAAAACACGAGGAGCGATAAGGTGAGAAATGAAAAAATTTGTATTAAGATAGGCGTAGCCTCTATAGAAGAGAAGAAGAGAGAAAACCGCCTATGATGGTTTGGTCATGTGCGACGTAAACCTACAGATGCGCTAATCCGACGAGTAGAGCGTATCAAATTAGGGCAATTTAAAAGAGCGTAGGGGAGACCGAAGAAAACATGGATGGAGGTAATACGACAAGATATAGAGGCTAAAGGTCTTAGTGAAGACATATTGCTCGACAGGAATAAGTGGAGAAAGCTGATCCATGTGCCCGATCCGGCGTAATTCTCTTTTGGTTCATGTAGCCTACCCCAAATACTTGGGACAAATGGCTTAGTTGTTATTGTAGTTGTCGGGGACTCCGGATGGTGAGATGAGGACATGTGTTAAAGAGCTACACGTGGCTCGACCATAATGCAGCATTTCTGAAAATGCGGCCATATCCTGGTCGCGCTCTCAGCGCTAAAGCGTGCAGCCTAGTATAGGTTTGGGGCACCAGTACAACCTATTATTTTATCATTTTCTGGGCTTCAAAGTCTTAAGCTTTCTCTAGGCCTTAAAATCACCAAATAAATGGGAGTTTTGGGTTTCTTCTTTATTTCAAATCATGGACCTAGAAACACATAAGAAACCCATTATTAACAAAATTTTATTTAGAATAAATGTGAAGATGTGGTACGAAATATGCATATTTGGAGACTAATAACAGAGCCTTGACCCCGAGTGGGGGAAATCCCATTATGGAGGGGCTAGATGTTTGTAGGATGGCATGTTGTTGCCTTTGAGTAGGGTCAGTCCCATCTCGGGGCTCACAGACCAAGTATTTTGGATGTAATAATTATGATGCGCACACACTAGCATACATTAAGGTGTTTAAGTAAAATGATAGATGCAGTATTAGTAGTTAGACAAAATTAAAGGCATGATACATGTTGTTGCTATCCTCAGGGAAGCAATCAGAGTACGCTCACATGGGGCTGGTACGTTAAGGGGATAATCTGATCAAAAAAACCCTCATAAATATACCTAAATACATGTAATCGTATCCTCATCGGGACCTACAAAGTGGCTTGAAGTGGGGAACAACCTAAAGATAGATTGGATGTGTCTCTGGATAGGGGCCCTTAATAATCTGACACCTCTAAGTGGGGGTAAACCCAACATCAGAGTTATCCTCCGTATGAGGGATAACTCACATCAGAGCTGTCTCCCGAGTGGGAGAAATCTCACTGCGAAGTATGGAGGGATATATGTATTCATCTGCCCATAGGTTCAGACGAGAAAAACTCGTAGGCTAGTATTTGTGTTTTGAGTGGGGCAAATCTTGGTAGTGGAGCATCAAATGGGGGCTCTGAGAGGAAGAAATCCTACAGCATAGGGGGGATTTCGATTGGGGGAAATCCTATATTGCAGGATTTTAACTCCCGTAGGACGATCAAGAAAGGCCCATGGGCATATTTGCGTTGTCGTCCCCGAGTGAGGGAAATCCCATCAGCGGAACGTACAGACACTTCTCCGGATGAGAAAAATCCCAGCAGCAGAGAAGTCTTGTTGTCACCTCCGAGTGGGGATATCCATCTGTGGGGCGTATGTATGGATGGATGTTTGAAGAGCAATCTCGTTACTGCCTCCGAGTGGGGAATCTCGACCTACGGGGCGAGTAGATGGATGCTCTGTTGAAGAGTAGTCTTATTGCCACCTTCGAGTGGAGGAGTCTCTATACTCGGGAGAAGGATGCTCTGTTGAAGAGTAATCTTGTTGCTGCCTTCGAGTAGGGGAGTCTCCATCTTTGGGGCGAAAGGATGGATGTAGCACGATGGATGAAAGTATTGCAATCGAGGGATATATTATCGTGATTAGGAGAATAAAATAATTTTATTCAAAAATGGAGTACATAAAATTAAAATTGGAAGGAGATACATCCAGTATGTTTGTGATTCAAGGTTTCAGTCGATCTACCTATACACCATCATATGTTTGTTGGGTCCCGCTCTTATACCAAATGTAGGATCTATAATCAAATCAACACAACACTTGACAGGAAGGATTAATTGTTAAGCAAATAAGTAAACTTGCAAGTAAAGAAAACAAATCTCAGAAAATGCAAACGAAAACAAAGAGATTTATCCTGGTTCGGTCCTTGTGACCTACATCCAGTCCCCAAGCCACCCGCTTGAGATTTTCCTTTATCCTTGATCTTGCCACCCAAAATCAATACAACATGTACACCACTTGTTGAATCCCCTTCTCCAAATGTGTACACCTTCTCTTCCACCAAGAGAACACCTTTTACCTTTGTACAACTACTTCTTCAACCAAGAAGCCTCCCGTGTACAATGATCACCTTGTACAACTTGCCTCTTCAACCAAGAAGCCTCCCGTGTACAAATGAACACTTTGAGAATTTACAATAATTTTCCTATAGCCTTGATACTGAATGTGTATATGGACAAGGTACAGTATAGGAAAGATTAACTTCAGAGAACTTCACTAATGGAATTGTCTTTTGGTGAAGAACAGAAGTTAGGAAATCAGTTTTCAGGTTTTCTGGAATTTGGCTTTGGAAAACTGAATGAAAATCTTGTTTGTCTTAACCTTTGGCCTTAGGAATAACTTTCCTATTTATAGCTGTAGACTAGGGTCAGTTAGGGTAGTTATAGGACCAATTCAAATGATATGGACGTTGGAAAACGTTGCCAAAAGGTTCAGATAACAGAAACTATCCAACAGTCAGAAACTGCCTATAGTCGACTTGCCCATATAGTTAGTCGACTAGCCTAGGCAAATTTCCTTCTATTAGTCGACTAGATTTAGCTAGTAGTCGACTAGGGATATGTCTGTTGGTTGAAAGGTTTCTGGATTAACTACCTCAAGTCGACTGCAACTACTTTATAGTCGACTGAGTCAAGGGATTAGTCGACTAGGGGTTTTCTATAAGTCGACTAGAAAACTGGATTAGTCGACTTAGTTACTGTTTGGTCGACTAATTGGACAAACAGAGAGTTGGTCTGTTTCAGGATACAAAACTTAGTCGACTTGGACTTTGGGTAAGTCGACTAGAGTGTTTATTAGTCGACTATATTGGGACATCAAGTCGACTAACAGGACACTAAAGTGTTAGTTTGTATCAAGGCTTTTACATGCTATATCTTCTTTACAAACCACAACATCTCAACCCTCTTTGGCACAACTTGATCATGTCGGACTCTTGATTCATCATGTGTAGAGCTCCAAATGAATTTGATCGTCACGAACGTCTTCATCGAAATAGGTTCCAACATTCTCCCCCTTTTTGATGACGACGCTTTGTGTGTGCATGTCCTCCCCTGATATCTTTTCCTCCCCCTGCAGAAAATATGTTATCTTTTTCTCCCCCTGCAGAAATGGGTTATAACAGATATAAAAATATTTTGTTCTCCCCCTGCAACAAATATATTAGTACTTATATACATAATAACTTTTATATGGTACCTGCAAGATAAACGTTAGTTGGTACCAAATATAAAAGATCATATCTAACCTTTAGGATTCCAAATCCATTTAGAATTTGGTTTCCATCTGTTAGTATATACATAATTGCAAGAATCACATATATAATGCATGTATGAAGCAATATATGTATTTTTATCAAAAACATTTAAGTTCTTTGGAATCCATATAAACTTACTTTTCTTAGTCTTTCTTTTGACACAAGAACTATATGGATTATAACATGAAGATTTTGCAATATATCCAATATCATGATTATCATGTGACAATTTCTGAAAAGATAATACAGCATTCAAATTTTCTTTTCCTTTATTAAACTTAGTCACATTTTGCAAAAGATCTTCATATTTCTTTTTGAAAACTAACATGTCTTTATCCAATATAGAAATCCTATCATTTAAAGACTTAGTTTCCTTTTTCAGAAAAATGTTTTCTTTTATAAACTTCTCATTTTCAGTTTTCAAAGATGATATGACTTTTTCAGTTTCATCTTGTTGAGAATTTATAGAAGAACATTGTAATGCATAAACAGAATTTTCCTGTAAAAGTTTCTCATTTTCTTTTAACAAAAATCTGTTTTTCAGTTTTTCATTTTTCAGATCAAGAAATAATTCATTAAAAGCATCAGAGAGTTCAGAAAACGATACCTCTTCATCTTCTATGGCCATGTAACATAAGTTAACATGTTCAGTGGATTCTTCTTCATCGGAAGATGAGGAATCACTATTTTCTAAAGATGCTTCGTAATTCTTCTTCTTTCTGAACTTCTTACTCTTGTTCTTTTCTTTCTTCTTGAGCAAGGGACAGTCCATCTTCATATGTCCTGGTTTATCACAATTGAAACATTTAAATTTACCTTGCTTAAGAAATTTTCTGAACTTCTTTGAGAGCATTGCCATCTCCTCTTCGTCATCATTGTCCATGTCGGAAGATGCATGGAAGGCGAGTTCTTTCTTCTTTGAACGGTGTTGACGTTCTTGGTCCTTCTTCCTTTCTTCTAACTGCACTTCGTATGCCATTAGATTACCGATTAGGTTTTCTAATGTCATAGTTGAGAGATCATTCGCCTCTTCAATGGCGGTTGTCTTCTTCTCCCATTCTGGTGTAAGTGCACGAAGGATCTTTCGAACTCTTTCGACTTGGTGTAGTCCTTTCCAAGGGATGCAAGAGTATTGGTGATGTCGGTGAATCTTGTAACCATTTCGGATATGGTTTCATTCTCCTCCATTTTAAATAACTCAAACCTGTGGACAAGAATAGAAATTTTAGACTCCTTAACTTTACTAGTGCCTTCATGTGTTACCTGAAGAGTATGCCAAATTTGATGTGCAGAAGTTGCTGTTGACACTCGGTTGAACTCTTCTTTGGTAAGGGCACAGAATAGAGCATTCATTGCTTTGGCGTCAAGGTTGGCGTTCTTCTTTTGATCTTCACTCCAAGCGTTGTAGTTGGTTGTAGGCTTGGTGTACGTCGCTTCTACGATGTTCCAAAGGTCGTAGTTGATTGACTGCAAGTAGATCTTCATTCTACACTTCCAATAGTTGTAGTTGGTTCCGTCAAATAGCGGTGGACGTTGTGTAGAATGTCCTTCCTTGTATTGGGATGATGAAAACTCCGTTGCCATCCTTATTGTTGACTTGTACCCGAGCTTGTACGCTGGTTCAGGGTATGCAGGGCTCTGATACCAATTGTTGGGTCCCGCTCTTATACCAAATGTAGGATCTATAATCAAATCAACACAACACTTGACAGGAAGGATTAATTGTTAAGCAAATAAGTAAACTTGCAAGTAAAGAAAACAAATCTCAGAAATACAAACGCAAACAAAGAGATTTATCCTGGTTCGGTCCTTGTGACCTACATCCAGTCCCCAAGCCACCCGCTTGAGATTTTCCTTTATCCTTGATCTTGCCACCCAAAATCAATACAACATGTACACCACTTGTTGAATCCCTTCTCCAAATGTGTACACCTTCTCTTCCACCAAGAGAACACCTTTTACCTTTGTATAACTACTTCTTCAACCAAGAAGCCTCCCGTGTACAATGGTCACCTTGTACAACTTGCCTCTTCAACCAAGAAGCCTCCCGTGTACAAATGAACACTTTGAGAATTTACAATAATTTTCCTATAGCCTTGATACTGAATGTGTATATGGACAAGGTACAGTATAGGAAAGATTAACTTCATAGAACTTCACTAATGGAATTGTCTTTTGGTGAAGAACAGAAGTTAGGAAATCAGTTTTCAGGTTTTCTGGAATTTGGCTTTGGAAAACTGAATGAAAATCTTGTTTGTCTTAACCTTTGGCCTTAGGAATAACTTCCCTATTTATAGCTGTAGACTAGGGTCAGTTAGGGTAGTTATAGGACCAATTCAAATGATATGGACGTTGGAAAACGTTGCCAAAAGGTTCAGATAACAGAAACTGTCCAACAGTCAGAAACTGCCTATAGTCGACTTGCCCATATAGTTAGTCGACTAGCCTAGGCAAATTTCCTTCTATTAGTCGACTAGATTTAGCTAGTAGTCGACTAGGGATATGTCTGTTGGTTGAAAGGTTTCTGGATTAACTACCTCAAGTCGACTGCAACTACTTTATAGTCGACTGAGTCAAGGGATTAGTCGACTAAGGGTTTTCTATAAGTCGACTAGAAAACTGGATTAGTCGACTTAGTTACTGTTTGGTCGACTAATTGGACAAACAGAGAGTTGGTCTGTTTCAGGATACAAAACTTAGTCGACTTGGACTTTGGGTAAGTCGACTAGAGTGTTTATTAGTCGACTATATTGGGACATCAAGTCGACTAACAGGACACTAAAGTGTTGGTTTGTATCAAGGCTTTTACATGCTATATCTTCTTTACAAACCACAACATCTTAACCCTCTTTGGCACAACTTGATCATGTCGGACTCTTGATTCGTCATGTGTAGAGCTCCAAATGAATTTGATCGTCACGAACGTCTTCATCGAAATAGGTTCCAACAATGTTGTTCCGTGAAGATTGAGTGTTTGGACGTCCAGATGTAACTTTAAGAGTAAGGATATATTTCTTGAGGAAGTCTTGTTTCACGAGCTCCTCCAGGTACTTCCGGAGGGCTCAATAGTGGATGGTCTGGTATCCCTTGCCTTCATGGTAGGAGCATATTCCTCTGACTTGGGGATCGAAGGATTATGCTGGAGTGGTATCGGGTGCCTGACCCATAGTTGATCTTTGATAGTGTTGAAGTTTTAACTGATCGGGAGCTTCAACGGAGTGAAGTATTCCATTGACATGTCTCCTCAGAGCGAGCTTGGGGAGAGGACCAGGAGTGCTTGCTTCTTGTAACTGGGATGCCCCCGATGTCGATCTTGAGAGTGGTCAGGGGCGTCATGTGGAGACTTCGACTTCCCTCCACCATCGCCTGGCTTCGAGGAGTGGTTGGAAGAAGCCTTCTTTGCTCCTTCAAGATGGATGTAGGGCTGAGCACAAGAGAGAACTTCACTCATCTTGGCGACGTTGTGCTTCAAGAGGTGTTTATACAGTAGGTGAGGAACTTGCAACATGCTGATAAATACGAGGGCAGAAACTTCCTCCTCATAGTTGGAGACTTTGGTGAGTTGGCTCTAGAAGAAATAAATGCATGATTTGAGGCTATTTCCTTGCCTTATTCTGATGAAAAGAAGATGGTAGTTGTTCTTCTTGGCCTCTTGGTAGGGGCCTACTCGGTGAGAAATTCTTCTGTCACCTAAGCAAAGTTGTGGAGGGAGCACGGATACAGCGAGTAGAACCAGCTAAGGCCACGACTTTTAGGCTGGCAGGAAAGGTGAGACACATGACAGGATCGTTGCGGGCATAAATCACCATCTTGTCCCGAAAGTGATGGATGTGTTGTACCAGATCACTCACTCTGGAGTAGTAGACGAATGTCAGAGTGGAGAATTTCTTTGGGAACTTGTGCTTTTGGATTTCTTCAGAGAGAGAAGATTTGTGGATCTTGGTAGCCGGAGTCAGGTGATCCAGTCTCTGGCCTCCTCAATCCGCTTCTGTATCAGTTCGTCGAGGGTGCGGAGGTCGGGGGACCTACCATTCTCGGGGTCACTTTTCGTTTTCACTGGGTTATTTTGGGGGTCGTGACTTGTGCCAGGAGCTGTTGGTTCAGTAACTTCAGATTCTCTTGCTCCATAGGAGATTCTCACGATCGAGGGCCATCCGCTCCCGTTCGCGATCCGATTGTACGGTTGCTCCTTCATCTGCTCTCTTGTCTCATAAAACATCTACAGGTGTTGGTCCTAGCGCTGCTGGGAGGACCGGATGCTGGTAACTGGCTCTCATGGCGTTGAGGAGTCTGTGACTTCGATGATGTGTGATTGGTCACTGGTTGATGATGGAACCGTGCCCCTTGCGACTTCGATTGCCTTACCTTTGAATGTTGCGCCTCTGATGATTTGTTTTCTCGGGTACATCATTGTGTAAAAGAGGCTTTTTGAGGAAGGTTTTGAATTTTTTGGAGTAGATCTTGAGTGTAACGACTCAGCTCTCAATAAAAAAACTAATTTTTGGTGGAGACTTTCCATTGCGATCGATCGAGCGGTCAACCTCGCTCCACAAGTGAATGGGGGGGTCTAATTAGGTTGGAATAGATTTCAAATTTCAAACACAGTAAACAGTCAAAGATAAAATGTTTTACGTGAAAACTCAAATTAGGAAAAATCATGGGGAGAAGAGAGAATTTACTATGTTTCTGGAGATTATAGTAAACTCATAGAGTTTTTTTTGTATACAATTTCTTCCATCCCCTTTCTTCATTGATCTCTAGGGTTATAAGTATTCTATGACTGATGGTGCAGATTTCACATATCTGTACGAATTTGCACATTGAGATCCTTCCATAGCCTCTCTGATGTTTGTGCACGATTGTTGGGATTGACATGCTTAGGTATCCACCAATATTTAAATTTAACCCCACTGAAATAGGAGAGTATTTAGAATGTGGGGATATTGTGGCATCATAACTACTTCTACGCTGTGAAATCCTGCTGATAAGCTATGTCCAGTGGGAGTCAGAGCAGAGTCTGAGAGCGGAGATGTCAGGGAAAGAAAGGACTCGGGATCCTCCCCTCAGAGTTAATGAGCGTCTTGGAGTTGGTCCCAAGACTCTCTCATCGAGGTTGGATATGAGCCAAGTGGTATCTTAGGCGAATTGCTCATCTGACACTTCTTGATGCGATGGGACACGTGTCATGATCTCAGGTATTGGTCAAATTCTGACCACTATAACATTATTACTCAGTAAGTGGTTTCAAATTCAAAATATAGAAATAAGTATTTGGATTGAGATGAAAAAAGAGAATGTTGAATAGAGATGAGAAAAAGATTAAAAATTCAAATCTACTGAAATGAGATTGTTGGGATTCAAAAAGATATTAAAATTTGAAACTATATTTATTCGTATAAAACAAAATCTCTAAAAATAGCCATGTCTAATGTCTAATTATGTTATAGCTAAAGTTTTCAAATGAAATAATAAAATTTTCCACTTAAGGTCAAATTTGAGAGGCACAATCTTTTTTTAACATCCTAATAGGTGCTTTTTATAGTAGTATAGATAATAATGGAGACTTTTATAACAGGTGATTTGGCTCATGTTAGCCACAAAAAAATATTGTTAGCATTCCATGTAGAACTAAAAACTTGAGCCTGACTCGTCCAACAAGCTTGATTAAATTCAATCAATTTATAAGTATAAAAAAAAATACACACACACATCAGGAGCACTTGTCTAAAGAAGGGATGGCCATTAGCTTCAGCCCAATTTTTTCAACGCGTTGGACAAAAAAGCCCTTGACGTTGTGTGAAAATTTCAATGCATTAGACAATTTTGTCCTTGACGCCTTTAATCGCCGTTAATATCTTTGGAATAAGATAAGTGAAATATGTTTACGCCATATACCAAATTTGCTTAGAGGTGTAGTTCGGCAGTGCACTTATCTTATGCGTTAGAGATCTCAAGCTCGAAACCCCATAGGAGCTGTAGGATTATCTTTTGGGTAGTTCTAATGCCCCTTTCTCATCTTCTCATGTAAGCTAGCTTTCTCACCGGATCATATATATATATATATATATATATATATATATATATATATATATATATATATATATATATATATGAGAAAAATGTATATCAGCCCGCGGGCTGAGAGTACTCTCTCAGCCTGCGGTGACGTGGCTCAATTTGTCACCTCACTAACTTGCGGCCCGCTTATAGGAAGAAGTTAAATTACCAAGTACCCCTTATGAAAAGCTACTTTTTTTCTTTAACTTTCCTTATTGTTTATTATTTTTTTTGCCCAAAAGGCAATTTTTGGAGCGCACGTTGTCAGACTTGTTTATTATTATTTTTTTCCCCCTTTCTTTTTGCCGCTCTTTATATGATTTAGGTTATTGATTATAAATTATTTTTTCCCCCTATTTCCTTACCTCTGTTTGTCAGATCTAGGTTCTCCTATATAGTTTATTTTTTGTGTATATAATGTAGACAGAGACTTTGGTTGCAGTGTACATGGTTAATTGCGACCAGGGTCGCAATGTTGTTATTGATAAAGAGGGCCAGCATCTAGGGTCGCAGTACAATGACTGCGACTTAGGTCGCAGTACATTAGGTAGGTGTTTCCTTTATATTGACACGCATAGCGACCAAGGTCGCAGTATTGTTGATTAATACTAAAGACCAGCAACTGCGACCAAGGTCGCAGTGTATTTTATAGGTCGCAGTACGTTAGGTAGGTGTTTCCTTTATATTCACACGCATAGCGACCAAGGTCGCAGTGTTCTTTTTGATTAATACTAAAGACCAGCAACTGCGACTAAGGTCGTAATGTATTTTATTAAGACTCGGCCAACAACTGCGATCAAAGTCATATATATATTAAAAAAAAGTATGACTGCTTTAATTTAAAAAAAGTCATATATATCCTTCATTTTAAAATTAACCTTAGAAAACAGATTCATATATATTTTAAAAAAAAACAAAATACAATTTTTTAAACTTCTAATCCTCGTCATCACCATCGTAATCAGATTCGTCGTCAAGAGTATGACTGCTTTCGTCTTCCGTATCGCTTTCCGTCCCTTCCTCCTCTTCAGCGACAATCTCCTCTTCGTTTTCTCCCTCTTCATTTTTGTATTTTGGTTCATCAATGAACTCCAAGAACGGGTCGTCTGTATCAAGCTCATCCTCTGACCCGTAGCGAGGCATATCTTCAGAACTATACATCCAATCATCATTAGATGATTGGCTTCTTTCCGGTGAAGACGGTGGAGAAGACATTTTTTGAGTCTATTTTCCGAACAGTGAGAGTAACGAGTTTGAGCAAAAATAATTTAGTATGTTTGTAATCCTTTGCTGATGACCCTTTATATATTTTTAATCCCGAAATTCCAAAGGGTTTAAGCTCTCAAACCACGTGAATATCTCCCAAACTTATTTTCTACCTTTTCCCAAAAATTTGTGTATACTTCCTAGGTGACTGTTCAGTTATCCAAAACAGTTTAAAAGTTAATACACTATAACTTTAAATTATTTTGAACTCCAAAACAGTACATTATTGCGACCATAGTCGCATTGGGAACTGATAAATGATTAAGAAACTGCGACCATAATTTCTGAATGTTTGTCCGATCCTCCTATGAACAATTAAATTGTTTTTTACATATATTATGCGACCATGGACTGCGAATATAATCGCAGTACTGCGACTATGGTCGCAGTATTTAAGAGCAGCAGTCGCAGTTTGGATATGTAATTAAAAGAGTTTATAAGTTAATATAGTGAGAAAGAGACCTTACAAAAAATAGAATTAAAAGCTTTTAAAAGAAGACAAAATATAATTGAATATCAGAAGATCAGAAAATCCTAATTCTCGTCATTATCACCATCATAAGCAGATTCATCGTCTTCATTCTTCTGCTCTTCCTCTTCATCACTTATTTCCTCATCATCTTGCTGTTTTTGAGGTTTTTTTGTTTCACCGATGAACTCCCAGAATGGATCGTCTCTATCAAGCTCTTCGTCTGACCCGTTGCTAGGAAGCGAGCCTACAGCATCAGAGGGCATGCTTTCATCAAGCATGTCTCCGTCAAGTGGCAGAGGAATAATGTCTTCTTCACTAACCCACATGAAAACTTCATTATCATCATGAATAGGAGGATCAGTTAATACATTATTTGATGTAGTGAGATAGTCAAAAGGAGTGAAGTCCAGACTGGTATCAGATTCACTAGAATATCCTGAAGACAAAGGACCAGTGGGGGAACGATTGAAGTTGAAATCTAAGTGTTCAGAGGAAGAAGATGGGGAAGACATGATTCAAGAATGAAATTTTTTTGGAAGTTTTTGAAATCAAATTGAAAAGGAAGAGCAAAAATATAGTTTTTAGGTATGAGATAATATATTAGTAACAAGTATTATATAAAGGTGAATATTGTGGAAGAACATGAATAGTAATAATAATTGTTACAGGTGATGGTTGAGTATGGTAAGAAGTGGTAAAAAAAATATATATTTAATTGAAGATTTATTACGGGAGAATCTGAAGTACAAATTAACTTTTTATAGAATTGTTTGCCTATATCTTTAGATTACGTATGGTGCACATCTTTCCTTTCTCGAGATTAACATTAGTGCATCTCTGTTTTCTAGACTGTTGTTGTATCACGGTAGAAAGAATATTAATTACTTCATTTAATTCAGTGTAATTAATATAGTAATTTTTATAAGATTTGGTATACGCGAATTGATCTCAGGGTCGCATGGCTAATCCACCCTAGTCGCATATTAAAAATCTTTTACATAAGGCATGGGAAAGAAGATTGCGACTTTGGTCGCAGTACTGAAGGAGGTCGCATTGTTGTACGATAGAATGCGACTAGGGTCGCAGACGTTATATAAAGAAGTTTTGTTATATTATGAGTGCGACTAGTGACTGCGACTGTGTCGCAATTGTTATATTGTATTAAGTCTGCGACCATGGCATGTTTTTTAAATTTTCAATGCTTCTGCTTATTTTACATTATATTGATCCAATTTTTTTTAATTATATTTTTGATGTATTAAAATTACTAATTTTATAACTGTAGATATATTCAACTGAAATTTTGTTTGTTCATGACTTTATTCCACTTTAGAATTAAAAAAAGGGTATTTTTGTCAATTTGTTTCACGATTGTTTAGGCGGGATTTTTTTGATTTTTTTGATTTTTTTGGCGCCAACACACTGCGGCCGATGTGTGGCATATATTCAGCCACGTCCTGCCGGCTGAGAAACTCTCTCAGCCTGCAGGCTGAGGTACAGTAACCCCTATATATATATATATATATATATATATATATATATATATATATATATATATATATATATATATATATATATATATATATATATATATATGAGGTTACTGTACCTCAGCCGCCAGCTGAGAGAGTTTCTCAGCCGGCGGGACGTGGCAATATCAGAGCCGCAAACCTGTCAAAAATTTTGGCGGACAAAATCCAGAAAAATCCCGTCTAATTTAATGTCAGTCACCTCAACAATGTATTTTCCGAAAATACCCTCACTCACAACTTTTTACCTTATGTAAAAACATTTCCTTTCAAAAAAAAATTACGGCTCTAAAATTTCACCTGATCATTCTGATCCAATTAGTTCTATTGTTTCACAAATTTGTTCCTTTTTTTAAAAAATATATTTGCAGCACATGGCGCCAAAGAAATCATCCGCCGAAAAAGGTACTACAAAAACGATATTTTCAAAATTTTGTTAGGGTTTGTGGATTTTCATAGTTTTAAATTTTTTCCATATTTGTGTCTACTTTTTTTTTTCAAAATTATGTTAGGGTTTAAGAAAGAGATTTTGAAATTTTAGATGACGAAAATTTTTTTAAATTTATAATTTTTCTAACACAACAATAAAGGTCCATTTTTTTCAAGTTTTTTTTTCCTTCTATTTTTACCATGGTCGCAGTATTTTTTAAAAAGCCATGTATATGTATGCGATCTTGTTAATATATTTGTAAATTAAAATTTTTTTCATTCACTATTTGTCGACCTTGGTCGCAGTTGTTAAAATTATAGTTGCAGATCTGTGCGACTTAGATCGTAGAGTTTTAAAAAAAAAATTTTGGACTTATCGTTGTAGACGAATGCGACGTGGGTCGCAGTATATGATACGTCCTTTGTTTTTTTATTACATACTGACGACATGGGTCGCAGTTGTTTCAATATGCGATCTAGTGTCGTGCGACCATGGTCGCAGTGTATTAAACGTCATCTGTTTTTTAATTCCTGGGTCGCAGTTGTTATGTTTGCGCTGTAGTCTTATGCGACCTTGGTCGCAGTATAGACCTGGGTCGCTGTTGTTTACATTTGCGCTGTAAATGACTGCAACCTTGGTCGTAGTGTCGACCCGGGTCGCAGTTGTTTACATTTGCAATGTGGGTGACTGCGACCTAGGTCGCAGTGTTCCAAAATAATATGTTTTTTATTCCCTTATAGTTTTTAAGTAATCATTGGTCTAAAGTTTTTAATTTTTCTACATCTATGGTAAACAACAGATGACAGTTCGTCCTGTGAGATCGAGCCTAAAACCTATGTGCGAGTTCATAAAGAAATTCAAAAAGTACATTCAGGCCGATTTCTTAGAGGCGATCAAGAATACCCCATTTGGCCCAATCTTCATGACATTCTACAATGAGTAATTTGGGGTTGAAAAGGGTCTAAAATCAAACATTGTTGTACTGAGTATTTTAGACCGGTATGATAGGGATACAAGGACCTTTAGAATTGGGAGCAAACAAATTGAGTTAACAGTGGAGGATGTTGCCCTCACTTTTGGTCTACCTGTCATAGGGGCGGATTTTATTATGAATAAGACCTGTACGATGAAAACAGAGGGGTTATAAAACATTATTTCCCCAATATAAAGAAGATCACGAAAGTATCTATTGAAGAGGCTTTGGATGATCTTCTGGTCAAGAAAAGGAGGAGGGGTGAATTAGATGTGACAAAGGATGAATAGCTTGAGCAGCAAGTGACTTTACATGAAATTATAAGAGACAGACAAAGACTTGCAGCTCAAGACTTTACTACAATAATTATCCTGTACATGTCGGCCACTCTATTCTTCTCTGGCAGCAAATGCACGGTGCCGTGGTATATTGTCGAACAGATTGCCAATATGCAGCTGATGAGGACAATATGCTGGGCTAAAGTTGTTTGGCAATTCCTGATTGAGTCAATGGACATCTTCAGGCACACCACGTACGAGCTGCAAGGATGCTCCGTGCAAATTATTGTAAGTATGAATATCAAATTTGGCCAACATTGTATGAAATTTCCCCATAATCTTGTGAATATTTGTATAAACTAATTTAATTTTGCATTTTGCAGTATTGGCTATGTGAGAGGGCTCCTATTTTTGAGCCGTGGTCTGGTTTGGAGGACAAAATCCCACGTTTTGTAAGATGGGACCTCCAGAACATTAGCAGATCTCTGCTTGAAATTGATCTAGATGAGCTTGACGCAAATATCGTAAGTTTTAAAATATTAAATACCTTATAGTGTTGATTCAAATTTTATACATTTAAATGGGGCCTTGGTTCAAGTTTTTTTTATGTGCATTACAATTAAAATGCGACCATAATCTCAGAATGCGACCATGGTCGCAGTATTGAGCTGTATGTTTCGCAATTCATTTTACGTGCCGGACAAATAAACTGCGACCATGGTCGCATTCTCCTGATAATACCGTATACATTAAATGCGACTATGGTCGCAGTATTAAGCTGCAAGTCTTCGTAGTTAAATTTATGTGCCGGACAAACAAACTGCGACCATGGTCGCATTCTATCTTAATAGTTAATAAATAAACTGCGACCGTGGTCGCAGTATAATTATTTCATTGTTTTGGTTTTAACTTAAAATTTTTTTTTTGATTTCAGATTTTGTGTCGAATGGCCAACATCTCTAATGATGAAAAAATTATGATTGGCCTTCCTGTTGAAGGGGAAGAGAAGGAGGAAGAAGAAGAAGATGATGATGAAGATGAAGAAGAAGAAGAAGAAGAAGAAGAAAATACATATAATCAAGCTAACATCCCGTCGGAAAAGGAGCCAGAAGCTACAGAAATAATTGAGGAAGAAGAGACGAGTGAGCAACAACCAACTTTTACAGGTTGTTTGCCATCACCACGGGATGAACAAACTGAAGAAATTGAAGAGTTGAGGAATCAAAATCAGTACTTGAGAGAATATGTTTCTCAGCTTGAAATGAAAATTGAAAAATGGAGACTGAGAACAGACTCAAGGCTGAATTAAAGAAAAAAAGAAGAGAAATAAGAGAGAAGAAAAAATTAAAAAAGCAGCAGAGAAAATTAAAAGTGAAAGAAGAAGAAGAAGAGCTGCTGAGAGCAGCCGCTGCTACGGAGGAGAAGAAGAAGGAGAAGAGGAGGGAAGAGGAGGAGAATGAGAGGAGAAGGATGGAAGAAGAGAAGAAGAGGAGGAGAGGAGGAGAGAAAAGGAGGAGAAGGAGAATGAGAGGAGAATGAGGGAAGAAGAGGATAAGGAGAAGAGGAGGAGGGAAGAGGAGGAGCAGGAGAAGAAGGAGAGAAGGAGGGAAGAGAAGGGGCAGGAGAGGAGGAGGAGAGAAGAGGAGGAGAATAAGAATAGAAGGGAAGAGGAGGAGAGGAGAAGGGAAGAGGAGGAGCAGCAGAAGAGGAGGAGCGAAAAGGAGAAGAAGGAGAAGGAGAAGAGGAGAAAAGAAGAGGAGGAGCGGGAAAAGGAGAAGAGGAGGAAGTTAGAGGAGGAGAAGAAGAGGCAGGAGAAAAAGAAGAAAGAGGGGGAAGAGTGGAAGGAGAGGATGAAAGAGGAAGAGAGGAGAAGGGAGAAGGGAGAAGAGGAGAAGAAGCAGAAAATAATTATGGAGCAGATGGAGAAGCAGGCTGAAGAGAAGAAGAAAAAAATTAGAAGAGGATGAAATCATGGGTTCTGAATTTGTTGTAAATATTTCTGGGAAAGATATCCCCAGTTTTTCTTTGAATATAACTCAACAGATTCAAGAACTCTAAAGAGATAGAGCTTCTGAAGAAAAAATTCAAGAACATACTCCAGATCAGAAGCAATCCTTAAAAAGAACAGTTTTAGATTACTCTAAAGGAACGAAAGAAAGGAAAGTCAAAGAACGCAAGCGCGCTGAAAGAGATCGCGATGACTCCGACTTCGTTTATCCAAAACAGAAGAAGAAAATTAGTGAACATCCTCTTCCACAGCCTGCGGCTCAGAGTTCTGCCGCTGGTTTCGGCGACAAAGAGATTTCCCCCACTCAGCCAAAAACAAGGGAATTGACCGAAACCATAGCATACAGAATTCTGCAGCCTCATCAACAAGCTATTATAAAAAATTTCTTGGACAAGGCCTTCTCTGAGTAAGTTAATTAAGTTTATTATAAATCATATCAAAAAAATGTTATATATCTATATATGAACAATTTAATTACTAACTTTGTTTTGAATATCTTGCAGTTCTACTGCATATCAGGATACCGACAACGGAATCATTGTTACAAAGAATGACATTGAGGACCTGATGTTCAGTAGAGAGTTAGATGCGAATATAATTCATTTCTACATGTAGCATCTAGAGAAAGGAGGAGGATTAAAAAGTATATTCTTTCGGAGCGAAGCTTAGGTAAACATCTATTTTCCCTTTACGGTTTAATGTAATATAAATTTCCTAATTAATTTGGTGAATTAAACCTTTGATCGTTAAATATTCTACTAATATTCTTTATCGCTGTTTAGGCATAACGAATGTACTGCGACTAAGGTCGCAGTTTATAATTAAATTATCACCCCAATATCAATTTAAAATAGGTTACGACTGTGGTCGCAGTTGCTGGCGGCAGTCTTAATCAACAACAAACACTGCGACCTTGGTCGCTATGCGTGCTAATATGAAAGGAGCAGCTACCTAATGAACTGCGACCTAAGTCGCAGTCCATGATAATATAAATCACCACGATTAATATTTTAGTAATGAAAAGTATGCGACCTATATTTCAATTCCTGACAGTCTTTACCAATAACAACACTGCGATCTTGGTCGCAGCATTAATTAATATAAAAATGTTATAATTAAGAAACACTGCGACCATGATCGCAGTCTGTTGTGTTGACGTAATGACTTCTAATTTTCATCAATTTTTTTTATACTTTAAATTCATTTTGCATTTTATTTTTCTTGTTGTCCGCAGCACGGTATTGTATCTAAAAGTAAAGATCTGGAAGATCATTTCATCAAGCAGCAGCTGTTGAAAAACTGGACAGATGATGTGCAGTACATGTTCTTCCCGATCAATCACAAACACAGTGCCAACGATCCCGGATTTCACTGGACCTTGTTGGTATTTGATTGCCATACAGAAGAGTGGATTTTTTACAACTCTTTGGTTCCAGCTGAAAAAACTAGTAGTATATTAAAGCTTTATCAAAAGATGCAAGAATAATGGTGAGTTGAAATTTAATATTTCGTTTACTGAAAACTTGCATTTAATTTGATTAATACTGATTTTTTTTATTGACATTGCAGAAAGAAAGATTATTACAGATTTTTGAGATTGATTTTAATAAATTAATGAGAAAAACAAATATAAAATACACAAGATGCCCCCAACAAGCAAACAGGTATATAAATTTTTGACATCTCCTTACCTATCTTATTTTCTACCTTTTTTAGTATAAAAATCTAATTTTATTTAATGATTACTCTGTGCAAATTTCAGTGTTGATTGCGCTGTATATGTATGCAAGTACATGGAAAGTATAGCATTTGGTAGTCCACCAGCTGTTGATACTGTTACGGCTGCTGATGTACAGAGACTTAGAAGTGAGCTTGCATACATGATACTTGCAGATAGAGAGAAGAGTTGGGATGAAGAAACAGAAATGATATGAAGGATGGTATTTGAAGACTGACAGTGGGCAATTTATTGATATACCACAATTTTTTATTTATAAATGTTAAAATATTTGCAATTCATTGATTTTTTTTGTTTTATTGATTTAATTTATAAACATTTGTATACATTTATTTATTAAAAATTTCATTCATTATTTGCAATCTGTTACACCGTGTATTTTACTATTGCATACTGTTATTGCGACCAAACATGCGTTCAGAAATTGTATTGCGACCAAAGTCGCATTAATGAAATGTTTTAGTTACAGTGTTTCCTTATATTGCGATACTGTAATCGAGACAGCGATCATGGTCGCAGTTACTTAATCATTTATCAGTTCCCAATGCGACTGTGGTCGCAATAATGAACTGTTTTGGAGTACAAAGTAATTTAATGTAAGACTGTATTAACTTTTAAACTGTTTTGGATAACTGAACAGTCACCTAGGAAGTATATAATTTTTGGGAAAAGGTAGAAAATAAATTTGGGACATATTCACGTTGTTTGAAAGCTTAAACCTTTTGGAATTCCGGGATTAAAAATATATAAAGGGTCATCAGGATAGGATTATAAACATACTAAATTGGTTTTGCTCAAACTCGTTACTTTCAATATTCGGGATCACATTCAAAAATGTCTTCTCCACCATCTTCACCGGAAAGAAGCCAATCATCTAATGATGATTGGAGGTATAGTTCTGAAGCGATACCTCGCTACGGGTCAGAGGATGAGCTTGATACAGACGACCCGTTCTGAGAGTTCATTGATGAACCAAAATACATACATGAAGAGGAAGAAAGCGAAGAGGAGATTGTTGGTAAAGAGGTGGAAGAGACGGAAAGCGATACGGAAGACGAACGCGGTCATAATCTTGATGACGAATCTGATTATGATGGTGATGACGAATCTGATTAGAAGTTTAAAATTTGTATTTTGATTTTTTTATATATATAGAACCCTATTTTCTAAGGTTAATAGTGTGAATTATAGTTTTTACTACTTATTCTTGGTTGAAATACTTTACATTTGTCACAAATTTTATTTCACTGAACTGCGACTATGTCGCAGTCATGAAACTGGTGTACACATCCAGACAATACGTTCAAATGGGCAAAAGGTCGACACTGCGATCAAGGTCGCAGTTTTAATTTATGTTCAGTGGACTAAAGCAAAAACATAGGGCAAAAATGTAAAAATGGAAGTTACAATTAAAAGATAAAGAGAACGCTGCGACTGTAGGGAAAAAAATCTAAAAAAATACGTAAGGCAACTGCGACTCGGGTCGCAGTGAATGAGCTTATGTATATAAGGAGAAAGTTAATATTCAAATGTGTAAATATCGATGTGACCATGGTCGCAGTGGTACTTTACGTTAAGTGAAATTAAAAAAAAAACATAGCTCTAAAAATGTCGAAATTATAATAGTGTGCAGAATCTTCGACTATATTCAGATGTTACAATAATATACCAAGGGACGGGGGCAATTTTAAAAGCAACAATTCAATTTCAGCGAGATAGGAACACTGCGACCACGGTCGCAATTAACCACGTACACTGCGACCAAAGTCGCTGTCTACGTTATAGTAAACAAAAATTAAACTATATAGGATAATTTTGTAACAGTAAAACTTTAAATACAACTAATTACAAAAATAGTACAGTCAAAATCAAAAAATGAGAATAAAATCTAATTATAATGACACGCCAGTGGCAGAATGCGACATGAATCTCTCTACACTGTGCGACCCTGGTCGCAGTTCATGAAAAAAATGAAGACTTTATTCCTTGAAGATGGACGCAAACCAACCCTACTTCTTCTGCAATTAAAAAAAGAATAGTAAGAATTTTAAACATATATCATTATAAAAAATTGTTTAACAGGTTTAATGTATTACCAGTAACGGACAACCAGTCCTATAATGGCCCAGCTCTTGACAGTTACTACATCTTCGATGCTTAACTTCCTTCTGATATATAGAATCTTCAAAACCAGACTTAAGCCTGGATGCAGCTCTAGGCCTCCCCTTGGTTGGTACAGGACCAATTAGATCACGTATATTCAATTCTTCACCATCTCGCAGAACGACAACGGATCCACTGGAACCAACTGTAGTTTTAGGCTGTGATGACTGAAATTTTCTGACATGGATCTGTATTCACTAGTGGTTTCTTCGACAAATCTTTCCAAAACTGCGTCCAACTTTGAAAGATGGATATCAGAATCAGCAACCATCTCAAGAATTGCATTAAATTTTGAACGAATTGTCCACAATCTAGCTGTCCGTGGAGTGCCTTGACTGGGAAAAGGCCTGATGCCATTTTCAATTGCAACGTTTTTGTAACGAGCATCCAACCTCCATCTCTGAAGTATATATGATTCCGGTATATGTGTAACATGATTGCGCCATAAAACACACAGAATATGTCTACATAGGATACCCTCTATTTCAAATAACGAGCAACTACAAGAAACATGAAGTTCCTCATGCTTATCATAACTGACCTTTTCCCAGCTGTCTTTTGATTCTGAAAAATCACCAACCAAATATTTTGATCCAGGTTTGTCATGTTCCAACTCTTCTGAAAACAGTGTCATTACAACTGCCCATTCCTTTTGGAACAACTGAAAAATCTTCGGTGTATACAACTTCGAAACCTATATCTCATATGGATTAGATGTACAGTTGGGCACAGAATTCAAACCCCGAAAATCTTGTTGAGATTCAGAGGTACGACGGGCAGCAACAGCTTTATCATATTGGTGAACAAATTCTATTAGTTTTGTGTTTGCATTAACAAAACCATCAAAGAAGGAATTAATACTCTCAGACCTCTGGCTGGTTGTCATTCCAGCACAGAAAACATCCTTGAGATATGCATTAACCCAATATCCGCGCAGTCTGTGCATCTTCAACAACCAACTGTCTTCTTCTTCTTCTAAATGATATTTTTCATTCATCAAACGCCATCGCTCCTCGCATGTGCTGATATCACGGGAGGTGTACCAATCATGGAAATCAGAGACCATATCTTCTTCATACTTGTTTGTCATCGGTATTTGTTGCTCGGCAATATGTTTCCGTACATGCCAGAAACAAAACCGGTGCCGAGTAGTTGGAAAAACAATCTTGATGGCATCACCAATCTGGGCATCCTGATCAGTAATAATCAACTTTGGTGCAACTCCATGCATCACTTGAGCCATTTTGGAATAGCCACACAAACGTATCCCTCTGCTCATCAGCAAGCAATGCACAGCCGAACAAAATTGACTGCCGATGATGATTTACTCCAGTGATTGGAGCAAATGGCAAGCTCAAGTGATTAGTCCTGTATGTTGTGTCAAAAACAATCACATCACAGAACTTCAAATACGAGGAAATAGCTCTTCCATCAGCCCAAAAAATGCTTCTAAGTGTGCCCGCGTTATCGACTTCAGTTGCAAAGAAAAATTCTGGATCGGTCTCGGCTTTCTCTTGGAAATATTTAATAATAGCAATAAACTCATGGCCAATGTTATTTCTACGTTGATGAGTAAAATCAATAACTTGTTGCGGGCTCACTTCTTCACAGCCTTCTCCCTGGCTCATTGCATTCACAACATGGGAAATATTTGAAGGGCGCATTCCCACATTAACCAAATTGCTCATAATGCTTCTGCTAATCTTCGAACGATGAGTCTGGTGAGAGTAATGGTGATGTACCTTATCTGGGCTTGACAATTCATGTGAATGAGAATCAACAAATTTTGTGACAACCCAATATCTTTTGTCAAAAAAAAATGAAGACGAACATGCATCTCAGCAGGACACGCTACTCTAGTGTCAATTCGACGATGCACTGTAAGACCCTCTTGTCTTTTGTCACACAACTTCTTCACACCTTCCTTGTTGTAGTAAAATTTTCTGCAAATAACTTCATGAGGAGGCTTCTGTGACTTATTAATTCCTTTTCTTCTCACACCAAAACCTCTGTTCCTTGCATAAGAATTGTAGAAATTGTATGCTTCCACATCCGTGAGAAACTGTTTCCCTAAAAAATTATTTGAGCTTCCAGACATTTCTCCATGTGCATTCATATCCTACAAAAACAATTAGAGGAACTACATAAATATAAATATTTTTTTACATATCACACGTCTAAAATATAATTTCTAAAACTGCGACCAAGGTCGCAGATGAGATGAAATCTATATTACTTCTTACTAAAGACTGCGACCGTAGTCGCAGTTATCCGTATGAGCATAATTTTTAAAACAACAGAATAATAACTGTGCAACAATCTAATGAATATATAAAATGGATATAATTCACATAGAAACGTGTAAGAATTATAACAACAAAGAATGCGACTTGGGTCGCAGTCACAAAAAACAAATTGCGACCGTGATCGTTGTTCTAAAAAGATTAAAACAAGTGATTATTCTATTCCGTAAAACAAATTATACGTCGAACAAGGAATGTGACTTAGGTCGCAGTCACAAAAAAAAAGATTTCACAGCCGGAGATTATTTTCAAATAAGATTGTGACCGTGGTCGTATTTCTGAAACTTTAGAACAAGTGATTATAGGTCGCAGTACCATATATACTAAAGAGAAAAATTCTATATTTAAGAAATTGCGGGAAAAAAATTGACACAATTAAACCTCTTGATCGGCATGCAAAGATGTCAACCCTTCAATATTTTCAATATTTTGAGAGAAAGTTAAACCAGATGATATATCCTCCATATTTAGATCGCCAGATAGAGAGTGCTTACGACTGTGACCAGAATTGGCAGGGGAATTAGAATGCTCAGACGTCGACATTAAATAAAAAGGATAAAAAATTGCTCTAAAAATATGATATTTTCAGAAAAAAGTTTATCGCAGGCTGAAAAAGGAGAACCTAAATCTGACAAAGAGAGGTAAGGAAATAGTGGGGAAAAAAATAATAAACAATAACATAAATCTTATAAAGAGCGGCAAAAAAGGGGGAAAATAATAATAAAAAATAACCTAAATCTGACAACGAGCAGTCAAAAAATTGCCTTGTGGGGAAATAATAATAAACAATAACGGAAGTTACCCAAAGAGTAACTTTTCATAAGGGGTATTTAGTAATTTAACTTCTTCCTATAAGCGGGCTGCAAGTTAGTGCGGTGACAAATATTGAGCCACGTCACCGCAGGCTGAGAGAGTCTCTCAGCCGTCGGCTGATATACATACATATATATATATATATATACATATACATATATATATATATATATATATATATATACATATATATATATATATATATATATATATATATCAGAAATATGTATATCAGCCGACGGCTGAGAGTCCCTCTCAGCCTGCGGTGACGTGACACATTATTTGCCACACTAGGAAGGACGGCCCGCCTATTGAAACAATTGAAATTACTAAATGTCCCTGTGGTAAAAGATAGTGGATCTGTATAGTTTATTATTTTTTTATATTTCTGACATTAATCAATATTGTCACAATTATCTTTTATAACTGCGACCAACTGAATATGAATCGTGTCTCTTCAAGTGCAACTTCATCAAATCACGAAACAAATTTGAATTCTTCTTTATTAAATCTTTTTTTGCTAGGTTTTATATATTTTAGGAATGCGCCTAAGCTCGTAGTGGTCAATAAAATAATTTCTTAATAGTTTTAAAAAAATTTACACAGATATTATATATTTTAGGAATGCGCCTAAACTTGTAGTGGTCAATAAAATAATTTCTCAGTAGTTTTAAAAGCACCATTTATCGCAGTCTACAATTATAAATTATTATTATTTTTTTACATATTGCATGCGAACAAGGATTGCGACTATGATCGCAGTGCTTAACGATAGCATGTCGTGGATGATTGTTTTGCTAGGTTAAATGTAATAACGGTGACTAAGAACTGATACTATAGTCGCAGTTTACGTATTATTTTATATATTTGTTCTTTACTGTGACTGTTGTCTCAGCCGCCTATAAACTATTAATTTTTTTTACATATTGCATGCGATCAAGGACTATGACTATGGTCGCAGTGTTGAAGGACAGCAGTCGCAGTTTTATAATTTGTGATATACAATGAAATATACTGATTTGAGAGGATTACGATTATGTTCGCAGTATCATCTGTTATATAGTTTAATTTTAGACTGCGACCATGGTCGCTGTTATTAACTTTTATTGAATGCAAAGCGATTAAACTATTTATGACTGGACAGCGACCGTGGTCGCAGTTTCATATGTAATAATTATCTGAGTACTGCGACCATTATCGCAGATAAGATGCAGAAATAATAACTATACGACATACTTTATATGTATTTTAAAAGATCAGTTTTATAATTTGTGATATACAGTGAAATATACTGATTTGAGATGATTGTGATTATGTTCGCAGTATCATCTGTTATATAGTTTAATTTTGGACTGCGACCATGGTCGCTGTTATTAACTTTATTGAATGCAAAGCGATTAAACTATTTATGACTGGACAACGACCGTGGTCGTAGTTTCATATGTAATTATTATCTGAGTACTGCGACCATTATCGCAGATAAGATGCAGAAATAATAACTATACGGCATACTTTATATGTATTTTAAAAAGATCAGTTTTATAATTTGTGATATACAGTGAAATATACAGATTTGAGAGGATTGCGATTATGTCCGCAGTATCATCAGTTATATAGTTTAATTTTGGACTACGACCATGGTCGCTGTTATTAACTTTATTGAATGTAAAGCGATTAAACTATTTATGACTAGACAGCGACCGTGGTCGCAGTTTTATATGTAATTATTATCTGAGAACTGCGACTATTATCGCAGATAAGATGCAGAAATAATAACTATACGGCATACTTTATATGTATTTTAAAAAGATAAAAGATTATTTTACAGATAGAAGTAAATTTTATTTATAACATAATATGGTCAGAAAGTGACCTTACAAAAAAGTGCATTAAAAGGTCTTAAAAGAAGATAAAATAATGTTGAATATCAGAAGATCAGGAAATCCTAATCCTCGTCGTCATCACCATCATAAGCAGATTCGTCGTCTTCATTCTTCTCGTCTTCCTGTTCATCACTTATTTCCTCATCTTCTCCCTCGTCGTCTGGCTCACAGTACTCCTCAATTTCTTTCTCTTTTTGAGGGTGCTTTGGTTCATCGATAAACTTTCAGGATGGATCGTCTCTATCAAGCTCTTCTTTCGATCCGTGTCGAGAAGAACCTGTAAAAGATATGCTCAAAGAAAACGAGCCTCCAGCATCAGAGGACATGCTTTCATCAAGCATATCTCTGTAAAGTGGCAGAGGAATAAGTTCTTCCTCACTAAGCCCCATCAAAACTTCATCATCCTCATGAAGAGGAGGATCAGATAAAATATTATTTGATGTAGTGAGATAGTCAAAAAGAGTGAAGTCCAGACTGCTACCAGATTCACTAGAATACCCTGAAGAAAGAGGACCGGTGGGAGAATGATTGAAGTTAAAATCTGAGTGTTCAGAGGAAGATGGGGAAGACATTATTTTCTGGAAGTTTTGAAATCAAATTGAAAACGAAGAGCACAAATATCATTTTTAGATATGAGATAATATATTAGTTACAAGCACTATAAAAAGGTCAATAATATGAAACAACATGAATAGTAATAATAATTGTTATAGGTGACGGTTGAGTATTCGAAGAAGTGATAAAAAGAAATTAAATATTTAATTGAAGCATTTATGGCGGGAGAATCCGAAGAGTTCCTTTTTTTCCAGAGGTTTAATATGTGAACTACAAATTAACTTTTATATAATATTTTTCTTATATATTTAGATTACGTATGGTGCACATCTTTCCTTTATCGAGATTAAAATTAGTGCATCTATTTTTTTGAGACTGTTAATGTATCACGGTAGATAAAATATTAATTACTTTAATTAGTTCAGAGTAATTAATATAGTATTTTATAAGATGTGATATACGCGGACTGATCTCACGGTCGCAGGGCTAATCTACTTTGTAAAACGATCAAAATTCTGTTACATAAGGCATGCAAAAAAAGACAGCGACTGTGGTCGCAGTGCTGGAACGATAGCATGTTTCGTCTGTTATTTCTATGCGAATAAGGAATGCGACTAAAGTCGCAATCGTGATATAAAATTAAAAAGTTATATATATTAAGTCTGCGACCATGGTCACAGTGATCGAAAATTTTTATAGTATGACTGCGACTATGATCGCCGACTTTGAAAAACGATCAAAATTCTGTTACATAAGTAATGTGAAAAAAGACAGTGACTGTGGTCACAGTGCTGAACAATAGCATGTTTTATCTTTTATTTCTATGCAAATAAGGAATGCGACTAGGATCGCAGTCGTGCTATAAAATTGAAAGTTATATATATAATTTTGATTATAATTTTGAACATATGTGTACTACGACCTGGATCCAATTTATAATATACATTAAGAATAAAGCAATTTTTTAGTACCTTGACCGACCATAGTCGCAGTTCATTTTAAAATTGGATGGAATATTATCCAACCAATCTGCAAATATTTTGGTAGTTACGGAAATATCTGATTTATAAAATATCTGCAAAATTATTAACCATTGTATTTCATTATTTTTTTACACTGTACATTTGTAATAGAAAAAATAATATACGGCTGCCCCACATTAAATTTCATTTTTTCTATTCATTTCAGTTTCTTTTATTAAACCTATATGAATTGAAAATAACACGAAATAAAATAATAAAAAAATTATATAAAAAACAGTTTTTTTATGTTTTTACGCATGTTTTTTACTTTTCACTGTTGCTGTTTATTTCTCATTATCTCGATCAATTTTTTTCCATTATAATTTCGATGTAGTAGAATTAGGAATTTTATAACTGTAGATATATTCAACAGAAAATTCTCTGTAAATTACAAATATTTTAGAGAAAATTTTGTTGTGGATGAGTTTTTGCTAGTTTAGAAGTAAAAAGGGGTATTTTGGTCAATTTGATTGACGATTCTTTAGGCGAGATTTTTTGATTTTTTTAGCGCCTACACTCTGCCACCGATATATATATATTGGGGTTACTGTACCTCAGCCGCCGGCTGAGAGAGTTTCTCAGCCGGCGAGACATGGCAACATAATATCCACACATTTGTCAAAATTTTGGTGGACAAAAACTAAAATATCTTGCTCGAATAAGCTATCAGTCACTTCAACAATTGCTTTGACTAAAATACCCTCCCTTACAACTTTTAATGTATGTAAAATCGCTCCTTTAAAAAAAATTACAGATTTAAATTTTTAGTTCATTATTCCAAAAAATTTAATGTTATTGATTCCTAAACTCTCCTAACAATTACGTTTAAAAATTTGTTTTTTAAAAAAAAGATCTGATCAGGATGGCGCCCAAGAAATCATCCGCGGAAAAAAGTAAAGGGGAAACCTAGAAAACCTTTCTTTTGGGGTTCTGTAGCCCTTAATAGTTTGATTTTTTTTCAGTTGTGCTTTTCAATTTTTTGTTTTTTAAAAAAAATTTCCTTTTTTAAGTTAACTTCGATTCAAAAGTGACTTTTGCACTGATTTTTTTGATGCAGTTTTGAATTTTAATTTCAAAGAAGAAAATAATACTGAATTTTTCCGTAAAATTTTTGATTTTTCTTAAAATTTTCAAGAATCTTGGTTTTTAAAAAATAATTATTTAAATTTTTATTTTAAAAGCTTATGACCATGGTCACAATTAAGAGTAAAAGAGTCATCTTTGTTTTTGTTTTAAAGAAGTAAGAATCAAAATTAAATCTATTTATGCGATTTGAAATAATATTTTTTAATTTGTTACCCTGAAACTTTAATCCAAGTCACAGTTTAAGATGAAAAAAATATGAATTAACGATCTTATTAGAGATTTATTTTTTTAAATTATTTAATTTTAACACTACGACCAAGGTCACCGTATTTTTCATTCCATTTTGTCGACTTGGGTCGCAGTTCTTTATATTAGCTTAATAGATTACTGCGACCTTGGTCACAGTCTGTGAAAAAATTATTTTTTTAAAATTTTATTAAAGTTCATTTTGTTTTTAAGATTATTTTTTTAAACACCGCGATTCGCAGTGTTGCCATTCTTTCTCTCTTTTTTGGGGCATGGGGCGCAGTCTGTTCTACTAAGTTAGCTTAATAGGATACCGCGATCCTGCTCGCATTATGATGAAACAAAGGGTTGCAGTGCTCTGAATCATTGACCAAGATCCTCATTAGTTAATTAATTGGGTTAATTAGAAAAATGCGACCTCTATCGCAGTGTAATATAACAGTGCGACCTTGGTCGCAGTGTATTATAATTTATTATCTACTGTTGCGACCAAGGTCGCAATCCTTTTTCTTTTCCAAATTTATTTAAAAGTACTGCGACCGTGATTTTTTTTTTAATTTTGTACTTATGTTGTTAATATTTCTGCATCTATAGGTAAGTAAGAGCTGAAGGTTCGTCTTATGAGATCGAGCCTAAAGCCTATGTGCGACTTCATTAGAAAATTCAAAAAGCACATTCAGACAGATTTTGTTAATGCGACGAAGGAGACCCCGTTTGGTGCAATTTTCATGGCCTTCTACAACGAGGAGTTTGGTGCTGACAAAGGCCTGAAATGAAATATATGTGTACTGAAAATTGTAAACCAGTATGATAGGGAGTAAAGGACCTTTCAAATTGGGGGCAAACAGAAAATCACACATCTGAACTATAATAAATAAAACTGCGACTAAGGTTGCAGATGTAACGATAGCTGTGACTATTGAATAAATGACTGCGACCGTAGTCGCATCATTCAGGATGTCCAGGTTTTTGGCAAAAGAATGTGATATTTTGTAATATTGCGACCTCTGTCGAAGTCTTTAATATATTAAAGGACTGCGCAAAAGGTCGCACGTGCAAAGTAATTACGGAGTGCAGGTAACGTCGCAGTTATATAGATGTCTATAATAACTGAAAAAATTGTTTTAATATATACTGCGATCTTAGTAGAGTTCTTCCAATTTAATGTATACCAGAAAAAAAAAGGGAATTGAAAATAAAAAGAACTAATTGAAAATCACACGAAAAGGAGATTTAGGTCAGCGGTCGACATTAAAACAGAAAAGAAGATTTAGGTCTGCAAAGTAAAAAAAAGAAAAAACCTGATGCGGATACCGCTTTTTTTAGAAAAGCTTTCTGGCAGTAAAACTCAAATCTAGATCTGACAACGCGCGAAAAAAAATAAGAGAAAAATAATAATAAACAATAGCGGGACAACTATCTTTTACCATGAGGCATTTAGTAATTTTACTTGTTCCAATAGGCGGGCCACAACTTATTAGTGTGGCTAATAATGTGCCACGTCACCGCAGGCTGAGAGGGACTCTCAGCTGTCGGTTGATATACATATTTCTGATATATATATATATATATATATATATATATATATATATATATATATATATATATATATATATATATATATTATATATATATATATAGGGATCTGTACCTTAGCCGCCAGCTGAGAGAGACTCTTTCAGCTGGCGCAACGTGGCTGAATTCCACCCACAATTTTGAGCGCTGCTACCATGTTTTTGTGAGGACTGTGATCAAGTCATAGTATTTTTCTGAGGACTGCTACCATGATAGCATTGTTTCCTGAGGACTGTAACCATGATCGCATTCTTTTTCCTGAGGACTGAGACCATGGTTTGAGTCCTAATTACACTGAAAATATATAATTTTCTAGGACTGCGACCATGTCATAGTCAGCTGCAACCATATTGAAGTGCTAGCTGAGAGAGTCTCTCTCAGCTGGCGGCTGAGGTACATTTTTCTCTATATATAGAGAGAGAAATGTACCTCAGCCGCCAGCTGAGAGAGACTCTCTCAGCTGTCACTTAATATGATCGTAAACTTACTACAACATGGTCGCAGTCCACTATAACATGGACGTAGTCCTAAAAAATTATATATTTTCAGTGTAATTAGGACTGTGACCATGGTAGCAGTCCTCAGAAAAAGACTGTGACCTTAGTCGCAGTCTTCAGAGAAAGATTGCAACCTTGGTCACAGTCCTTAGAAAAGACTGCGACCATGGCAGCAGTTCTCATAAAAACACTGCGACTTAATCACAATCCTCATATAAAATCGCGACCATGGTACCAGCACTCAAAATTGTGGTTGAAATTCATATACGTTGCGCCAGCTGAGAGAGTCTCCCTCAGCTGGCGGCTGAGGTACAGATTCCTCATATATATATATATATATATATATATATATATATATATATATATATATATATATATATATATATATATATATATATATATATATATATATATATATATATATAGGGCTTACTGTACCTCAGCCTGCAGGCTGAGAGAGTTTCTCAGCCTGCGGGACGTGGCTGAATATATGCCACACATCGGTCGCAGAGAGTGGGCGCCAAAAAAATCAAAAAATCCCGCCTAAACAATCGTGAAACAAATTGACAAAAATACCCCTTTTATATGACGACTGCGACTTCTAGCATTGAAAAGTAAAAAAATATTCTATGGTCGCATACTTAATACAGAATAAAGAATACCGGAGGAAACATGCTATCGTATAGCAATGCGACCTCCTTCAGTACTACGACCAAAGTCGCAAACTTCTTTCTCATTACGATGGTGATGACGAGGATTAGAAGTTTAAAAAATTGTATTTTGTTTTTTTAAATATATATAAATTTGTTTTCTAAAGTTAATTGTGTGAATTACATTTTTACTACTATATCTTGGTTGAAATGCTGTACAATTGTTACAAACCTTCATTTTAAATATTTTACGCTAACCGAATATACTGCGACCATGGACGCAGTTAATAATTATATTACTTCACCCTTATAAATTTTTAAAATGAAAGGTTGCGACATTGGTTGCAGTTGCTGGACGCAGACTTAATAAATACACTGCGACCTTGGTCGCAGTTGCTGAACTTTAGTCTTAATCAACAACAACACTGCTACCTTGGTCGCAGTTTCTGACCGTAGTCTTAATAAAATAAACGATCGTAGTCTTAATAAAATAAACTGCGACCTTGATCGCAGTTGTTGGTGTTTAGTCTTAATAAAATACACAGCGACCTTGGTCGCAGTTGCTGGTCTTTACTCTTAATCAACAACATCACTGCGACCTTGGACGCAGTTGGTGGTCTTTATAAATAATCAACAACAACACTGCGACATTGGTCGCAGTTGATGGCCGCAGTCTTAAAAAAATAATCTGCAATCTTGGTCGCTATTGCTGGTCTTTAGTCTTAATCAACAACAACACTGCGACGAGGTGACACGTCACCGCAGCAGTTGCTTAGTCGCAGTCTTTGGTCGCAGTGTCGACCCTGGTCGCAGTAGTTACTGTTTGCAATGTATCTTATGCGACCTTGGTCGCAGTGTCATCTATGGTCATAGTTGTTTTGTTTTCAATGCATGGTTGCGACCAAGTTCGTAGTTTATTTAAAAAAACAAATATGCTTTTTATTTATGTCCAGGCATTTATCTCCAGGCATGTGAAAATGATACAAAAACGATCTCTTATACAATAAGATTGAGTGTTACAATATAGCAGTACAAAGAAGACTAAACATCAAAAAGATCCCTTGTTGACTAAGAGCAGTGGTGTTATTGAGGTCTTTTATTTATGTCCAGACATTTATCTCCAGGCATGTAAAATGATACAAAACGCTCTGTTATACAATAAGATTGAGTGTTACAATATAGCAGTACAAAGAAGACTAAACATCAAAAAAGCCAAGAAGACTAAACATCAAAAGAGTCCTTGTTGACTAAGAGCAATCTTCTTCTTGAGGTCTGGTGGCAGCAGAATCCTCCGATTCCAACTGACCCTCTAAAGTGCCGGGATACGATCTTTCGTTGATGAACATCTCTTCACCAGAAGGTTATCCAGTAAGCATGGAGTTTCCTCGATGTCACTTCTGGGGTAAGAGAGGGAGAGTGAGACCTCACAAGGTATGCTACCCACCACTATATCCACCACATCCCCCGCTGCCATACCCACTCTGACCATCCGTTATCAGCAAGCTTGACTGGTGCATCAAGTCAGAGCAGATCTCGGTGAGGCTTAAGTCCTCGTCAGGGATCATGACTTCTTCCCTTGTGAACGACGAGGACCATGACTTCTTCCCTTGTGGACGATGAGGTCTATGACTTCTTCCCTTGTGGACGAACATCGATCAAGTTCGTCCATAGGATCATCTTCATCCATGGAGGCAGGCCCCTGTTAGAGACTCTGAAGAAGGCGGAAATTCTCAGAGCAATTGCTCTCGAAAGAAAACAGTCTAATTATGGGCTGTTAAAGGGAGAGGGTGAGCCCTATTTATAAGCAGCCCATAATAACCATAATTAATGGTTCATTAATCAGAATCGTCGGCATTAATGGTCTCCAACCGCCAGCGCCGGTTTGGCATTAAAAGACATTAACGCCTAAACCCAATGAAGAGCCGACGCGTGCACAACCGCTTCGGGAAACAACGAATGGTGCGGGTTCGTCAACGTAGACTTGACGTTAAAAGATCTCATAAAATCTTTATGACAGGTCGTGTCTCACGGAGTGACTCCAAGTCGCATCAGACAACAGACAACTTTTCATTTTTCATTTAGATTCAAAAAATGACTTAATCCAAAACAACACTTAATAAACAACACTTACTTAACGTACTGCGACCAAAGTCGCAGTCCATGTAATGCAATCCTAGATTGCAGTTGCTGGCCATCTTTATCAATAACAACACTGCGACCTTGGTCGCATTTAACCATGTACACTGCGACCAAAGACTTTGACTAAGGTCGCAGTTTAAATGTACAATGTGACCAAAGACTCTGACTACATTATATACAGAAAAATTAAACTATAAAGTAGAATTTTATCGCAGTCTGAAAAAATTGATCTGAAAAGATTTTATTTTTTCAAAAAAATTTTTATCGCAGGCTGAAAAGGAGAAACTAGATCTTTCAAAAAAGAGGTAAAGAAATAATGCGAAAAGTAATTTATATCCTATAAAGAGCGGCAAAATAAAAGGGGGAAAAAATAATAATAAACAATAAGGAAAAGTTATCATAAGGGGTATTTGGTAATTTAACTTCTACCTAAAAGCGGGCCGCAAGTCAGTGAGGTGACAAATTGAGCCACGTCACCGCAGGCTGAGAGAGTACTCTCAGCCCGCGGGCTGATATACATTTTTCTCATATATATATATATATATATATATATATATATATATATATATATATATATATATATATATATATATATATAGGGAGCTGATCCCCTAAGAACGGTTCTCACGGATTTCTGTGAGAACTTTCATGCGGGTCGTTGGATCTGATAGATCAAATCAAATAAAATCTGATTTCTATCAGATCTGACGGCTCACATAAAAGTTCTCACAGAAATCCGTGAGAACGGTTCTCAGAGGATCAACTCACTATATATATATATATATATATATATATATATATATATATATATATATATATATATATATATATATATATATATATATATATATATAGGTTACTGTACCTCAGCCGCCAGCTGAGAGAGTTTCTCAGCCGGCATGACGTGGCTTCATATTAGCCGCAGAGAAGTCAAAAATTTAGGCGGTAAAAGGAGACCCTCAATCACTTTTCGTTGCCCAATGACTGAAATACCCTTAGTTTCACTTTTAACCTGCTACAACTGTTCCTCCACTAAAAAAATTACAGATCAAAAAATTTTGAGTTTTTTCAAACAAAAAAATTACAGGTCTTGATAACTAAATTTTAGAAAAATAATTTATTTTAAAAGAATGCAATCATGGTCGCACCTATGTTCAAGTTTTTTTTGAAAAGATGTTTTAATCACAGTAAAAATCTATTACCGCGACTTGAAACAGTTTTTTTTTTGTTTTCTGAAACTACAATCGAAGTCGCAGTTTTTAAAAAGAAAATTTTGGATTTAATTTTTTAATATTATTTTCACTTTTTAGATTTATTTTTGTTTTACATTGCGACTTTTGGTCGCAGTGTTATAGCCTTTTTTTTATTTTTTCGATTAGGGTCGCAGTATTTTTCGACCTTCCTAAGCTAAATAGGATACTGCGACCGTGGTCGCAGTCTTATGAAATAAAAGTCACAGTCAATGGAAGCAGTGACAATAATCTCGTAAGTTAATTAATTAAGATGATTAGAAGATTGCGACTTCGGTCGCAGTCTTATGTAACAGCAGTCTCTTTGAGAATGTTTTGTTTGATAACAATGCGACCTTGGTCATAGTATTTTTTTTATTAAGTAATCTAAATAGGATACTGCGACCATGGTCACATTGTTTTATAACAATGCGACCTTGGTCATAGTATTTTTTATTAAGTAAACACCAAAGGATACTGCGACTATGATCGTATTCTTATGAAACAAGAGGCATAGTCAATTGAAGCAGGGAACAATGTTTCGAAAGTTAAGTAATTAAGTTGATTAGAAGACTGCGACTGAAGACTGCGACATTGGTCACATTCTTATGTAATAGCAGTCTTTTTGAACTTATTATTCATTTTTACGACTAAGATCGCAGTCTTTTTATTAATAAATTTTAATTGGACTGCCACTTTGGTCGATGTCTTGTAAAACAATTGGTTTGAAGATGAAATTTCATACTGCGACTATGGTCACAGAATTCAATTTTATCTGACAATTTATTATTATGAATGCGACCAAAGTCGCAGTCCTGATGAAAAGACATCTTTTAAAATATTTTTTCCTACGACTTCAGTCGCATCTCTGCCAGATTGGTTATATATTTATGTGTATTTTACTTGTCTTTCAAATTTTAAATCGAATGGTCAATATTTCCGATGATGAAAATTTTCAGATAGGCCTTACGTTAGAAGAAGAAGAAGAGAAAAATCACGATGAAAATATTGAAGCTGACATCCCGAGGGAACATGAACTTGTCAAAATAGTTGCTGGAGATCTAGGTCTGCGACTAAAAATTAATATCTAATCCTGCTCTCGCTTTTTTAGAACGATATTCTTTATAAGTCAAAAATCTACATCTGACAGCGTGAGAAGACACAGAGAGATAGACATATAAAAGAGGAGAAAAAATAATAATAAAGAATATAAACTAATACATCATCTCAAGAAAAAGACAAACGATAGGGGCTTTTAGTAATTTCAATTATTTTCAAAGCGGGACGTCATTTTAGATTGTCGAATTATGTGGCCCATAATGTGCCATGTCACCGCAGGCTGAGAGAGTCTCTCAGCCGTCGGCTGATATACATTTTTCTCATATATATATATATATATATATATATATATATATATATATATATATATATATATATATATATATATATATATATATATATATATATATATATATATATAATGGATTGGGCCTAGGCTTCGGGTTTGCGCCCGGGCTTATGTGTGTGTGTGTGTACACACACAAACACATGTATATCTTTTATTTTAAATAAACATATTTGCTCCATAAAATTTATTTAGCGATTTTATTTATAAAATTTTCATATATTTATACATACACACATGTAAATGAATATGTATTTATTTGTTTTAAAAATAATATTTTCTTAACAAAATAAATTTGCAAATATTTATAAAAATTGTAAATATTTTTAAATCAAATAATTAAAATTATTGATATTAATTATATTAATCAAGTATTAGTGGGTTAGGATATTACATTTAAATCTCTAAGAAAAAAAACTTACATGTGGTATATTTTAACATATATTGTGTATATATATTATTATTATTATTATACAATAATTAAATAAATATGTGCTAATTATATGATATTATGCTACATAATAATAATTACTATAATCATATAATATAATATAAATAATAATATATTTATACGTTATAATAATTGATATATTAATTAATATATTTTATAATATATACTATTTAATATCATATTTTAAATATAATATAGGTATTGATTAACATATTAAGCATAATATTATTAAAATATAGTAGTAGATTAATATTAAGTTATATAGTATGTATATATTGTATATTTTATAATTATTACATATTTTTATATTATAATTATTGTAATATTAAATAATTTGAGCACAAGTAATATATTAAGAATAATATTATTAGAATATACTAATATATTTTTATTAATATATATTAAATGTTATTGTATTTAAAATTATTATAATATTAAATAGTTTGAGCAAACATATTTATTTGCTTTTAATATATTATAATAATAAAATATTACATATATTTAATTATATAATTTAAGATACATATTATATGTATTGATAATGTAATTAACTAATATTAATAAATAACATATAATTAATATTAGGATATCATCAATAATATATTATATATTGTATATAGTTATATTAATGTTAGTATTATAATATTATTTTATATCAATTATAATTAAATTACTACAGTATAATGTTATATTAAATATACTATTAAAAAAATAAATTAATATTATGATTAAATATCGTGTTAAATATTATTATTATACTATGTAGTTACAAATTAATATTATAAATATAATATTTAATGTTTGCCTTACGGAGTTCAAAACAGAGTTGAGTTTGATTTCTTCAACTTACAAGAGCTTAAATATAAAAATATGGCTTCATTAATTGCAAGCCAAAGTGGCACAATGGTTAGCGTACTTAATTTAGTCACTGAGAACCCGAGTTTAATCCCCAGCGTCACGTGTTTATCCATTTTTTTAATTTTTTAAGCTTAAATATAAATAAATGGCTTTATTAAACGCAAGCCAAAGCGGCATAGTGGTTAGCGCGCTTAATTCACTAACGCGAGTTTGATCCACAGCATTGTACGTTTATCCATGCTTTTATTTTAATTTTTTTTAAGGATTAAATGATGTGAACTTTGGGTCTTCTGGCCTTTCGGCTCAGAAGATAAATAAATAGAGATAAAGAGAAAAAAGGAATGATGCAAGCCTGGCTCTGGGCTTGGCCAAGGCTAAAAGAAAAAGAAGAGAAAATAAAAATAGGTTGGACTTGCGCTTGGCTTATTCTTCTGCATAATCCATGATAGTAATTATATTTTTAATTATAAGTGATTAGAGTTTTTGTTACAAATACAAAATTATAAGTAATTATAATTTATATTATAATTATTAAATCATAATTTAATAATGATGAGTATCAAATATTAATTAAAATTATAATTTTAATTATTACAAGATGATAAGTAGTTCTTTCAACAGTTTGTTAATTAAATAATTTTGAGTTGATAAAATGTTAATGACTATATTATAAATTGTGATAGTAATAATTAATATAATTATTTTATTTTTTAGAAAATTTAATAACGAGACGTCAGAAACTATATTATACAATAATAGTTTTCATGAGATATGTGTGTGTGTGTAAAGAGGAGAGGATGGCAGTGGAGTGAAGGTGGTGGAGTGAAGGGCACACACAGAAGTTAGGTTGGCAGTAAGGGGAAAAGCCTAGGAAGAGAGAGAAATGAGGGAAAAGAAAAGAAGAAAAAGAAAAAAATTAAAGGAATTGGGCTGGATCTCTCTGGCTTGGTTCAAAGAAAATGAGAGAAAAAGAGAGGGAAAAAGAGAGTGGAATGGGTTCATATGTCTGGGCTAAGAATATTAAGAATAATTATAACTTTTTATTCTTATTAATATTATTATTATTAATTAGAATTATAGAATAGGATGATTACATATTCACACACATCACAAATATTTTATAGCAATATTTCTGACTTGAAATAGTTAAATAAATGGAGATAAAAAGGGAAAAGAGGAATGATGCAGGCCTGAGCTCTGGGCTTAGCCAAGGCTAAAAGAAAAGGAAGAGAAAATAAAAATGGGCTGAGCTTGGCTTATTCTTCTGCTTAATCCATGATAGCAATTATTTTTTTTAAATTATAAGTAATTTGAATTTTTGCTGCAATTAAAAAATTATAAGTAATTATAATTATATTATAATTATTAAATAATTATATTAATGATGATGAGTATCAAATATTGATTAAATTATAATTATAATTATTACAAGATGATAAGTAGTTCTTTCAACTTTTCATTATTTAAGTAATTTTCAAGTTGATAAATATTAATGACTATATTATAAATTTTAATAGTAATAATTAATATAATTATTTTATTTTTAAAAGAATTTAATAACGAGATGTCATAGACTATATTATCCAATAATAGTTTATATATATACAGCGGTTACTGTACCTCAAGCGCCAGCTGAGAGAGTTTCTCAGCCGGCGGGACGTGGCAACATAATATCCACGAATTTGTCATTAATTTTGGCGGAGAAAAACCAAAAAAATCCCGCCCAAATAAGCCATCAGTCCCTTCAACATGTCCATTGGCGAAAATACCCTCCCTCATAACTTTTTACTGTATGTAAAATATTTCCTTCCAAAAAAATTACAGATATAAAATTTTCAGTCCATCAATTCGAAAAATTTAGTGTTATTGTTTCCTAAATTTTCTAAACAATTTTGTTCAAAAATTTGTTTTTTTAAAAAAGATCTAATCAAGATGGCGCCCAGAAATCATCTGCGAAAAAAGATAAAGGGGAAACTTTTGAAAAATATTTTTTGGTTTCTGTAACCTTAATAGTTTGATTCTTTCAGTTTTAATTTTCATGTTTTTTAAAAGAAAATTCTCTATTTTAATTTAACTTCGATTCATAAGTGTCTGATGAACTGAATTTTTCCAGGAAAATTTGTTTTTCTTAAATTTTTAAGAATCTTGGTTTTTAAAAAATAATTATTTAAATTTTTTATTTCAAAAGCTTGCAACCATGGTCGCAATTAAGAGTAAAAGAGTCTCATTTTTGTTTTAAAGAAGTAGAATAAAAAATAAATATATTTATGTAATTTGAAATAATATTTTTAATTTTTTACATTGAAACTTTATTCCGAATCACAGTTTGAAATGAAAAGAAAATAAGAATTAACGATCTTATTAGAGATTTTTTAAAAAATTTTAATTTTTTAACACAGTGACTAAGGTCACCGTGTGTTTTTTAATTCTTGTCGACTTGGGTCGCAGTTATTTATATTAGCGACCTAGGTTTCTGCGACCTTGGTCGCAGTCTATAAAAAAAATACTTTTAAATCCTATTAATGACTTATTGGTTTTTAAGATTGTTTTTTTAAAACTCTACGACTGATGTCGCAGTGTTGCCGTCCCTTTTCTCTTTTTTGGGGGCCTGGGGCACAGCTTGTTCTACTAAGTTAGCTTTATAGGATACTGCGTCCGTGGTCGCAGTATGATGAAACAAAGGTCCCGATTAGTTAACTAATTGGGTTAATTAGAAAATTGCGACCCCTGTCGCAGTGTAATATAACAGTGCGACCTTGGTCACAGTGTTTTTTATTAAATACTGTTGCGATCAAGGTCGCAGTGATGGACCTTATCCGGGCTTGACAAATCATGTGAATGAGAATCAATAAACTTGGTGACAACCCAAAATCTTCGGTCTGATAATAAACGAAGACACACATGCATCTCAGCAGGACATACAACTCTAGTGTCGATTCGACGGTTGACTGTAAGCTCATCTTGTCTTTTATCACACAACTTCTTCATACCCACCTTGTTGCCACAAAATTTTCTGTAAATTACTTCATGAGAAGGTCTACGTGACTTATCTATTCTTTTTCTTCTTATCTCAAAATCTCTGTTCCTTGCAAAAGCATTGTAGAAGTTGTATGCTCCATCGTCTGTGAAAAATTATTGTCCTAAAAGAATAATTATGCTTCCAGACATTTGTCCATGTAAATTCAGATCCTACAAAATAAATTGTTGAACTAAGTATAAAGACATAATTGAAAATCACAAATCTTAACTATAATAAATAAAAATGTGACTAAGGTCGCAGATGTAAGGATAACCGTGAGTATTGTAATATATACTTCGACTTTAGTCGCAGTTCTTCTAATTTAGTTTATAAGAGAAAAAAACAGGTATATAAAAATAAAAAGAAATAATTGAAAATAAAACGCCTAAACTAAATTAAATAAAACTACGACTAAGGTCACAGTTGTAAAAATAGTTGTGACGATTGAAAAAATTGGTTTAATATATACTGTGACCTTAGTCGCAGTTCTTATAATTTGATGTATATGAGAAAAACAGATATTTTTCAAATTAAATAACTGCGACTATGATCGCAGTTAACAAAAAAGTGCAACTGCGACCTAGATTATGTTTTGCAGAACAATAATCACTTTTACCAAAGTCGTAATCTAGGTCGCAGATGCACATCTACGTTACCAAATATTTTTTACATATAAGAAGTTGTGGGAAAAATAAAAAAAGAATAAAATAAAAATCTCTTGATCAGCATCCAAAGATCTTAACCTTTCAAGATTTTCAATGTTCAGAGACGAAATTGAACACGATGATATATGGTTCATATTTAGATCGAGAGACTCAGATCGGGGGTGACGGCGACCTGAATTGGAAGGAGATGTGTTATGATCGGCGGTCGACATTAAAACAGAAAAAGAGATTTAGGTCTGTAAAATTTTCTGGCAGTAAAACTAAAACCTAGATCTGACAACGCGTGAAAAAAGAAATAGGCGGAAAATAATAATAAACAATAACGGGAGAACTACCTTTTACGGCGGGACATTTAGTAATTTCACTTGTTCCAATAGACAGGCTGCAACTTATTGGTGTGACTGATAATGTGCCACGTCACCGCAGGCTGAGAGAGACTTTCAGCTGTCGGCAGTATAGTGAAGGCAGTGGAGTGGAGCACGTGCAAGCGTTACGGCTGGCAGCAAGCGAAAAAAACCTTGGAAGGAAGAGAAATGAGGGAAAAGAAAAAGAAAAAAAATAAGGAATTGAACTGGGCCTCTTGAGCTTGGTTCAAATAAAATGAGAGAAAAAGAAAGTGGGCCGGACTCATATGTGTGAGCTAAGAATATTAAGAATAATTATAACTTATTATTATTATTGATATTATTCTTAGTATTATTAATTAGTATTATAGAATAGGAGAATTACATATTTACACACATCACAAATACTATAGCAATATTTCTGATCTGAAATATTTTTCAACAAAATTTTTTTTTTATAAAATTTATTTATCAATATTGTTTATACATACATATTCCAAGAAAAATATATAAATACACACTCATGTATGTATTTGTAACACATATAATATTTATTTAAAATCCATATTTAACATAACAAAAATATTTACTTAACATGAAGAATAATATAATTTAATATTTTAACACAATTTATTGCAACACAGACAATTTGATTAATTATATAATTATAAGTGTTATTAGATAAATACAAATATCTATATAATTATTTTAAATCTTTCAAGAATTCCATTAAACTAATGAGTTCAACCACTTGTCTCAGCCCCTGCTAATAGCGGGGGTCCTTGCTAGTATATATAAAAGAAAGAAAATGTCTAGTTCTTCGGAGATGGAAAAACTGCTAACACAGGAGGTAATTTCATCCTATGACGCACACAAAACTCGATTTTCTTATAAAAATTTTAAGATCCGACCGTACATTAGAATCTTTGTTGCCTAAAACATAAGTGTATGAAAATTCATCTGGTTTGGACCTTGTTTGCTCATGGATCTAGTAGTCGCAATTTTTCTATTATAGAAAAATTATTAATTTTACAACCACTTGATGCATGATAATAGATGTTAAAAACTCATGAATTTTCATTATATACATTTCATGACATGAAATTTAGTTTGAATGGTTTAGATCTTGAAATTTTGGTAGAAAACGAGTTTTGGGTGCGCCATAGGTGGGACACACATATATAAGGGTAAATTACACGAAACCCATTTTATTTATTTATCAATTTTGAAATAACCCTCTGAACTAAAAACTTCAATATAAACTCTTGAATTATTTTAAACACATTTTGTTGTTAATATTGATAATTTTTGTTAAAGAAATATTTATTTAAAGAGTTATTATAACTATGTGAAAATGGTAAATGGGAAATATAATAAATATCATGTCAAATTACTATCCAAAGACCATTATGATGGTTAAAAATTTAACAGAATACTTGATGGTAATAGTTCAGAGGATTATTTATTCACTTTTTTCAGATGAGGGCATAATTCAAAAATAAAATATAGATGAAAGGGGTTACTTGTAATTTATCCTATATATAAAATTGGTAAAAGCCCAGAAAAGGGGGTTTGTTCTTTCCCAATGTCAAACAATTCGAATTATTTAGACTGAAGAATTGGAGTAAAAAGAATAACAAAAAAATCAATATGACCATTTAAACACAGTTATTATTTCATTTAGGGTTAATTGCAGATACCCATGTACTATAAATAGTGGAGCAGATACACCCCTCAATTCTTTTATTAGCGACAGACCCATACTTTCATATTTTTTAATTCAAATTGGGTTAGTTTCATATATATATATATTTTAATTCTCTAAGTACCCTTTAGCAATATTACCCTGTTATATTAATTGTTTCCCTCTCCCATATGAAATTAACCAATTTGAATTAAAAAAAAATTATGAAAGTAGGTGGTCTCTCTGTTAATAAAAAAATTGAGCGGGTGTATTTACTTTAATGTCTATAGTACAGAAGTTGTGTCTGCAATTAACTCTTTCATGTATTTATTTTTTAGGGCAAAGGCCTTAACCTCATGACTCTTCATGCGGTTGGATTTTAAAATCAAACCCATGTTGCCCTCTCAAGTGCTGTTTTAACAACCTTTCTGCTAATGAAAAGGCAAGCAAGAATATTATGGATCCACAGTCCTCAAATGAAGCAGGGAACTCAAATTTAAAAGATGACTAATGGTGTTGGCCATCTCGTCTGATCACTCATTATATCTCATGCATGCTGGATTGCCATGATGAGGAAAAACAAATAATATTAGCTTAAGAGTACGTGGTAATGATGGTCTAATCTTATTATATTTGTTATAGACATTCTTTGATGATTCCTTCCCTTCAATACAAAGCCCTTCGCCACCTTGTCATGATCTTTTAGTCGTGCATAAAATATCAATGAAATCAGTAGGGTTAATAATTGACATTGATTTGTGCCCCCCATCTCCCTCTCGGTGCCGTGGGAGGACGTTGCTGGCTCAGCGGCATCGCGACGACAGTAACTTGACGGCGGTGACGATCGAGGCACGTGCAGGTAAGGTACGGCGAGCAGGAGAAGCTTTGGTTCTCAACCGTCGTGAGGAAGAAGAAGGGGAAATGACAGCTTAAAAGAAGATTAATCGTTGGCCCGCGCGCGATTAAGATGATTAAAGGCCGAATTAAGATGGAGTTTGTGGTAATTCTCGACGGAATTTAGTGTGGGCTTCAAATACCAAACGTTAAGGCCTTGGTTCATGTGATGGGAGTTCACATAGTGTGTGTTGAGAATTTGACGTGGGCTTTAAACATCAAACAGTCATGGGGAGCAAATGAAAGAATGGATCTGGTTAAAGTTCAAATCAACTACTGAGGTTGATCGGGTGTTGGATCAAAGAGTCATTGTCAGTTTTGAGTGATTCAAGAATCGAACCCTATAGTTTTCTGAGGCTGTGGTAGATGCAGATCAAAAAATTCTATTGTTTGAAACAGATTTTGTAAAGATTGATGAAAAATTGACGGGTAATCAAGAAGAACTCATTTCTACAATAATTTTTGCGGCACACTTTACTCGTTATTTTGTGTCCCTCATCTCTGAAATCCTGACTCTACCATTGGTAACAAGGACGTGAAGATGGGGCATGAGAATCTTGGTTCAAGGTTGAGTTCCAGATTATATGTTGTTCATAAGAAACGCATTTGGCATGACTGGTCCTCACTTTCCAAATAGTATTTAGTTTTTTAAATAAAATTATTGTACATGAAAAGCGTTGTTAAGGTGACTCCTTAAGGTCTGTTTGTTTCGAGCTACAACTCGTAAAACTGTAAGTCGTAAAATTTCTTTTTAATTTTTCGTTGTTTGTTTTATTGCAAAATAAATTGTAAAATGATAATTTTTATTTTCTCACTTGCAATTACTACAGTTAATTTTTTGTGATCATGTAAATCCGACTTTACTCTCATATTTTTCCATTTGCAGCTGCTACAGTTAATTTTACAGTTAATTTTGTGATCACGTAAATCCCAGCTTACACTCACATTTTCTCATTTGCAGCTGCTATAATTAATTTTGCGGTCATATAAATTCCACTTGTAGTACACTTGCAGTTCAAAAAGCAGTTACTTGATAATTAATGTATAATTTAATATTATTAAATATTTAATATTTTTAATAGTACTTAATTTTTTATTAACAATTTAATTTTTTAATTTTTTGATTTTGTTAATTTTAATATTTAATATTCTATTACTTTAATTTATATTATTATGTCTTAATATTTATTATTTTATTAATATTTATTATATTTAATATTTAATATTTTATTATTTAATGTAAAATACTATATATTTAGCTTTATTAATTTTATAATGTAAATAATTACTTTATTAATATTATAATATACTTTATTATTATATTAGTATTTATGATATATTTAGTATTATAATTATATTTTATTTTAAAATTTTATAATATTTCATGAATATTATAATAAATTTAATATTTATAATAATGCTTTATAATATTATAATAGTATAATATTATAATAATTTTTAATTGTTTTCTTAAGATTTCATTTAATAATATTTGTAATATATAGATTACTGCTATAGTTAATTTGTGGTCTATTTTTCCACTTACGCTTTTACGTTACGAATATTATAATAATTTTTAATTGTTTTCTTAAGATTTCATTTAATAATATTTGTAATATATAGATCACTGCTATAGTTAATTTGTGGTCCATTTTTCCAATTACGCATTTACGTTACCAACCAAACACCGTAAAGCACAATATAGTTTCTCACATATACTTTTATATTATCAATCAAACACCGTAAAACACAACATACTTTTCCGTTTTCATTTCACATTACCAACTAAATACCGTAAAACAAAATATATTTTTCCTTCTACACTTCACTTTTCTCATTCTCATTTACGACTTACGACTCACAGCCACTTGCAGCAAAACAAAATAAGCTCTTAAATCACTAACATAAAGAGCCGACATATTATGTGACTATAAACTAACTCAATAAATAATCATCATTATCTAAGCATTTTCCCCTAAAAATGGATCAATTATAAAACAATGCTCTACAAAAAAAAATTTATTGTTTATACAAACTTAAATGTCGCGAGGAAAGAGAACGAAGAGAGGAAAGGAAATAAAAAAATAAAAAAATAAAGAGGAAGCTTCAAATGTTGAGGGAAGAACTCCTTCACGACTCAGCTAGCAAGAAGTTGTCATCCATATGGATTCCAAGCTCAAACCACAACTTCCATGGGGAAAGAAAAGAGTCATGCAACTCAACTGTGAATCACAGACAATCTGACTAATCAAATAATCAAAAAACAATGATAAGTATAAATTTGCACTTGTCCAATATGACCAAGATTTTACAACTTAATAACTGCTACAGTGAGGAAAAATTCTACAGCCAGAAAGTATACTTTAGGGAATAGGGAGCCCATTGACAAGGCAGTACCAAGAACAAGATCACAAGGACCAAAACCCCATACCAGAACTTTTGAGGAACTTGTTTCAATATTCTTCGACATCTCCATCCATCTCTAACTATAAACTTATTGACGTATAAAATAAACCAACTTACAACCCTGGCCTGAAACAACAAAACATATAGTGAACGGCATCATCATCATCATCATCATCATCATCATCATAATCCTTTGTAGTGCTCGGCGCTGAGATCACCCCACCGGACATTGTACTTGGCTGCAAGATAGTGTGCCCCGACTGGCCCTCGGCTGCCATAAGGATAGAGCTCCGGTGCAATCCTCTTCTCCTCCAACTCTTTGAGAAGGGGAGTGAAGAGCTCCCAGGCAGCATCCAACTCGTCAGAACGAATGAACAACCGACGCTCCCCTTCAATCGCGTCGAGTAACAGCCTCTCATATGCATCCGGTATTTCTTTCGAGTATCTAGTGAAAGACATCAAATTTAAGTTTGGTAACAGCACTTAATTTGACTTGCACGGAAATAAAAGATTTAGAGCAACAAAGCTGAGTAACCCATAAGTAAATTTTAAGTGATTAGTAAACAATTATAGTCATAAATGACTAGTTTTTCGGGCATGAGCAAAAGCATGTTTAATTAAAATGAAGAAATGTTGTATGCTACCGACCATTAATAGTTTGGAAACCGTGTGACTAAAATTACTATTCAATCATTAATGTCTCATTAGAAGCATGAAACTTTGACTATTTCTTAAAAAGGGTAAAAGGAGAAAAGGTAATGGTGAAAACATTTGTACCACCGCATCGAAACCAAGTCAATGCCCAAATTGAGAACCCCAAAAGGTTTGCATTACAATAATTAAAATGTTTAAACAATGGAAAGAATCTGGGATCTCAATAATATGCTTGGCAGAGAGAATTTTCTGATGGACTTTGAACCTAATTTTAACTGAATGCCTCGCCTCTTTTAACTATATATTATTCCTCTTTTTATTCTAACAAAAGAACTGGGAATCTCAACCTTCAAGTTTATTCCCTTGAGCACCTAGTGGACGACCAAAAGAGTGGTTCTAGAAGATCACAAAAACTACAGTGCATCAAAATATGTTCTGGATTCATCTCCACTTCCTCTTCAATGTTCTAATGTAAAATTGCAGAGGCGTGTCCACAGTGAACACGGGCCTTTCACATCCTGGTTTGGTGAATTCATAGAATAAATGATTTGGTACATTCATAGAATAAACGGTTTTGACAGGAGATGCCCCAAGCAGAAAGATTGCACTAAGTACGTGGACTAGGTAGATTGAGCTAAAGGTTGAAGAACTGTCTATAATTGGGAAGAATCCACTTAGTTAAGAAAAGTAATCTTCAGGAAGATGACAGGATGACTCTCCAAAGGTTAATTTTGGGTCCTCGTATGTCTTGGTTAGTAGGCGAAGCTGACTAGGGATGTCTACAACTCGATACATGTGTTATATAAGAAATGGAGAAAGGATACAGTCTCTTACTAGTTAATATTCATAGAACTATCCTAGTAAACTCCATGTGGGTTAGCTTTTCAATTTTTCCTAAGAGGTGATTGTTGGAGAACGGGTACTGTCTTATCTGGATGATATTTTAAGAATCCATCTACACTTCAAAATATTGAGATTTGCTAATAACCATAAGCATAAAAGCACTCTGTATGAAAAATAAATGCAATACATATTTAGTGAATATATTAAATGAGAGCATAAAAAAATAAGTAATGTTCAAATGGACTTGCGATTCAAACATGAATGTCACAGTGGTAAATTGTAATTTGAACATGTTGTAGACTGCAGTCTTTATCCCAAAAAAAAACAGCAATTCAAACAAATCTGTGATTTTTGCATGCATTTTGAGAGAGGGTATGCTTACTAGGAATTAGATTTGGGAAATCCCTATAATTTCAGGTTTAAAGAGTTTTGTTTATGATAGGATCTTCACTTTCTTGGTTTCTCCTAATTTTATTTCAAAAATTAACTTTATTCAATCTTCAGTTCTCCTAATATCATTTTTCTACCAGCAAAATGAATACCCCCCCACTTTAACTTGCATACTACTATTCACCCGAAAAAGAAATAGCAAGCATTGTAGTGGCTCATTAGTAAAGAGGTGGGGTTGGGTTGGGTTGGGGGAATTGCACATACAAGTCTAGGCTACGGCTTTTGTTAAAAAAAAAATGCAAAGAAGAGAAGAGGAAAGAAAAGAAGAAAAGCCAATGATAGCCTGAAATAGCAGTACTATCCAAAAAGAAAGCAAATTTTTTTTAATCAGCACATAGGCATTTTAGAGAGTTGTCTGTCAAGAAAAAAGTTTCTTAAGTTCTTTGTACCTTGCAGCATAGTGGAGATTTAGATTACTACGATCCAGTCTCATTCCAAGCCGGGATCTTGTTGTTGATCTTCAAGTAAATAGCCTCATCTGGCTGCACCCGAATCACGAGCTCATTGGTAGCTCGATCAAGATCAGTCCCAAAATTCCTTTGTATAAATTACCAGGAACATGCCTGAACTGTACTCTAATCTCCGCTCTGCACCCGGAAGAAATTCTCAATTTTATATCATATCAACAAAGTAACATAGATAAATAAGTCATAAAATCTTCTTGAACACAGTCAATATAACCGATACCTCTTTGTATGCAATGCCTTCCCTGCTTTCATAAGAAATGGCACCCCATCCCATCTTGCATTGTCTATAAAAAGGGCAGCGGCAGCGAATGTTGGTGTAATACTGTCCTTAGGTACCGTCTTATCATCTGTGTATGCCGGGTATGTAATGCCGCCCTTTGTATGACTTTTATACTGTCCTATCACCACATTTTCTAGTTGCAATGGCTTCATGGACCGGAGAACCTTAACCTATAAGTACATGAAATTAACTTATTCAGAAATAATCAACATGGTATCTTTAGTCCCTCATCCTGTGATCTAAGTCTTATTCTTCCTCATAATGCAGGACATGCTGGACTACCCATCAAAGACATGAAGAAATTGTTCAATTAGGACAAGGCAATGAAGAATATATTGAGAAGGCATGAGAACATACAACAAAGAATTGGTGGGCAAAGGACAGCAGCAGCATTACGTGTTAGAAGGGCTTAATATAATTAGGGGGTTTCAAGTGAATAATCTATTATTTAAAACAGGAAAGATAAGAAAACCCTTGAGAATCACTCTGGACCTAAATTGCATCAGCTTAAGGTTGAACGGACCCATACTCGACCTGATTTTAATTGGTGATTTGATTTTGCAACCCCTGTTTTAAATATCGGCCAAGATATCGTCCGATATCTCCTTTTTTGTCTACTGCCGATACGATATGCGAAAATCGTTCGCCATATCGTTTGCAGCAAAAAAAACGACCGATATTTGAATATTGGCCAATAAATCGCCCGATATCGAGCAATAAATTGCCCGAAATATCGCCCGATATGAAATAACTTATTTATTGCATGACTACATGCAAATGTACATTGATTTTTACTGTCTTGCATGCATATTACATCATTTTTATTAGGTAGATCATATCTATAACACTAGACCAACTTTTAGTTATCAATATTCATTATATATAGTGTCTGATATGAAAGCCTGACTGATATGCGCGCGTATTCCCGATATCTCTCCCGATATCTGATGTCCGATATGAAAAACCCCTATCCGATACGAACCCGATATCCGATATTTAGAACCTTCTTTGCAACCAAGCTCTACCTGCTTATCTTCTAGTCTTCACCAGGACCAGGTAAACCAAATTGAATTAGAATCCCTGACAGGGTCTAAAAGTCAATTGACAGCTCGAGTCAGAAAGGCGGACAGAAAGACTAACAATAACAGATTAAAAGCAAATAAAGTATCACAGCATTGAAAATGAAAATGGTGAAGGACAAATCTGAAGGGCCCAAAATAGTTCGGAACCAATTAAACGGGAAGTGTCTTGGCTGCCTAATGATTTAAATCTGGAAAACAGTTTAAGTGCAATGTATAAGGGGAAATTGGGAGGGAAAGAGGAAATGCAATATGTTGTTCTTTCAGTCAACCTTTTCGTTCCTGATGTCTTCTGCATCCAAGCTGACAGGAGTTTCCATGGCAAACAAGGCCAATATCTGAAGCAGATGATTCTGCATTATGTCTCTAATAATTCCGTAGCTATCAAAATACCTGAATAATAAACGAGGGAACAAGGTGAGAAAAAACCCATAAATCAACAAGGACTCAAATTAATGCCAACATCTAAGTGCTAAACATACCCTCCACGTCCTTCAGTACCAAAATCTTCAGAGAAGATAAATTGGACATTCCTTATATATTGCCTCGACCACAATGGCTCGAAAACAAGATTAGAGAAGCGAAGAACAGATAAGTTCTCGACCAGTTCTTTTCCAAGTAATGGTCAATTCTGTATAACAGAAAACATAAATACTTAGTATATTCATTACAAAAATAGAGAGATGAAATGCATCTCAATTATGAGGTGGAACATTACCTGAAAATTTGGTCCTCCTCTAGGTACTGTTTAGGCCTCTTGTCAAGGCAGCAGAAGATTCAGAGTCCCGACCGAAGGGTTTTTCCACGATCACCCTTGTCCACCCATGGCAGAAGAAGCTGATGTACTTGCAGATTTCACAACATTTATAAAAATATTTGGAGGAATTGATAGATAGAACAAGCGGTTTGAAACTCTCCCAGCCTGCATGAAAACTTTAAAATAAGAAAATATCCTCATTTCTGTTTCTTTTTTCTTTTTTCTTGCCCCCCCCCCTAACATTTAGGGTTGTTAATGAGCAAGGAAGAAGTAATCATAGAATTTTGTTTGGACAAATCAATCTGCTAATTTGATTACAGGGTGCAACAGAACAAACTTTAATTCAAATTGAGGCTTCTGCTCAAGCTAAGGTTTCTTTTCCTGGTGGTTAAATCTCGGCTTGAGTTAGTTTAATCCTAGAGCAAGCTTCAAGATAAACATGAGCTGTTGAGAAACAGTTTTTTTTAGATAATGCAGAACAAGTAACTTTCCCTATTAAAACAGGTTTTGACTTTCATATAATAGTTACTGTTTCTAATATGTAGACAAATCTAAAACTGTTGAATTGAATCGTAATGCAGGAGAGAATCGTAATGCAGGAGAGACTGATGACAGCATCAGTTAATACAACTATTGTGTAGAACAAGATTATATAATGTACATACGGAGATTTATCAAGCTCGACAAGGTTGAGGCAGGTTTATATCAAGCGCAGGTTGATTAACATGGGTATACTAGCTGAACATGTGCACCCTACGAATCTACTAAAGTCAAAAGAAAGAAGTGTCCATATGCTGCACTTGTTAACTACATAGAGGCTGTGGTCGGCTGTTTTGAGTTTTCTATATAAGAACACTTAGCCAAGTTTGATAAGTGGGATGAGGCTGGAGTTAGGGCTAGCTTCGACTTAACCCTTCCAATCAGGTGGAGCTAGTGAAGGTGTTACCTTCAAATCACAACAAAAAACATCCCTTTTTAGGGTCAAACAACTCCAGCCAGGGGCAGGAGTTATTTGATCGAAACAAATGATCCAAAAGCAAAAATGACAACTAATACAGCCAAACTCCACTTTCCAAACAGCTAAAACAAACCAAATTGGAAACACGTACCATGTGCCTTACTAGAAATTGATAACGCCTGCACCCTAACCCCGCCATAAATGATTACTCTATTGAGATTGCTGCATCGAGCACAGTTCTCTTGCTCAATGTGAATACTCAAAAGAAGCCACAGCCGTACCAAACCTTCTAAACTAAAGAAATAACAACTCCCCCACCAAAAAAAAAAAAAAAGAACCCAACCTCATATAACCCGTGCTGCCACAAGTGAAAAAACGATACCCATATGCAAAATCACCCCACACCTGTTAAACCTTATTACCTCAATTCCTACCTTAAAACTGCTTTAATGTTAGACTGGCAACCTAATCTACCGCGGTGAACCCCCGACACAAGTTACAACATACCATGAACAACTATCAAAACCCTCCAATCAACAATGCGCCAGGGCACTACGTTCCCATTCTTTCAACTACAAACGAGACAAGCATGAGGCATGCTTTTGAACCCCCACTGCATATCACACATGCGGGCCAAAATCTAAAACTATGGATGCTAATCTTTCTGTTCAACAAATTAGTTTCATGCCTAATCTAGCTATCTTCTTCC